>JAMZEH010000015.1:11357500-11957500 GCA_024699665.1 Ostrea denselamellosa | reverse complement strand
TTGTGTGCATACTGTTTATCGAACAAAATCCGAACGAAAGCGGGTTGGTTCATATACACCAAATTTAAATGTAATTATTGCAATGTTCCCTTGTGTCAAGAACGTTCCGGACGATTCTGTCACATGTTGTACCACAAACACATGGCCGAAAACTTGGGGGAACCATTAGAGGAAAAGGAAGCATCTCGACCACTTTTGGATGACGATCCACTCTCCGCAAGACGGAAACACCCGAGAAAGGGCCGAATTCCCCCGATTCAGTTTACGCCCGCCCCCGACAATGAACAAATCGACCTTGACTCGGGTAAGGAAGACATGGATGATTTATATGGTCCGTTTTTATATGACGAGACTGGAATAGAAGCCGAGGGTACTACAAAAACAATGTGAATATTCCACACACACACACACACACACACACACACATATATATATATATATAAGTGTGTGTGTGTGTGTGTAGTACAGCAGAGTACACAAAGTTTATCACAACAATGTACGAGAGTAGTTAATATAATGTGTTTACAAATAATGATACTACTGTTGATTATAATGATGTTCCAAGGTTCGTAGAATACTTAAATGGATATTGCGGGTCTTCAGATGTTTTGATTTGTTATAATATTATGCTTTTTGTTTGCTCACAGGAGCAGGTAGTTTTTCTGATCATTTGTCTATCGTCTGTCATACCATCGCCTGCTTTTTTGGGGGGATGGGGGGAGGGGGCGGCTGTTATTTTCAACTCTTTTTTCCCCGTTGAAAAATCTTTCCAAGAATAAGCAGTTAAAAACTACCTATTTGGACGGATGACATGTTTTAAAGTATGGAATAAGAAGAGCTCTCTTCCGTTATTTGGAGGTATCATCATATGATCAGTTATGTTTTCCACTACATTAGAAGGATATCTTCATGTTTGTAATTGTCTTTAATGAATTCGCCAAATTGATTATCTTTCTAATTGAATATTGAAAATCGAATGTGAATTGTTGTTTAATGCACACTTACTCGTTGAAAAAGGGTGACAATGTTCTATTCTTTTCAAATGATGTAATATACACGTTATAGTACCAAGTTTGTTTGAAATATGATCCACCGCCAGAGGGAGCTTAGTGTTGAGGTACAACGACCTCCCATTGGCTCACATCATCGTCCATTCAATAGAATAAAGTTAGGTGTGATATAATCTTACATGGCAGTCATGATATTATCTGATAATATGATCTAATGATATAATAGTTGTTCAGTTTAGGTTCTGTCCTAACATAGGACCATTATGAAGAATTGTAGGTGATGTTCTCTGAACTCCAAAAGATGAGCTTTGCTGCCTATGGGCATTTGTTTTGTTGAATTACAATGTTGACCAGTTTTATACCATTAGTCTTTGATTCATGCATTTATAGTTAACTTGCACGTTTAATCATTGATGTAGCAAATGAATTTACATTTATTGAATTAGTATATATTGGAGAGGTATGTGTAAATTGAAGTAACCTGTAGTTGTCCTGGCCTTGCCAAGCAATGACAGCCTAGCTTACCTGTCTGATACAATGAAACAGTGAAGATATTTCATCTCCGCTTATAGATTTCTTTCCACTCCTATACGTTCTAATTTCCAGAATGTCAAATTAATGCTGTCAACAATCACACAAAGGTTCACAGACTGAAATCTCTACTCCACCCCACTCACTCTCCCCAAAGACCGTCATGTAATTTTAAAAGGGCATTGGCTGCAATGCATGTATACTAGTATTTCTGTTTACGAGATGTAATAAAATATTGTTTTCCAGATCACTGTATCATGTATCGAAAATTATTTCTATTCCTTTCTTTCTTTTCAGTTTTAAAGGATTGGTGTTTTTTTTTTTGTTTTTTTTTGTTTGTTTTTGTTTTGTTTTTTTTGTTTTTTGTTTTTTCCATTTTATGAAAGGTATATTTTTGGGAAGGTTTACTGTTTCTGTTTATAAGTATGAACAACTAGTGCAAAACGAATATCATAGCACGAGTCTGACTGTGTATTATAGTCACAGAATATAAGTAATGTTTAATTTGATAAAACCTATTTATTGTTGGCAGTACCTTTGCAATGTTGCAAAGTTTGAGAATTTTCAACACTGTATTTTACATGTACTGGAATTCACTTCTAGTTGAGCTACTGATGTCATGTTTTGTATCTACTTAATTACCGGTAACATGAATCTCATTTTGCATTGGAAACACTTTTTTTGAACAGAATAGCATACTTTGTACTATGCCAAGTTCTTCAAAAATACACCGTACTTGGGGTTTGTGTTATGTATCATCCGTGGCATTATATTTATTTTTTACCACATGCTACTTTTAGTATAGAATAAATGTATATTATTTGATTTAGTAGTTTACAGCTTTAATTAATAAAAATAATGTACAAAGAAAAAACTGTTGTCTTTGATCTTGTATTTAAGAGTATTCTCGCTTATCTATGAGACATTAAATCGATGAATGTAATTACGTCATGTCCTTCTGCACAAAGCCCCTGTTTACACGAGGAGTACGAGGTAAGTTTAGTCTGGTTTGAATTCTTTTTAGCTCACCTGAGCTGAAAGCTTATGTGAATATTTGTCCGTCTGTGTGGCGTCTTAACGAAAAGCATTCTTTGATGAAGGAGATTCAAATTTGTTAAAATAAAGGACTATCTTCTCCATTCCAAAGGGGAGATAATTAAAGCATAGTAAAATAGAGAGGGGTGTGTTAAAAAAATCTCAAGAACTGCTGGACCAATCAAGAGGCCCATGGGATACATCTCTCATCTGAGCACCAAGAAGTCTGAAGCAAACAAATATCAATCTAGGCTGGTTTTGGTTGTTTTGCGCTCCTTTGGAGCTGTAGCTGTACTTCAAATTCAGACTTGCGCTTAGCGCTTACGGCCGTGGCAGTGAGGGTTCTTGAACGTAACAACGCCTGCCTTACACGGGACCTCCGTATTTAAGGATCCGCGATTCTCACTTCTAAATGTCGTGCGTTTGGCGAAGGAGCAATCGCTGCCTATGTTTGCACATGACTTCCAGGTTACGAAGCGAACCCTTACCACTGAGCTATCGCGACCGGTTTCTACTTGTATTATGTTAGTATGATAGAATATCCCTAATTTTATGTTAGCATGTAAGAATATTCCTGGTATGGACATTATTACTAGCAATTGGTAGGTATATAAAATAATTAGGCTAGAGGTGAAATTTTCATTATTAGACATATTATAATACCGTAAGGCATCTCGATCTCGACAGAACGTTATCAGATAGAAAATTTAGTAGTTCTGAAAACATATTTGAGGATCTGTTATACTTATAATATTTGTTTTCGAAGAGTTACTGAAAATGCCTAGCCAACTCTTATCTTAAAATATTAACATATTTTGTCTTAAAAATTGAAACAGGCCTATATTATATTGTTATGTTACTTTTATGATCGCTTAGATTTTATCATAATGAATCAATTAACTGGTGACACGCTTGAAAAAATATATATGCTGTAGAAAAAGAAATCCAAGATATTGAAAATGCACTCTCGGGTCATCACAACAATCCGACCTCAATATGACAACTAATTAACGTTATTTGCCGGTGATCTGTATATTGTAACAAACGAACTATACTCGACTCTAATAAAAATGGCTTTCGAAAGACGAAAATTTCATAAAACATAGCTTCCGATTTTTTAAAAGAGACACTACAGCTCATTTTGTTAAAAAATAGTAAAATGACAATTTTCCCAGAGCTGTATCCATGATAAACGATTGATTGATTGATTATATATTGTTTAACGTCCCGCTCGAGAATATTTCACTCATATGGAGACATCACCATTACCGGTGAATGGCCTATGCTCGGCACTTATGGCCTTTGAGCAGGGAGGGATCTTTAACGTGCCACACCTGCTGTGACACAGGGCCTCAGTTTTTGCGGTCTCGTTCGAAGGACCACCCCATTTAGTCGCCTCTTACGACAAGCCAGGGGTGCTGAGGATCTATTCCAACAACCCGGGCTCCATGATAAACGAAAAAATATTTCCGCAATATTGTATAAACAGCTAATGCGAAAATGGATGTACATTGTAGAATAGGCAGAACCAGTCTAATATTGTCTGGTAGACAAGTCCGCCGATAGGTGGCGGTTATCCGGAAACGCGTAAAATGAAAGTACAAATGTAGCAACCATATATATAAAAAAAAAAAGCGCTAAGCTATTAGTGATTTAGAAATAGATTGCGTTGGGTTATAAAGTAAAAAATCAGTTTACATGTAATGAGGAAACAGACATGGAGGAAACAGATAAAAAACCAAACGTTACTGTGTTCGAGGGGATGGCTCTACCACCTCTCCGCCCATTAAAACAAGATGCCAAGAAAAGGTTTGAAGAGATACGAAATCTGGAATGCAGAAAGGACGATGTCATACTAACAGCCTTTCCGAAATCAGGTATTCAAAGAAATATTGCGCCATCTTGAAATTATCAATGCGCTTTCAACGAAAACGGATTATTTCAAAATGCTGGTAGTTATAATTCAACCAGAGCGTATTCATTTAACTTCATATTTTTATTCACGAAATATCACAGCGTAACAAACACTAAGACTGTACAGTGACAATTAAGATTAAAATGACCGTGCATGTAAGATGATGTAAATTCATAATTATGTATCAAAACATGATTCCACCTCAAATCTTTCACTCTGACCTCTAAATGATAAAAGTGAGGAACGTACAATCAGACTTGTTTCAGATGCTGAAAATTGTCCTATATTTTCTGGACGAGTGACCAAGTTAGAAGTTAATTAATAGACAATCTTAGTTCCAATAGTTATAAATTCTTTGATGATGAAACTTTGAATAACTTCAAACAAACTGGACATCATCAGATGTTGCATCTAATGATTTTTTTTTTTCCAGAATACTGGCATTACAACTCTTGGGTTAAAAACTGAAATTGACAAGAATGACCTATGTAAAGTTTTTGCGATCAGCCTAGCTTCATGTGTGATGATTACCTTAAAGCATCGTTGCGTTCAGAGGCAAATTTCATGATACGTTATTTTATATCCTTTTTATCATCTTTTATAGGTAGTCACTGGGTATGGGAGATTGTCTGCATGTTACTCAAAAACAAAGCTGAATATGTCAAGGAAATAAAAGAATTCTGCTTTTTGGAATCTATACCAGACATAAACGCACTGAATGATATTGCTTCTCCTAGAGCTCTCAACACGCATGCTCCCTACAGATGGCTTCCGAAACAGCACTTAGAAAATGGTGGAAAGATTGTTCATGTTCTGAGGAATCCGAAAGATATTGCCGTGTCAATGTTCTATCATTTAGATAATTCTGTGAATCATCCAGATCTGACTGATTTCAAAACGTTTTATGAAAAGTTGTACATGGGACCAGGTAGGATAATGCTTACCTTTCTTTCTTGTACTTCAGATTCATATTGTAAAATCATTAATATTCGTCAGGTTGGGAGGAGACGTAAATCTTGCTATCATGGTGGTGTATCACTATTATTGTGAGATTACGCTATATTTTCAGTCGTAGATAGCCTCGATTTTATCAAATTATATGCTAGCCGATTAAAGTGCAACCAGTGGTAGGTATAAAAATGAACAATAATTGGCATACCTACATTTTATGAATTTTAATAAATTTTCTACCGTTGCGTTTATAAATGCGAACACGCTTTTAAAAGCGGAAGTTACATTTTTAACATAGCAACCGGTGAATACAATCGTATACAAGCATGATTGAATCTCACCTTCTCTCACACATGTGCAATTGTTGCTTGTAATGACTTTCAACCCGTATTGGAAGAGGAAAAGGTTATTTCAGTCTGCACTTTAATCCGTGCTTTCCAAGTTATTACTTCTTTGAGGATTTAATATGTTATTACAGCTTGCAAAATTATTATTAGGACAAGTATCTCTGAAAAAATTCAAGGACAATCTCGTAGAAGATATACAACTTAATGAGAGAAAACTGTATTTTTTTTCTTGCAGTTCCGCCTTATGGGGGCTGGTATGCGTTTGAAAAGGAATATGAACAAGCGGAGGCAAAGGACAAGCATGGGGCCATTTTTACGGTGCATTATGAAAGTATTAAAAAGGTAATAAGCGAACAAATACATAGATTTAAAAACTGATCGAACAGTCACTTCTGAAGAAAAGTGTCTTGTTTCTATGTAAAAGAAACCAACCCCATTTATCCTAGTCAAACATTTAAAAAATCTTTCAACATGCATATAGAAATGGTATTTAATGCTGTACTAGTTTATGTCTAGAATCCAATGCAAGAAATCAAGCGACTAGCCAAATATTTGGACGTTGATGTAAAAGACGAAGTTATAGCTGAAATAGCTGATAAATGTAGCTTTAGGAAACTGAAGGAAGCGGATGCAACATTGAAAGATTACTCAGTGGTGACAAACTTTAACCCAAAAGCCCAAGAAATGTTGTCAAAAATGTATCGAAAAGGTAAGATACATGTATGTATGTGAAATGAGGTACCCGAAAAGTAAGTGAAAAGTATAACATATACGTAAAACATGACTTGTAGGTAAAATATAACTTTAGGTAAAACATTAATTGTAGGTAAAACATTAATTGTAGGTAAAACTTAACGTGTAGGTAAAAGATAACCTGTAGGTAAAACATACTAGTAAATTGTATGTAAAACATAACTTGTAGATAAAATATTATAAAATTAGCAAGCTAATGGCAGAAGGCGTGTCTTAGTGAACTTAGCAAACTGATGTCAGAGGGCGTTTCTCAGTTATCAATTAACAACGAGTATTTCGTCACTGAAGAACTTTCAATCAATATAGAGACTGTACTTTTGAAACAGTTTCGATATATGTATGTAGGTATTATCCCGTCCTTCAATGATACCTACGGTTCATACAACCAGACGCAGCTCATTATCTCGCTGGTTAAAGCGTTTGCTTTGTGACAAACACGGTCGTGAGTTCAAGTCCCGCTGGTACCATGGTCACACCATACTTGACTTAAATATACCATTAAGTAATACATGCTTCCTCACGAAATCTGGTATTCGTAGGTTAGAGTTGCCATTATTTGGATAAGATACAAACTGAGGTCTCGTATTACACGGAAAAAACATTGGCACGATAAAGAACTATGCACTGCTATGGCCTTACGTATGTGTAAATTTGTGGCACTTCACCTACATCTGGTGACGTCTCGATACATGTATGAGTGAGGAATTTTTAAAGGGACGTCAAAAATAGATTCATTTAAGTTTCTGTTTTCTATTCCAGGAGAGATCGGTGATTGGAAAAACCATTTTACAGTGATTATGAATGAACGATTTGACGCAAGATTCAAGGAGGAAATGAAAGACTCTAAAATTGAAGTGCAGTTTGAATGAATGAACAATGTCTCTAGAGCATGAAGTTTCATATTACGATTTTGTATCATAGTCGATATCTAACAAGCTGAAATGATACCGGTACATGTGCCTCATCTGATAAAAGTCTGTCATACGTTTCTTTTGACTAGTGATCATAAGAACAATACGAGTGTTGATTGATATGTTGTGAGCCTCATATGTAAGGGTTTGAATTTTGGCGGACATATTGCATTACTTTTCAACATAATCCCCCTCAGTATCTAATCATTTTTGCCAGCGATGTTTAAAGGCCTCAATACCACTTTAAAGAAATGTCCTTTTCTTGATCGTTCAGAAAGTCCTCCATTGCAAGTATGACGTCATCATCTGACTGAAAGTGGGTACCGGAAATGGTCATTTTCTGTTTTGGAAATAGATTATAGCCTAATAGAGCGAGATCAGGCGAATTAGGTGGACGCTCAATCAATTTAAAGCCACAATCGTTAATGGCATTCATGGCAATGACGAACTTGTGAACAGAGGCATTGTCCTAGTGGAACAACACACCTTCACTGAGTTTCCTGTGGTGCTTGAGTTTAATATTTTCCTGTAACTGCCACAGAAGTGATGCATAGTATGTGCCATTGATTGTTTGTCCCTTGTGGAGATAATCTACCATCAACATCCCAGAAAACCGAGGCCATAACCTTTCCAGCTGATGGAAGAGTCTTTGCCTTCTTTAGCGGGGGTGAAACAGGGTGCTTCCATTGTTTAGACTATTGTTTGGCTTCTGGGGGTGAAATGATGGATCTTCGTTTCATCCGTAGTAACAAATCTCTGAAGTAAGTTAGCAGGATCTACCTCTAAAAGGTTTAGAATAACACTTGACAAAAGTGCGCCAAAACTGTCAGAGGTTTTGGTACCAAACGGGCTGAAAGCTTTCTCACTGAAGGTCCTCTGTCAGAATGGGATGCAGTCGTTCCTGTGAAATTCAACTGTATTGGCTATATATCTTTCTGTAACTCGCTTGTCAGTCATAACAATATCATTGACTTTATTGACCATAATTATCTGGGGTTGGTACAGTGACAGGCCTTCCAGGATGGGGGTCGTCTTCAAGGCTCTGTCTGCCGCGTTTAAATTCTGTCACCCACCTTTTTACTGTTGCATATGAAGGGGCATCTTTCCCTAGTGTGGCTACCATATCAGAAAAGATATTCTTAGGTGAAAAACTCAAGATAACTAACAGTGTTAAACCTTTCTTATGCAAATATTAGATCACAACTCTTTCACAGATCTTTTCCATTTTGCAAAAGTCGCTTGCCTCGTCGATATAAATTAACCAAATGACACCAGTTTTGGGGTACACGGCCTTAAATAGTAAGGGAATAGTAGGGCTCAAAAAGGACATCGATGCTAATCTCCTTCAATACAAGGTTCACAACATATAAATCAGCCCTCATACATTATGATTTGTAGCATCCAAAATTTTGCATGACTCAAATGCAGGTAGTATCTTGCACTGCAATATTAGGAAGAAATTGTATTTCTAAGTTATATTATTAATATATTTGACTATATCTTTATGTGGATAACAACTTAATATTTGGTTTATTATTTTCCAAAGGTAAATTTATTTTAGTATGAAAAGGCCACTACAGTTTTGGAGATAACCTTGGAATATCTTGATCTTCGAAATATGTAACAATACCACGAAAAGCTGGATTTCACCATACTAACACTTGCACATTATTTTTGCCAATACATTTACGGCTTCATCCATTTCCATCCATTGATATGATATACAAATTATCGGTACAATCTTTCCAGGATTCAAATGATTGTTTACAAAATTTATTATAATCAAATAAATGGACTTACGACATTTTTCTTGGAGATCTCTGCAATAGTAAATTCAGGTAACTTTTTTAAAGATAGAAAATCTGTAGGGTTCGACACTAAAGCACCTCCAACCGACCGAGACTACTAAATGATAGGTCCGGTTCGGTAAAATGTTAGTTTACTAGTCGGACTAGTCGTGTTGAAAAATAAAGGAGACTTTATTTGAAACCATAAAATATTTCATTCAGAACTAAACATGCAAGCAATTTTAAACCACCTGATGACGTAAACTCTATTTTTAGTTGTAATTGTCGCGGACGGAAGTGATGTTTTACGACATGTGAAAGTGTGTAAAATTTTCTTTTGATAAATGATACAAATTGAAATCATTTTATAATTTTATATTCAATACTTGAATCGAAAACAAAGATAGATCTTGTGTCTCAGATGTACTCGCTTATTCTTGAAAACAATTTGGAAGAAAACAGAGAAACTACAACCAGTACCGTGTTTATCGCTGAGATATAACTTGTTTCACAAATAGTGTACACACTGGGTTGTTCAAAACACTAACTGCACATGCTTGAATCGGAAAACAAAAATTAAGTCAAATGTAGTTATTTACATGAAATCTACTTCTTAGTACCTAGTAATAAAAACTGTATTGTGTCACCAGTTACTTTTAGAAGAGATAACCAGATTTTTACACAATTCATTCTGGTAGTACAGCTATAGTACATGTATTATCAAAACTTAAAAAGTGCGAACCCTCATTAACACTCTTCGTTTCTGACAAAGATGCGAGTCCAATCAAATATGTAGACCATCAAATATCAATAATAATCAATGAGTATTTTACTATTTGATGTAATGTTGACCTAGCTACATGTAAATGTCCCATTTGTTTGCAGTATTTTCTAGAATTACATACAAAGAATATATTGAATTTATTCACTGTCAGTTGAATTTGTTTTCTTCTATTCAGCAATTTCGTACTGTCTATCAACCAGATATTTTCATCTGTCACATTTGTAATGTTTTCTCGGTTTATTGTATTCCGAACATCATAAATAGTGGAATTTTGGTTAATTCCAACTTTTTGATGAACATGTTTGAAGAACTGTTTCAGTGGAACATGGTATGGTTGAAACGAGGGTTTAAAATAAAATCAATACACACTAGGTATATGCATTTCAAATTGGTAAAAATTTATTACCTAAACAAGTTATAAATTGATAAAACATATTTGTATAATGAAACAAAAACAATTCTGGATGTTTTACCGTGTGCATCTCTGTTTTTTTTTTTTTAATCACGTCCATTTTCCCATGGGTTATTTAAAGGTGTGTGGCCCATGAGATATACAAAATTTCATAGTGTTATTATGGACAAAGACTGTGAAATGCATATTTGCTAATTTTCAAAATGTATGTTATTGTGCACTTCCTAAACATGAAATATAATTTTTTTTTTATAAGACAGTAAGCATTATCCCTTCTGGGATCCTCCAAATACTGGACAGCATAATAACATACAACGACAAAAAATTGCATTCAAGCTTCTGTACAATGTTTAAACAGAAGTCCATAAAGATCTAGGGTCATAAAATAGGACGACGCTAGTTGATTAGGGAGAAAATGAAACTGGTCACCAGCGATCAAACCGGCCTTGCAGCTTAAAGGTCAATGTAAAAATCAATACGTTAGTTGAACGGCCATGATGGAGGAAAATAAGCCACCTCTCCGATTTGTTGAGTTTGATGGAATGGCCTTACCACCATTTCCTCCATTAGCAAAAGATGCAAAGAAAAGATTTGAAGAAATACGAAATCTGGAATGCAGAAAAGACGATATTATACTGGCAGTTTTTCCCAAGTCAGGTATTTAAACAGAATGGTTGGTGTTCTCTGTGAAGGTTGTGTATTATTTGTACGTCCATAGCATAGCCAGGATATACGTTTTAAAAAGAATATATTCACACCATGAACCAATATCTAACACACAAATCACCATGCTACGAAATATTGTTTGATATACCAAAAATGTTATCTTAAAATTACAATGTACTTTTTAGTTCACCTGAGCTGAAAGTTCTGATAAATTTTTGCCCGGCGGCCGAAACGGCTAATTTCAGCCAAACTTGCCACGAAGCATGGGTAAAGACATTAATGTTTGTGACAATGAAGTGTCACACCCTTTTCGAAGTGGAAATAAAAAAAAATCGTGAAAATTTTGTGGCATCTTTTAAATCAAATCAAGGCACCGGGGTTAAGAGGGGGCCACAGAAATAATTCAAAGTTGAATGAAGGAATATGTACTTGTAACCATCAACGCAGTACGTCTTTTTATAAACGGGTACATTGTCAAAATAATTTTGGGTTATATTTATATATAGTTGATTTAAGGCTCAGGAAGCAGAGAGAACTTATTGATATTAGCCTCATGATTTACACAAGAATCAATGTAAAATGTTTTGCAGTATGGTTAGATGCAAAATACTTCAGTGTATGTTAAAATCGTAAGACATTTAATATCTCCAGATTCCCTTTTGAATGCTTGTTGAGGGAAATTTCCAATATCAAGTAAGACCATATGTAACAATATATCCAACATCACCCCTCTCATGATAAAGACTTTCAGCATATACTCCGAACTCAGAGTCTTTAGCATCAGGAAAGTGTATAACATTGTGACAGTTTCCTCAAAAGTATAGACAGACATGGGGTACGTGTACTTTTTGTAAAAGAGGCTGAGAATACAACAGTATTATAACCAAACACTACTGCCAGAAAGCCAATTCTTTACATTTCTAATGTTTTTGTCTTTGGTATCTTTATAAATTGTATTGATAGCTGTGCTGTAGGTGTGAATTTTGATTAATATAGTATGTCTGATGTAAATCTAGGATTCTGACAGAAATGAAAGAAGAATGTGAATATAAAAAATAAATTTTAACTTTGTTAAAAATACATGAGGATATGAACTGCGATGCTTCACGCCGGCCTACTTTTCATGAAAAGTTCATGCATATCCTCATGTATTTTCAGAAATGAAAATTTCTTAAATGACCGCTCTCATTTTTTCCTCACCACGGATTGGCAACAGCTATGCTAGTTATACAAGCTTTCAAAGATGTTGTTATTACTAGAAATGTATAAGCACAGTCATTTTATTTATATTAATAGTATTAGGTTTAGAAGTATATGCACAGTCATTTTATTTATATAATAGCATTAGGTTTAGAAGTATTGTCTCCTAAACTATACGATGCCCATGTCAAAAATCAAATAGAGACAATACGTCACCTGCATATTTAAAAAAGAGAGATGTTTGAATGGCTTTTGATACTATTGAATGAGACTTTATATAATTATTGAAGTTTGTGCGAAAGATAAGTAAAACATTTCTTTAAAATCTTATATCGCTTAAGTATTTGCAATTGAAATTCAGTGGTGTCTTCAACATTTTGATAACAAAAGGCAAATTTGATTTATATATTGTTCTAGGAATTACGAGATTGAATACTGTTAGTTATCTTCACCTTTACATAGTCCTGTATATGTAGAAAAATCTCAACATTATCTCATCATCTTTACTTTAATATGCCCTGAAACTGAAGGGTGCTATATAAATATGGTATTATTATTATTATATAGTGAAAAAATTTCATTATGCATTTTCAGATTGGTAATACAAGTACACATGTAAATAAATCTTTCCATTTTTCACGGAATACTTTTTCCTGTAATTTAAGAAATGAAATATGATATTCATCCCCAAACATAGCAAGTTGTTACTAATACTAGAGTTTGCTTGCATGGAACAAGACGAGGTTTACAGAGATATACATCGATTTAAAGAGGACAGCAATGTATAGAAAACCTTAAAAATAATGATAAACATTTGTATTTGCGTTATAAAAGTGTCATTTTATACATCATACTAAACATTTGCCCTCTATCAACCTCTTCCTCTCTTCCTTAGGTACGCATTGGGTATGGGAAATTGTCTGCATGTTACTTAAAAACAAAGCTGAATATACAAAGGAAACGAAGGAGTTTTTGTTTTTGGAAGCTATACCAGACATAAGCATAGTGGACAACATTCCCTCTCCAAGGCCACTTAATACGCATGCTCCCTATAGATGGCTCCCAAAGCAGCATATAGAAAATGGAGGAAAAATTATCCATGTTCTGAGAAATCCCAAAGATGTTGCTGTGTCTATGTATCATCATTTTGACAGTACTAAAGAATTTGGAGAAGTTCCAGATTTCAAGACATTTTATGAGACACAATACTTGGGACCAGGTAAATCTAATCTTTTGAGAGCTAAGTGAGTTTTTTTCTGTACAGATCTACTCTATAATCTTTGATTGATTTATTTTTTGTGTTTTACGTCCCGTCAAGAATTTCTTACTCATATTGAGATGTCACCAGCTGTAGGTGAAATACCACTTTTCCATCCGCCCGACTGAGACAGGACGTATTGTGTTATGGCGATCATGTCCGTCCATCTGTCCAGCTTCGTTTCTGACTAATAACTTGAAAACTTTTCGACCTAAAGTCATCAAACGTTGTCAGGTGATGTATCTCGGGTAGAGGATGGTTTGCACTTTACAGTTAGGCCACTGTGACCTTTGAAAACGACAATGACAAAATCTTGTCTGACTTGTAGCTGGACAACTTGATTAGTTAATGCGTCTTAGGAAGGAGTGTGTCACACCCTAAATCGAGGTCAATGTGACCTATAATTAAGATGATATGGCTATGTTGCATAAACCTTTTTTGGGCTCTTGTAGATTTGAGTCCCAGAATCAACAAACTTTGTCAATTTGTGCATCTGTAGAAAAATGTAAATTGCAGCTTAAAATTAGGTCATTAAAACTTTTTAAAATGTTAAGTATCTTTAAAAAAAAAACCCTAATGTTTTAATGGAGGTAATCCCTACATATGTTAGAGAGTAATGTGGTGGCCCTATTCATTACATCAAAACAATTTTTTTTTGGTCATAGAATGTAGCTACATAACAAGTAATATGAATACTTTGTTTCTAACATTAATGATATAAATATATGCAGAATTGTACTACAAAACAAGCACATCACAGAACAGTGGAAATGTCTCATGGGAATGATATCTAGCAGTTTTATCTGTCTGTCCAATTAATATTCCATTAGTCCCTTTGGAGCAAGTCATGGTATTTGAGAGTCAGCTGGAAATTCAAACATCATTCTTGATAAAAACTAAATTACATCTGGCAAGTTAAAGATTAATTAATGAGTGTAATGTAAGAAGGCTGTGAAAATAATTTGTCACTCCTTTTGTTATGAGACATTTCTTCAATGTAAGAAGGCTCTGGAATACTCACTCCTTTTCTTTGTACAATTCATACCATGTTAAAGAAATTATATAAATATATGTAATACATAAAAGTATGTTTTGGAATATTTCTGAAGTTATTTAATATATTAACAAGTCATTTGCAATGTGTAATAGACACATTACAAGGAATAATCTTGATTTTACCTCAGATCTAAAGACAAAGATATTGGTGCAATCTTTGTATCAATTAAGGTTGACATGGTTTTGTATCGTGCACTTTCATCTGTTTATAATGAATACATATTTGACAGGTGTATCATGTGCCATGGTGGTGCACTTTATTCATAAAATGTAGTAACATAACAATTAATATGAATAATTATTTTGTTTCCAACATTAATGATATAAGTATATACAGTATTGTACTGCAAAATTTGCACAGAATTAACAAGCACATCATAGAACAGATAGGAATTTTCTCATGGAGAGAATGATCTAAGCCATGGTGCTTCAAGGAGTTCAGTTTTGATTAGACTGTCCAATTAAGATTCTATTTGTCCATTGAACTAATGATTTAAGCCACGATGTTTCAAATAGTTCAGCTAACATGCAGAAATCATTTTGATAAAAACTAAAATTGCATCTGTCCAGTTAAAGATTAATTAGTGAGTGTAATGCAAGAAGGCTATGAGAATAATTTTGTCACTCCTTTAGTTATGGGGCATTTCTTTGACCAACCCAAAATAAGTTAATTCATTCCATTTGAAAGAAATTATCTAAATACATGTCATAAAATGAAAAAATGTTTTGAAATGTTTCTGTAATTATTTGAACAATTCAAGAGATATACTGACAAGTCAAGTGCAATGTGCAATAGGAGCATTACAAGGAATGACCTAGGTTTGACCTCAGATCTAAAAGCCAAGATAAAGGTACAATCTTTGTACCAAATGAGGTTAACATGATTTTGTATTGTGCACTTTCATCTGTTTATAATGAATAAACACCCGATGGGTGTATCGTGTGCCGTGACGGTGCACTTTATTATTGAAATAGTGTGACTGCGAGATATCAATTTTCCTTTTTTGGATTACGTACATATACATTCTCCATTCTCTCTCTTTCTCTGTGTGTGTGTGTTTGTAAGTGCCTGAACCCCACTACATGAATATGAATACACACATTTTATCATACTACATTTTTCTACCCCTCTATATACACCTGTGTACTGGGATAAAAAATTGTTTGGAAATTATTATTTTCATCATTCTCAGTTCAGAAAATGTAAATTTGCAAAATGTGTGGGTTTCCGGTGTGTATACAAATTTTGTCACACACATTTTGGAGTCTATATCAGCATGTTACACACTTTGCCTCGGTTGTTGAATCGGCGCATGCATGAAGATTATTTCCTGTTTAAAGATGGCGACAGACATTTCGAGTAAGTGTATTATTTTTATTGTTTATTTTGTTTTTTTTTTAGACATGGTGTAGATTTTCATCAATGATAAATGCTTTTATGCTTGGATAGTTAAGTTTATATGCATCTGCATCTAAATTCCCAGTAGAGAGTGGGGGAAATTAACTGTAAACATAATTTTTGATCACAATCGACAAATTGTTCTTAATTTAGATTTTTTACTGTTTAAGTATTTATGTAGAAATGTGTTTCACAACAAGATTTTTAAAATTATTACCGTAATGTTATTTTTTACCTCATTCAGGAGGATATATGTGCAATATTTTCTACAACATACCACTGGTTTGAGTGAAGGATACTGAATAAAACCAAGAAAAATCTATAAAAACTGTTTTATTTTGCCAATATAGAATCTAGATTTTACACAGCTTAGGAAATGTTGTTCAGACATGTAATCCCCCCCCCCCCCCCCCCCCCCCCCCCCCCCCGTAATAATTGAGAAGCAAAATTAAAAAGACAAACGAGCTATTATTATATAGCTTATTTTGTATATTAGGTACCCAAAGAGAAATACCAGATACTATATAAATTCCTTCTGTTACATATACAGAACCGTCTAAATAATTAGTACAAATGAATTAATACTATCAATCAATGCATATTTAGGAGGAGAAAAAAAATGAAATCAGTAATCAATTTGAAATACAAAATTTTATTTGTGGAGGTGAATTTATGTCTTTATTTATATGTGATAGGCCTAATTGCTGACTGTAAGTGCCTCCTAATATTTCCTGGGTCTTTAAAAATTATAGAAATTCACTTGGATTACTGTTTAAGGGTCATAGGATACCCAAACTTTGGATGCATCAAACGATGTAGCATCTTGTGATTATGAAGGATTTTTTGATTATTTGATCAAACAACGAATTGGTCATTTACACTTGAATTGCATCAATAAAAAGACATTTTTGAATGTTTTTGGGTTTTTTAATTTTTAAAAAAAAATATTGAATTTGTGAATAATGCACGAATAAATCAGTTTCATGGGGAAAATGTAGTGATAAATATGGGTTCAAATATCAAAACATGTATGGTGACATCTACATTTGAGTGAAAAATATTCAAGCAGGATGTTAAACAATATACATACATACAATCAATCAATCAAAATCAAAACATGTACGGTCATTTTACATTGATGGGGGGGGAGGGGGGTCCGAAACTAAGAAAACTTTTGCAAAGCAATCCCTACAATACCACCAGTTTCTACAATGTGTTAAAGTGTTTTCAATTGAAAGATATTGATTGCGAAGAAATCAAATCAATTGCACTGAAAAATCCGGGTAAAGTCCATGTTTGTATAGGTGTGTTGCGTGCAAGCAGAAGCCATGCCAGTGACTGAGTGAGGTATGTACCAGTGGCAGATTTAGAGGGGGACCCAGGGAGCCCAGACACCCTTCCCCTTTTTGGTCACAAGTTTACAATATTGTGAGGAAAGTTCCAGATTTGGCACCAAAAATGGTGGAGCATTTTGGTGCATCTGCCCCCTTTCGCAATACCTGGATCCGCCACTGTGCAGGAGAATCTGTGATAGTATGTATCAAAAGGCATTTATATTTAGTCCTACATGCTGGATGAATTACAGAGATAGGCATTTTAGGTCTTTTTGTTCTTAGTTTACATGCACATGTAACTATATATTATGGTAACCAGAATATACTCTGCATTTCGATGTGGGATTGATTGATTGTATATTGTTCAATGTCTCTTGAGAATTTTTCACTCATATGGAGACGTTACTGGTGAAGGACTGCAAAATTTAGGCCTATGCTTGGCACAAGGGATTTTGAGGGGTGAAAATTTTCAGTACTACCCTCACCTACTTGAACTATTTGTTTTGTTACACTGAATATCAATATGTATTAGTTGTATACAACAACGTAAAAGAATCACAGAGGTTTGAGGCAGTTAACGAGCATTAACAAGATGGAAAGCTGTGGATTGTGATGTCATAGTAGACTGACACAAAACATAATGTCAAGCATAACCATTTCATCACATATATCATAATATAAGCAAAATTCAACTAAAAAGGATGTAAATGTCAAGCAAAATTAGAATGGGAATATTTATCTTCTCATTTTTTATTTTCTACTGTTAATGTTGATTTGACAGTTGCAAATATCCATTTTATCATCAATTTACCATGAATCGTACACATGCATGCAATTTGTGTACATGGAATAATTTTGTAATATCAACCATTGTCAATTCCCATTCCTTAGATACTATCACCCTGGAGGGCATGTTTTCTTTATTTCAACTTTTAATGAAAATAACGTCTTGATTGGGAAAATATTGGACAAGTTAAACAGGATGTTTTGTCATTTAATCATTGTATACTGTCAACTTTATGATGTCGCATAATTCAAAGCATTATGTGAAAAGAATATAGTTACAAAATCAATAATGATATATGTGTTTATAATTTCTCAATCTTAGAAGTATTTAACATTGAAAAATTCCCAAAATTTAAATATGTTGATTTTTCCAAATCAGTAGGGCATAATGCAGCTTTTAAAATTGGTTTGAAAAACACTGCCATGAAACATTTCATTGTTTGTTATGTGTTTATAGCATTAAGGAAATAAGATTGGGTTTATGGGTACTGAAGTTTAATAATGTTAGGCCAGTTAAACATGATTAATTTATTGATTTTGTTTTCTGCCACACTCAATAATTTTTCAGTTATGTGGTGGCATCAAGTTTTTTTTATTGGTGGAGGAGAGAACCCAGATACAATGTACCAAGGAAGAGACCACCGACCTTCCAAAAGTAAACTGGCAAATTTTCTCACATATATCATCGCGAGCAAGAATCGAACCATTCGCTGTCTAGAGGTGAGAAGTCTTGTGATTTTGAGCATGATGCTCTAACCACTCAGCCACGAAGGCCCCTTAAACATGAAATTTCTCAGACTCTTGTTCTGGTGAGTTATAGAACTCTTTTTTTTTAAATTGATATCTATTTCATAGAACTGATATTGAGTACAGTCAATGATAGCATGCATTAGGAATGATGTCAAAATTGATCTGGCTCCTAAGTTTCCATGTTGTTTTTGCAAATGGCAATATTAATTGCTTTGCTTCATATAAAATTAAGATTTTATCCATGATCATATCAAATTATATCAACTGCATTTTACAAAATCATAATGAAATTAGGACAAGTTTATGATTTTTTCTTTCATTAAATTACTCATAATTTTTAAAGGGAAAACTGTTCCCAAATAGTTAAGTTTGTCTAAAATGTGTTGAAATTACTTTCATTCCTGAAATCTTTTGTATTTTACTAATCATTCTCACTCAGTGTTGGTTATTTATATACACAAATTGCATCCAAATGGTTTAAAAATTTGTGAATCAAGTCCCGTGGGGATTCAGGTTAGGATAGGTCCTTAGCACACCTAGCTTGTCGTAAGAGGCAACTAAATGGGGTGGCCCTTTGGATGAGATGCAAAAACCGAGGCCCGTGTCACAACTGGTGTTTCACGATAAAGATCCCTCCCTGCTCAAAGGCGGTAAGCACCAAGTATAGGCCTAAATTTTGCAGCCCTTCACTGGCAAGGTGATGTCTCCATATGAATGAAACATTCTCGAGTGGAACATTAAACAAAAAAGAAACAATGCTTATTTTCTGATGATTTAATTTTTATTCTTCTGATGAAATCCCTATGAATTTCAGATCCCTCAAAACCATTTGCAAGTGATGGGGAATGTGAAGGTAAGAATTATAGTGTTTCCCTGTTTAGACATGTGAGTGGCATTTAATATTGTCTGAATCATCACAAGCAAATTCTGTTAAAAAAAAAATTCTTCTGCAAAATCAAGAACTTTGAGAAAATAGATCGGGATTTTTGTTATAAAATGTATATAATGAGATTCCTGTTACACACATGTAGTGGGATGTCATAAGTGTTTAATTATTACAGTGTGTATGTAGTGAGATTCCTTTACACACATGTAGTGGGATGTCATAAGTGTTTAATTATTACAGTGTGTATGTAGTGAGATTCCTATACACACATGTAGTGGGATATCAGGAGTGTTTAATCATTCAAGTACACATGTTGTAAATTGCTATTCTGATTAGCATTATATAGACATTTTCAGTAAAATAATTGTTATCATCCCTTAAATTCAGCAACAACATCAGCTGGAGATGGGAATATTTGCAAAGCATTCAGATATGCACAAAAACAACTAACAGATCGTCAGATGACAGGAGCCAATGATGTTGATGAATCTGATACCATTATTGCTGTTGATGATCCAGGTATGTATAGATATGATATTGTGATACAAAGTGAAATGTTTGTTATGTCTCCCTTCTTCCAGGGGGAGACATTTTATTTTTGGTCTTTCTGTCTGACCATTCGTCTGTGTGCAACAAAATCTTGTGAACTCCTATATGGCTTATCAGATAGATGTTAAACTTTGTACAATGTTTGCCATTTGTAGATGTACATATTGTTAGGACAGGAAGATGTAATTATTTTTCTAAAAGTTGTAGTGGATCAAAGAGGAGTGGAGGATGTAAAATAGCTTGTGAACGCTTCTCCACCTATATGGCTTATCAGATAGATTTGAAACTTTGTACAATGTAGATGTGCATATTGTTGGGACAGGAGGATTCATTTTTTATCCTTAAAGTTATAGTGGATGTAAGAGGGGTAGAGGATGTAAAATAGTTTGTGAACACTTCTCTTATATGGCAGATTGGAGTTCATAATGTCTATAATGTTCTTCTTCAAGCTTTCTCCTCCATACCATGCATTACATTAAGGGGAGGATGTTTAATTTGGAGCATTTCAATTTGGAGAGAAGGAGAGACATTGTATGGTGGAGCATATAGTGCCGTCATGTCTGTTATTCTCTCTATCCAAGCTCATATCTCCTAAAATTGATGATATATATTCCTTGGGATAGGAACTTTTTGACCAAGATGACTTGACAAGGTCAAGGTCTCTCAGAAAGTATACCTTATTTCAGGAAAAATTTCTTTATTTCAATAGTTTTTAAACAGGTATTGCTCATATATCTCACAAGTAAGTAACAGGTAAATGACTCACTCAAGTCATTATGGAAATGTCAGCATCCCTTAACATATACCTTATTTATTTGGAAAAAAAAAGAACTTCATTTCAACAATATTTCAACAGTTATTGATCATTGTACAAGTAATTAGTCATATGAAGTTGTTCATTGTTTAGATGCAGTTGGGGGTACATTCATCAGTTCTACTACTATTCTTGTAAAATAATTGTTATCATTCCTTAATTTCAGCCACATCAACTGGAGATAAGAAGCCTCACAGAGCATTCAGATATGTAGATGTATAACAAGCATATCATCAGATGACATGAGCCAATGGTGTAGATGAATCTGATACCATTATTGCTGTTGATGATCCAGGTATGCATAGATAGGATATTGTGATATAAAGTGAACTGTTTATTATATCTCCCCTGTTCCAGGGGTAGAAATATTATTTTTGGTCTTTCTGTCTGTCCATGTGTCTGAATCACAAAATCTTGTGAACTCCTACATATCTTATCAGATAGACTTTAAATTTTGTACAGTGTTTCACTGCCATTTGTATTTTCCTAAAAGTTATGATGGATCTAAGAGGAGTAGAAGATGATAAATAGATTATGAATGCTTCTCCTTCTATATAGCTGATCAGGTAGATTTGAAACTTTGTACAATGCTTCATTGCCACTTGTAGATGTGTATATTGTTGGGACAGGAAGATTCAATTTTTATCTATAAATCTATAAAGATATAATAGATCTATGAGGGATGGAGGGTGAACTTGTGAATATTTCTCCCATATGGCTGATCGGAGTTCATATTTTCTATAATGTTTCTGCTCATGCTTTCTCCTCCATACCATGCAGTACATTAGGGAAGGAAATTTAATTTGGAGCGTTTTCAATTTGGGGAGCAGGAGAAACATTTGTTTTTCACAAAAAACTATCACTGGTTATTACATTGTGTATGTACTGAGATTCCTGTTACACACTGTGTGACACATGTAGTGGGATGTCATAAGTGTGTAATCATTCAAGTATAGATGTTGTAAATTGGTATTCAGAATAGTTTTTAATGCTCCCCGGAAATTTATAGGGGAGCATGTAGTCATCATTATGCATGTTCAATGTCCAAGCTCATATCCCTTAAATTTGATCATATATATTCTTTGGGTCAGGGATTTTCGACCAAGATAAGTTGGGAAAGATCAAAGCCTCTCAGAAAGTATACCTTATTTCAGGAAAAAATTTATTTATTTTAACAGATTTTAAACAGGTATTGATCATATATCTCATAAGTAAGTAACAGGTAAATGACTTTCAGACAAAGATCATGCAAGGTCAATTTGTAAAGTCAGTGTCCCTCACCTCATCACATACATTATTTATATATGGAAAAAAAAACCAAAAAATGTAATTCAACAATATTTCACAGTTATTGATCACTGCAAGTCATTTGGCATATTAAGTTGTTCATTGTTTAGGTGCAATTGGGGGTACATTCATCAGTTCTACCACTATTCTTGTAAAATAATTGTTATCATTCCTTAATTTCAGCCACAACATCAACTGGAGATGAGAGGCTTCACAAAGCATTCAGATATGCACACATACAACGCAAACATCATCAGATGACAGGAGCCAATGATGTTGATGAATCTGATACCATTATTGCTGTTGATGATCCAGGTATGTATAGATAGGACTCTGTGTTATAAGGCCATCCTTAAGAAATGTTTGTTTGGAATTGCTGTGGGGGGATTTCAGACCCAGGAGGGAGGAAGGGAATTTATTGTTTTCTTTGAAATTAAACAATATACAACCAATCATCATTAAAGTTGATTTTGAAATTAATGATAAAAATCACAATATAAAATTGTGCACAGATTAATTTTTCAGATTTTTTTCCCTTAGATTTCTGAAACAAACAAGCCAAAAATGACTGTTCAAAATTTTGTGATAAAACACTCAAAACTTTCGACTCAAAACTTTTGATAAAGGTGACTGTTCTAATCAGTAATTTGCTCGATATTGTAAAGATCTCTTTCAATGTATTTTGAATATTAAAAACTGTAAATTATGGTACTGACTTGCACCTCATCATCTATGCAACACACAAAGGAATGGACACTTTCAGGATTCTTATTAAGAGCCCTGGCACTGTGAGTAAAATAGCTGCCTACTTTCTACAGTTAAAACAAAAAAGGTCATTCTATATTGATTCAATGAAACACTGATGTTACTCTACAGTTGCAGTTGACAAGTAAGACATTCTAAAAAGAATGCTTTCCTTTTTTTTCAGTAAAGTGACCACACATTGGTCTGACATTTGCTTGTCAATGATGATCTTATAAATGCTACATTACAGATAGCCAAAAAAAAAATATTTTAACGATCTGACTGGTTAAATCAATGTTGATGGCAAACCCAATGTTTAACAGACGAGTAATTTGTCGTGCGAAGAAAATCAAAATCTTTTTAACCGATGGAGCTATAAAATAAAATATATAAATAATTTTTTCCAGCAGGAATAATTTTAATGAGGCAGGTGGCAATTCCAAACAAACTATAATGTTATTTTGGCCTAAAGTGAAATGTTTATTATTACAGTGTGTATGTAGTGAGGTTCCTGTTACACGCATGTAGTGGGATGTCTTAAGTGTTTAATCATTCAAGTACACATGTAGTAAATTGGTATTTGAACATGTTAGAGTAGTGTTTTATGCTCCTTGAAAATTGGGGGGGGGGGGGGTTGCCATTTTGTCTGTCTGTCTGTCCATCTATCCAAGCTCACAGCTCCTAAACCTTTCTCAAAAAATTTATGATATATATTTTTGCCACATTGACTCTTGAACCAAAGTAATTTTGAAAAGGTCAAGGTCACTGAACATATACGCTATATAAGAAAAATTTCTTTATTTCAACAGATTTTAAACAGGTATTGATCATATATCTCACGAATAATTAACATTCAAATGACTTTCAGACAAAGGTCACTCAACGTCATTATGGAAAAGTCGACGTCTCTCAACAGATATATTATATGGGAAAAAAAACTTCATTTCACCAATATTTCAACAGTTACTGATCATTGTGCAAGTCATTTGTCATATGAAGTTGGTCATTGTTTTAGATGCAGTAGTCACTTCTACTACTATTCGTTAGAAATAGTTGTTATTCCTCAATACGGGATATCTGAATTAAGAAAAATTGGAACTCTTCAGAAAAAGAAGTAACGAAAATTGCAGCCATGGTATCAACGGGAAGTGAGAAGCCTCGCAAAGTATTCAGATATGCACATATACAACAAACATACTGAAATTTTGCATATTTTATCTGACTCAAATTTACTGAATTCATCTAATTGATCATGCTATACTATGCATGTAAGCAATTATATTTATTTAAATATAAGCAGATCCTTGACAAGATTTCATCCCACTACATGAGTGTGTGTGTATAACTGTACTGTAATCTCACTGCATACACATTATCATGCAACATACATTTCATCTGATTAAAATTTAATTGATTTTGTATAACTGATCATGCCACACTGTGCATTTAAGTTATTATAAGTGTTAAAATTTAGATTAATCTCACTACATGAGTGTGTTGTGTAACTGTACTATAATCTCACTACATACACAAATTTAATTGAATTTGCCTAATTGATCATGCTTTAGTATACATTTAAGCAACTGTAACTGTAACTGTGTAACTGCACTGTAATTTCACTAAGTACACATCATCATGCAACATACATAGAAATTTGGCATATTTTATCTCATTCAAAATTTAATTGATTTGTCTAATTGGTCATGCTATGGAATGCATGAAAGTAATTATGATTGTTGAAATTTAGATAGATTGTTGACAAGATTGAATACCACTATTTAGTTGTGAATGAGTGTGATTTACTAAAGGTTGCTTAGTTATAACTGTTTTTCTTTAACTGTTAATCTGATATTGAGATTATTCTCCTTCTTTATCAGCTTTAGTTCTGATACATCCATGGACATCTGAGGAAAAAGCTGCACTATGGAGGCAATTTTTTGGGGGAAAAAAACCTCTAGGCCAGCTGAGTTGTTTAAATGCCATGCAGAAAGAACCTCATCTTAAAAACTTTGATTGGAAACGAATCTTTGCTGTGAAAAATGTAATTGCCACTCAAAAAAGACTAACAAGAACAAAGTAAATTTGAAAGAGATCATCATCACAACTTGTCACTCAATTTTGCAGACTTGTCAGATCTTTATGTAGACTTGCCAGATATTAAAGATGTTAATGTCATCGTTAAATCTGACAAGTGGACATGATAAAGATCCGAAAAGTTAACATTCTGAAAAGTTATAATAAAGTGATATTTATGTCAACTTGTTAGGCACTACATTGACTTGCCAGCAAATTAAGTTAATTAGTCAGGTATTTTTGCTGACTTGTCATACCTTTATGTTGATTTGCCAGAAAATATGTAAATGGATGGATTAATTGAACATAACAAATTGTCTTGTTTGTCACGTTTATTTATACAAGTGACAAATAGAGAAAACAGAGTTGACAAGTTGAAGTAATTATCTGACAAGTTGACATAATACCATGCCATCATAAATTTGAACCATTTATTCAATCACTTAGTAGACTTTTCTCATCAAAATCTGTCCATTGTCTATCATTGTTCTTGTAAACTTTTCACAGTTTCATCTTCTTGAGATCCCTGGACCAATTTCAACCAAACTTCACAAATAGCATCCATGGCTGAAGGGATTTAAAAAATGAAGTGTCATACTTCTCTCTAAGTGTAGATAACGATAGAGTGAAAATAGGGTGACAATATTTCATGATTTTTTTTTAATCTGAACCAGTGTTCTGGTATAATAAAAGTTTTACTTAAGTTTGTTCAGAGTTTGGAAATGATGCTTACGTGAGCATATTGGCCCAGGAGCCTCTTGTTATTAAGTAATACTCATGTGGTAGGAAAAAAAGGATATGAAATTTTATTTTTTAACCCAAAAACACTTGGCATGACATAGTTTCTATTGAATTTATAAATACATGTATGCTTTATCCTTCATTAGGACATTTATTAATATTGCAGTTGGTCTGCTTGCATCGTCTGTCAACTTACAATTAAACATTTTTAGCTTGTTGATTATTATTATTATTATTTTAACTACCTTTCCAATTCTTTTCAAATTTTGTATGAAGCAACATTGAGACAATGGGAACATAAATTGTAAATTTCAAGACTCCTGCACCTTTGGGGCAGGGCAAAAACTGATAAATTTTCTAAAATCTTCTTTACAACCACACATGTGTCAGAAAAACTTAATGCACATTGATGTGGAGTAGGAAGGACACCATCAAAATTTTAGATTTCATAATCTCCAAGGTTCTGACTCTAGGGTGGGACCAAACTTGGTATGTATAATGTATATAGTTAAAAAAAAAATCTTCTTTAATGCTATTGATACAAAATTAAACTAAGTAGATATTTAGAAGGAGTAGGCATCCATACTAAAATTATAAATTTCATGATCCCAGGGGGTAAGGGTTTAATGGTTCCAGGGTGGAGTCAAAATTATTACAGTGATTATTGTCTTTATCATTTGAAAGACTTCTTAAGTTTGCTGATACAAACTAAATGAGACTTCTTTAAGTTTGCTGATACAAATTAAATGCATATTTAGGAAAAGCATAAAATGTGAATGTTTTGACTCAAGAATGGGTCATAGATAGCCATGTGCTAATGTTACATATATTATGTGAAACTTTTCATCAGTATAGACACATTTTAAGGGCATTGAGGTTTTTAGAACACATTTTGTTTTATACTTTGCTGAATATTAGAATTTACTTGAGATATTCAGAGCAGAATTTTTTGGTAGATTTCATAGCCCGTGGCACTAATGATAAATATTTTTAATGAATACTCAGTTGACCCATAAGGCCTGTGAACCTCTTATTTTACATAGATACTGTCAATAATGCATTGATTAACATTCTGTGTAAATTATCCTGAAAATTGCATTGACCTTTGTTGTGTATGATAGAGATTGTGTTAAAATGAAAATATATCCCAGAAATTGTGTTGTGCATCAATAGCTGATATAGTGCATGTTAGTGAGGCATTGTAAAAATGCATTTTGAAATCTGTTTACCTTTATGATATGTTATCTTTAAATATTTTAGGGTTTACTACCAAAACATCTGAGGATGGAGCCTTTTTTTTTTTTTTTTATCTTTTAGATGTTTAAGTTATGTGAATTGTTTAGCCCTTATGAGGTGTTTGAGCTACATGTATTAAGGTTTTACTGCATGCACATTACACGTGATTACATGTGAACAAGATAAAGCTCTACGGTGAGCTTCTGTGTTGTTCTGTTCTTTTAGGTTCGATAGATTTATTTCATACCAACACTCTGGACACAATGAATTCCTTTTCTTACAATATATCGTGATTTGAATTGCTTTGGACATAAGTTCAGGATCAATGGCTTGGTCATCATCATGGATGATTAGAAGTAAAATTGGGTGTAGTTCTCTAAATTATGTTTGTAAATACCTTAAAAGCACGTAGTCCAATGTGTTTTGAAAAACTTGAGATTCAATGATTTTCCAGGCGGAGTAGTTATCTGGAAATGTATAAATTTTCTCCAAATTACATACAAAAAAATCTAGATCTTTTCAAAGATAAGTAAATGAACTTTTTGTTAGTTTGCGCAATAAATACAGTGTTTTCGGAAATGTAAAATGGTGATTTCGTTCACCCGTATACCGGTATACCCCAATCGATTTGTCACGATTTCAGTTTCAGCGTGTGTGTGTGTGTGTGTGTGTGTGTGTGTGTGTGTGTGTGTGTATATATATATATATATATATATATATATAATATTTTGAAAAATAAACGATTTTACATACATTTTAGATCGTACAAAACACTTTCGATTTTTAATTATTGAAAGTTGTTAAAATCTATCATTAAATCCCTGTTTAAAAAATTGGTCTGAAACCGGAAGGTACATCATATGAAACAAAGCGTAACATGTACCTTTTCAAATATTTGTGAATTCCTTTACTGTTGACATAAACGTGTTTTGCTTAGATTTTTTTAAAAATAGAAATGACGTTTGAATGATCACAAAAACCAATGTATCTTTTCAAGATATTGAAGATAAATAATAAATTTGTTTTCGCTTTGACCATAAAATATGTCATGTAATCGGAGAAAGCGCTTTTAATTGGCTTGTATATTGGTGGAGTGAATTTTCCCCCTTACAGCCGTAATCATGATTTCAGTAACGGTGTAGGTGGGGAAATGTGTTCAAATTGAATTACATTGACTTTGTACATTCATATCCTAATTTCAGGTAATGCAAGTAATTTGCCATGATACATGTAATAAAAATTGTATCTGTGCAATTTTTTCAGTTGTCAGATTTGTGAAAATAATGTTGCTAAGAATAAAATATTTGAAGTAAGCTATGTCTTATGTTTCATTTTTGAATGAAATCATATTTTAGGCAATGTTTATATATATGATGTACGGTAATCATTCACTTGTAAGTCATCTATACCTGTATGATGATGACATTATTTGAATAGCTACCATTTATATTTAATTAGGAATTTGGATTTATCCCTGATTATATATTCTGTTTATTTCATTTCCGCGGTCTGGAGAGAAGTCCTCTGATAATACCCCTTGCTTATAAAAAAGATTAGATTTACATGTAGTAGTCAACTGGATGGGTGAGGCAGGTGTGCACAATAACACCCTCCCCCTGCTCTATGACTGGAAGCGCCGAACACGTATCCTCCCATATGTATAAGTTATACTCCTCATAACAAAGTTGTGGGGGTATACTGGAATCCGGTTGTCCGTCTGTCTGTAGATGAAATGGTTTCCTGGCTTTAAAGTGTTATCCTTTTCACCTAGAGTCAACATACCATACAGACTCCCCATGCGACGAAGGTGATCCCTATCAATTTTGGGGTCAAAAGGTCAAGTGTACTGGATATTGAATTAGCGGTTTCAAGATTCTCATGTGCTATCCTTTTCACCTGGATTTACCATATCTCACATATGACCTACCCATGGGACGAAAATGGTCCACTTATTTCTCTTATTAATTCAGTTGATGCGCGCATTAGTTCGTTTAATGAAAGCAGTAATTCAATTGATGCAATAATTGATTTGATGTGCGCATTAATTCAATGAAGATAGCAATAATTGAATTGGTGATATCTTCAAATAATTAAATACATGTGCATCTTTAATTATTTGAGTTTATGTTAGTGTGACGCTCCACAGAGCTGTCTTTGCTTTGAATATCACACACACACACACACACACTGAACCTAATCAAAACTTGCAAATCGGTATTTCTCTCTCTCTCTCTCTCTCTCTCTCTCTCTCTCTCTCTCTCTCTCTCTCTCTATGCATTGATTGATCAGTCAATCAATCTATCCACACACGCTAACACCTATCAAAACTTCAATACTTATAATTATGCAGAAATCCATTTTTTTCCAGGGGAGAAGGTTCCAATTTGGGAGGTGTGTGCAAATACATAGTAAAAATTTGAAAATTTCAAAATATCAGTGGAGTGTCTGGACCCCTTTCCGTCGGATATGCTACCGTCTATATCTGTCCGTTTAACTATAGACTAGATTAGAAAGGATTCATTGCACAATTTATGTAAAATTTGATGTAGAAATAATTCTGTTATCGAATATGTAGTCAGTTTTCTGTATGTATCTGATTTTTTTCTGAGGTAGTGGGATTTATTTGTGTTTATATAAATGATCATGTGGTCAAAGTAGTGGGTTTCAGGCAAAATGTCAAATTTTTATTAGTAGTATTTAAAGAATTTCAAACCCCACAATGTCATTAGAGTGTAGCAAATAAAAGGATTATGAACTCTGTTCCTTTCAATTCCACTAGGAAAGTAATGTAGTGTAATTCAGGGGTAATGTCATGTGTAGCGAGATGCAGGCGCTTACAAGTGTGTGTATGTGTGTGTGAGTGTGTGTGTGTGTGTGAGAGAGAGAGAGAGAGAGAGAGAATATACATGAAATTGGCAGTGGTGCATTCCAACTCTAAATCCAAATGCTTTTTTATTATTTGAAAAAAAACATTAAGGTGAGTTCTTAACTCATTGTCATTATGATGGGGACATATTATATTTGATTTGCAGTGCAACCCATGGGAGGATGGTTTGCGTATGAAAAGGAATTTGAAGAGGCGGAAACAAACGACACACGTGGTACTATTTTTACAGTGCACTATGAGAACATGAAAAAGGTATATATCATCAACTGTAACTATAAATTGTTTTAATTTGTTTAAATTGGTTTATTGTAAATCATCCTATAAAGTGCCTCAACATCGTATTTTTTATTCTCAATATCGTCAGATTATCACAAGTATATGTATTAGTATTGTTTGTTCTGTAGAATCCGATAGAGGAAACCAAGCGACTAGCCAAATTTCTAAACGTTGACGTGAACGACACAATTATAGCTGAAATAGCAGATAAATGTAGCTTTAGAAAACTGAAGGAAGCCAATGTCACGGTGAAAGATCACTCACAAATTACAAAACTTCATCCAAATGCCCGCGAAGTGATGTTCAAAATGTATCGAAAAGGTAAGAGATGTATGTATGTGAATGATTGATTGATTGATTATTGCTTTCGGCCACGGAGGCCCCTTGTATGTATGTGAAATAAGGTATATTTAATTGGTAATAATGAAAACATGCTTCTTTTTCAAGTAGTGATTGATAATATGCATGTAAATAAGTAGATACTTGTGCCTTACTGCCGTGAGTGGTTGACTTTCACCTCCTCATATATTTAACTATGTAATCAAGGTGACTATCAAACGTCTTATGGAAAATCCATTTTTCTCGCTTGTTCATAATGTTTGGGGTATAAATAACTTTCGAAGTAGTAAACCTCTGTACTCTCGTCAGACACCGGATTTGGAGCTTTTATATTAGCATTATGAATATTGTTCTGTCTGTTACAGGAGAGATCGGTGATTGGAAGAATCATTTTACGGTGGCTATGAATGAAGAATTTGATGCAAAATTCAAAGAAGAAATGAAGGATTCGAAAATTCAAGTGCAATATGAATGATTAAATGGATGTCAATTCTTATTTGTTTGTTTTGTTTATTTTGCAGTATACAAGTTTGAATTTTTGAAATTACAATTTGAACCAAAAATTTATAATTTGCGATGCTGAAATTAAACTTCAAAGTTGACTTGAACTAGGTTTTTCCTATTTAATCAAACAACAGTGCTGTTTCCGGGTTCCTGACGATGGTTGAGAAAAACAATACTAACAATGTAAATTATGTAATACAGATAATGTATGTCAAATAATATCTATATGTATTCATGCGCCACGAAACAAAATAACATAGCTTCTTTTGAAGTTGACGACTCTGTTAAAATTGTCACCAACGTTGTTCTTAGAGGAGTTTGTATAGTTTATGAAGTGAAAATAAGCGACATTGACTTTGAAACAGAAGTTTTAAGCAACAGGCCAAGTTTAATTTCCAAAACTGTGATGGAGTAGACGACGTCAAACAATAATAACGAGGAATATCTAGTCCAGAAACTGAATGACAACAACATCCCAGCAAACCAAATCATGCAAATTTCAGGTCTCAGAAATATTTCCTCCATCAACAATTACAGTAACATAAACGAAAATCAACGAAAACAAATATCCCGATCCCTTCACTCTGAAGCATATTGGCCATCCCATGACTAGTCTCAAAACACAGCCACCATCTCGTCGTCTCAAGTGAATAATATGTCTACTCTACAATCCTCAGCTGTCAAATTTCAATATTCACGTACAACAATCATACAATAACACTGAAACAAACCGGCCGCCTCGAAAAATAAATTCGCCCCGTCATTGAACGTGACTATAATTAGTTTTTGGTCATGCGAGGTCAGCGCGTGCTGCGTAGATGCAAATATCTTTGCATGGCAAGAAATTTTGAGAAGCCGATTTTCCCACTTGAAAAACGACGAACAACAATACTTCCATGTTTATTACATTCTGCGTTGTTATAAATGTATACTAATTGTATGCTGTTTAACTCCACACTTTAACAAATTATCCTTCATTTACACAAGTAAGGAATGGTAAACTATTTCACAACACACACACACACACACACACACACACAACAACAACAACAAAATGAATAACGACCAAAAATTATTTTTGAGCGTGCTAACTTCACTCAGGAATATATAAATATTAAGAAAAATCGTAGGTATGCATTGCAGAGCCATAACATGCGATTTTGTAATATGCTATAATGATTATGGTCAGGTTTACGTGTAAATCAGAGATACTTTTATTTCACACATTGTGAAAACAGACATACAGCTGTATGTCTAAATTTCAAACTGGCGTATTTCATCCGATATTAGTATTAAAATTAAAATTCGTTTTGAGGTTTTTGATGTAATACAATGTCATAATAATGCATAAGTGGGATCTGCACAAGCCATGGGTATATAATTTTATGTATTGATTAGTAGTCTGAATATCCGTGTGGTCATACTCACATAGCCTGGAAAACACTATAATAACTTACACTTTGGATTTATATAGTGGTACTGATTTAGATATCAATAAAACGTACTTTTATTTCAACATGATATTGACATTGTGTAAATAAAACAAACGGTACCAATGTTGATGCACCAGATGCGCATTTCGACAAATAATTTCTCTTCAGTAATGCTCAAATCAAAAAATGTTGGAAATCCAAAATAAGAACAAACTTGGAAGAGCTGAAAGAACGAAAAATACCAAATAGTGTAGTCAAATCCAACAAAGGATCAGAGCTATGCATGAGGGAGATAATCCTTAATTTTCAAATAAATTTCTTAATTTTATCACAACAAATTTTTATCTGTAATTCATGCTAGTACCAAAGTACTTAGCAACTGGGCCGATGAATACCCGTATTTTCTACATGCAAAATTCGATTGATTCCCCACTCCCAATTTTTAAAGTAATAATAAAAGGTAGTTGATAAGTGAAACTATGAACCGAAGTTTGTATGTAGTGAATTAATTCTTGCCTCCCCCTCCTACGATTTCGGATTTTGAGGTTTGGGCAGAAGTAACCCATATTCATTTTTTTCCTTGGTTGTCGATAATTCTAAAGCTGTTTTAAAATGCTTCTCTTAATATTAAGAAGGAATTGTGATAATTAAAATTTACTGCAATTTGATTATTAGAATTTCAGTGATTTACAATGAAGTATTTTAGGTCCAATCCTAAATTAATATATTTTTTTGAAATGTCTAATGATGAATTCAAATCTAAACACCAATGGAACTCCTGTAAGTTTTCACTAACGTATTTTGTCAATCCTAATTATTAAATAGTTTACATTTATAAATGCTTGTAAGCTTACATTTATATCTGTGATCAATTTTCTTTCATCTGTGAAATGACATTGTACTCTCTCTCTCTCTCTCTCTCTCTCTCTCTCTCTCCTGTTCAATCATTTTATACAGTATTCAGTTATGTGGTTTCCAAAGAGACAAGAAATCTTTGACAGGGTACTATACTTTCATTTAAATATTCCCTTTCATATAAAAACTGGTGTGTTATTCTTGAAATGGCATAAAACCATATGGAAAGACCATACTGAAAGTGACACATGAAGGAAAATTCTGCATGTCCAAGATAGTGTTGATATTTGCTTACTTTGTGAATTGGAATGCCCATATCAAAATATCAACTTGGAAAATCATTCTAATGAGAAGTGGCAATCTGAAATCATTCCTATATCCCCACACCTCATCCCCATACAATAAATAATTCAAAAATTCTATTAACATGTAAATTATAAGAAAACCAGACTAAATAATAAGCATCATTCATACGAGATTCGAACACGCACCGACAGAGGTGAGAGGCTTTGTGATTTTGAGCCCGATGCTCTAACCACTCGGCCACGGAGGCCCCCCCCCCCCCCCCCCCCCCCCCCCATTCATACGAATGAGTGTACATAAGCTTGTTCTTTTTGGTCAGTCAACTGAGGGATGGTTTTGCATATGAAAAGGAATATTATGCGCTACAAGAATAAAATCAGACAAATTCTATAAAGTGTATTACGATTATTCTTTCAGATCAGCCAATAGTAAGATAGTTTGCGTATGAAAAGGAATTTGAACAAGTGGAAATAAACGATACTTGCAATACTGTTTTCACATTACAGTATGATAGTTTGAAAAGGGTATAAATTTCTCAATGTCAACTATCCTGTTTAATACATTCATTGTAATAAAGCACATCATTATCATACATTGTTCAACATTTGTTCAATTATTTGTGTTTTCATAAAATTGAAAGAGCAAGACTGTATTTTAGTTATAAGTCCCAGTTAGTGTTACTATTTACGTAGTGTATGAATTTGAATACCCATATCATTAGTAACCGTATCATTAACCTCAACATGGATATAGGAAAATCATTTGTATGAAAAGTCGCAATCTGAAATCTCCCCATCTTCACTCCATACATAATTCAAATATACCAAAATTAAAATTATATTAATATATGAATAGGAATATAAAACCAGACTAAATTCAGCAAGCATTTTTGATACGATAAGGTGCATTAAGCTTGTTATTTTAGTTCAACCAAGAGGGGGATGGTTTGCGTATGAAAAAGAATTTACACAAGCGGAAACAAATGAAAACTCTTGATGCTATATTCACAGTACAATATGAGAGTTTGAAAAAGGTATTCATGTCTCAATGTCAACTATCCATGTCATAACATACATTGATTTGAAAGAAATTATTATCATCGATTGTTTAACTATATCAAGTATATGATTTGATTCACAATGCTTCCAGGTTTATACAAATTAAGTGAACAGTTTTACCTTCATCTATTCCATTGTTGTAAAGTATGTAGCAGTATTTGTTTAAAATCTAGAATCCAGTACAAGAAATCAAGCGACTAGCCAAATTCCTAAATGTTGATGTGAACGACACAATTATAGCTGATAAATGTAGCTTTGGGAAACTGAAAGAAGCCAATATCTAGGTGAAAGATCTCTCACAAATTACAAAACTTCATCCAAAGGCCCATGGATTGATGTTCACAATGTATCAAAAAGGTAAGCGAATCATGTCTGTATGTGAAATAAAGCATATGTAATTAGTAATCATCAAAATATATGCTTCTTTTTGAAACGAATTATCGATAATATGATATACATGTACATAAGTATAGATATTTGTGCCTTACTGACGTTAGAGTGTTAAGATTCGTCTATTAATATATTTAATTATGTAATCAAGGTGACTATCAAACGACTTGTTGAAAATCCCCATGTGTAGAGTGTGAATAACTTTCGAAGTAGTAAACTTCTATACTCTCGTCATTCAAAAGCTTCTACATCTATGTAGCAATATTCCGTTATAACCTGCATATAATGTGAACGCCTCTCAACTGATACGATACGCAAGAGCTTGTTCTGCATATGATCAGTTTTTAAGTCAAGACAGTCTACTGACAAAGTGGTGTTATATTGGTGTCTACATTCTCGTCTAAAGTCGGCATTTCGCAAATTCTACGGTCGTTATAACGATCACATTTGCCAGTACATTATTCCATTAGGTCAATTTTGTCTGTAGTGTTTCATATGAATTGTCAGACCGTTCTTGGCACACTGGTTCTTATTGCGGATTACTCCGTTTACATGATCAAGATAGAGGGCCCACGGCGGGTGTGACCGGTTATCCCTTCTAGGCACCTGACCACACCGCTGGTATGTCCAGAGGCCCGTGTTATCCCATATCTCTAATTTTTATTGTCTATAGGAATTATGAGATTGATCACTGTTCATTGTCTTAGCCTTTTCACAATGGATTTAGAACTTTTGTATTATCATTTGAATATTGCACTGTACGTTATAGGAGAGATTGGTGACTGGAAAAACTATTTTACGGTGCTAAGAATGAACAATTTGATGCAAAGTTCAGGGAAGAAATGAAAGACTCTAAAATTGAAGTGCAATATGAGTGACGAATTATGTGTCAATTTTGATTGTTGTTTATGTATGTTTGAATTCTTCAAATTTACAATTTGAACCTAAAATTTATTATTTGCGATACTGAAATGAAAGTTCAAAGTTGACTTGAGTAATGTTTTCCGTATTTTAGCACCGATTTTGGCATGCATTTTGGCCTTGAAGTCCTTCAGGGTTGGCCTTCTCAAAATGACAGCATGATTATTTAATGTACTATAATCTTCAGAAGAATTCACAACAGGATTGTTTGAGATATCCCTGCCTTGGAGTCGAAATGCACAAAGAACCTACAGAAAAGCAACTTAAAAAAAACTTTGAACATTTTTTGTGGGCAATCTGGTTGATGAAGAAGTGAAGAAAACGAACAGTGACCAATCTCATTAATATTATAATGAATACAAATGAAGAGAAGGATAAAGAAATCAGTTTGAGATATTGTAAACCAATCCGAGGTATATTTTAAGATAAAATAAAACAGTTACCGTGTCCAGAGGCAGAACGATGGGATTTAAATATTTGCTCGAGGTGATCTTTGTCAGAATAATCATATCGTTGACATATACAAACATCTTTACATGCATGTTCAGGTATCCAAAAAAGAAGAAAGAAAAAAAGAAGAGGAAATGTTTTTAGGCAATACCGTATGAAAATCATAACCCTTTCTGTGTAGATTGATTGATTGATTATTATTGCTTTCCGCCACACTCAACAATTTTTCAGTTATCTGGTGGCGTCCAGTTTTTGTTGGTGGAGGAGAGAACCCAGATACAATGTACCTGGGAAGAGACCACCGACCTTCCGCAAGTAAACTGGCAAACTTGCTCACATAACGCCGCGGCTGAGATTCGAACACGCGCCGACAGAGGTGAGAGGCTTTGAGATTTTGAGCCCGATGCTCTAACCACTCGGCCACGGAGGCCCCCCTTTCTGTGTAGAATTCCCAATCTAAATTTCGCAGTACTCCATATAATAGTTGAAGAATATCTTGCGGTTCCGCCTTTTGGGTTCGAGTATAAATTGGAAATATTTCGTCCATTTCTTTTAAAGGACCACACCGGAGTTAGTTTGTGTTGTGGTATTTTATGAATTTATATCCTCGATTAAATTATCCATCAACTCGGGATTTAAATGCATGAATTGAAGACACTTTTCAATTTAGCTCGTATGTTTAGATTTATGTAGGAACCGGAGTTTTGAATTTCGAATCCAGATTAATTGATATACTGAATAAATGCTTGCGTGGGATGACAGAGCTGTATTTATAAGGCATTATAACTGTTTCAGGTGTGATGTAGCAATGTTTGGGGCATGCGGTGAAAAATGTCAACTTTGTGAAATATCGCGAAAACGAATACAGAAACGTTATAGAAAATATTAACTTTTGCACAGTAGAATTGCGTCTGTTCAACATGAAAAAAAGAGGCCGAATCAAATAGCTATTTCACCTCATTCTTGTTACTGCGTTATATCGTATCATAGATTACTGGTGATGTAATCTACTGTGGTAATCTCAAGTGATAACACTTTTATTTATATTCGCTTCATAAGAAATTCTAGAACATAATATGGAACATGATAAAACGGTTACTCAGCATGTCAGGAAGTAGAGCGATGGGATTTAAATATTCACTCGAGAAAATGTTAGTCATTATCGTCTAGTACACGGAAGTTACACCATGGAGGGAAAGAGCGATGGAAAATTGAAACCCACAGCTCTCACTGAGTTCGATGGGATGATATTACCACCCTTCACACCGTTAGTTGAAAATGCGAAGAAAAGGTTTGAAGAAATACGAAATCTGGAATGCAGAAAAGATGATGTCATACTGGTTACCTATCCAAAGTCAGGTATTTAAACATACGAAAAGTAGTTCTCGTATCTATTCGTTGAGTAAAATAATGCAGGAAATACACCACCTTGATTAAATTGAGTTTTTTTCAGTATCAAGACATAGCTTTTCAGATTGAGCAGTTGCAAAAATGAGAATAGCTGGAATTTAATTATTGATTATGTTATAAATGTTTTGCCTTGGATTGTTTCATATTGAAAGTAATAGCAACACGCGATTCCCTACTGCTCTGTTGTTTATTATTTCACCACACATTACCGTAAAAATGCAATGATGACTAGTATATAGGTCACCATAAAAAACTATGCATATATTTGATGATTCAAAAATAAATCAAAACGTTTACCTGATTCCTATATACGATTCCACTCATTCCATATAGATTAACCGAGAAAGCGAGCAGAATGATTGCAATGTTACTACTGGAAGCATTGATGCTTTGATATTCCACAGACTACAAAGCTACATAGTTTATGAAGGACAATTTTTGATCCTTGGTATTGCTTCAAATGTATCCGCAAAACACCTTTCGCCTTTCATACAAAGCGATCTTGACCCTACTTCGCATTATTCATAAACAGTAAAGGAATCTATTATATTTCTAAGGTTTCTAAGTAAAAACAAATCCGATTGTTAGGATTTTAGGCTTGTGATGACGCCAGGACAGTGCATGAATGATAAAACATGTATGTAGCAATAATTATCATATCATTCAGAAATTTTGTGAATGTTTTAAATAGCCCTTCATGTACATTATTTCATCGTCATGGACATAAGCAATTTAAGCATTTGTAATATTGATATTTCTTGTACTACATGAATGAAACGATACTTCCTGATCTGATCACCCGCGTCTCTACACAAATCCTATCAAATCTGAAATTCTCATTTTAATTTTGGTCCAACTTTTAAACATTAATCGTTGAAGATATGCAAGGCAGTTGCAATTGACTATAACGTTCAAATCTTCTAATTTATTGCACCTTTACTAATTTGAAAGTTCGGAATTATTTACCCAGATAATAAAAGTTTATACAAGTATTTCCAAGTTCATTTATCAGTAAAGAATGCGAGGAAGTTGCGAAATATCAGTTAGTGTTTGTGATTTGCCCAAAGGTCACTTCGCATACCATTAATCTATAGTTGTAGCATATAATTAAAAGTTCATAAGCAATTGTCTTCCAACTCTCCTTTGTTTATTCAGGTACACATTGGGTTTGGGAAATTGTGTGCATGTTACTCAAAAGCAAAGCCGAATATTCGAAGGAAGTCAAAGAGTTGTTGTTTTTGGAAGCCATGCCGGACATAAGCAAATTGGACAACATTCCCTCTCCGAGGCCATTAAATACACATCTTCCCTATAGGTGGCTCCCAAAGCAGCATATAGAAAATGGAGGAAAAATTATCCATGTTCTGAGAAATCCCAAAGATGTTGCTGTATCGTATTATCACCATGCATGCAACACTAAAGAGTTTGGTGAAATATCAGACTTCAAATCGTTTTATGAAAAAATATATATGGGATCAGGTAAGTCAAAATAAAAAATTCACAAGTTCTATCCAAATGTTATCCGTTATCTCTAAGTCCGTGCATGTTCAGTTACCAAAAACCTCTACGGAAAATGTTTTCGCAAAACTATTACTTTCTATAAGCCCATCTTTCATATTATGGGCTTTTCCGTCTACTTGTCAGTTCTTTGAGCATTTTTAGTGTGCGGGTCATATACATCTTGAGATGAAGTTGCTTCGTGATCCAAAAGTACGTTGTGGCCTCTTTCTAGAATATTATAGCTATATATTCTCCAATCGCTTTTGAATCATATCTTGCACACTAGGCCTTGGACCATCATACTGGGTAAGTTTATGCATCTTGGAAAGAAGATGTATTGTAACCAAAAGTTAGTCACTGTGGCCTCATTTTAGAAATTCATGACTACATATTCAAGTAGGGGCCTCCGTGGCCGAGTGGTTAGAGCATCGGGCTCAAAATCACCAAGCCTCTCACCTCTGTCGGCGCGTGTTCGAATCTCAGCCGCGGCGTTATGTGAGCAAGTTTGCCAGTTTACTTGCGGAAGGTCGGTGGTCTCTTCCCAGGTACATTGTATCTGGGTTCTCTCCTCCATCAACAAAAACTGGACGCCACCAGATAACTGAAAAATTGTTGAGTGTGGCGGAAAGCAATAAATAATCAATCAATCAACATATTCAAGTCATGTCTGGATCATATCCTAAGAACCTAAGAACTGTGAGTCCCAGGGTCATTAAACTTAGTCAGTTGATGCATCTTGGGGGTTGGGGAGGAGGAGTTGGGTTGTGCCGTTATCCAAATTATACTGAATTTCATATTCCGTATTCGTATTTTTTATAGGATAATAAAATTGATCATTCGTTATTTTCGCCATTTTCATTCAGAACATTCTAGAATTAGGGGTATAAATGCAAATATGATACCGAAGAAGGTTTTTGCGATTTATATTGAGTTTTTATATACAGAAAGTGTTAAGTACTTGAAAGATTTCCTTTTATTGATTCAATATGAAACGTGGCAGCAGACCTCAAAGTAAGCCTAAATGGATGTGGGATTTGAAATAAAGTAGCTTCAGGACCATGAATTGAAAAATGTATGGATATGTACTAATGTACGACAAAGATATATAATTTCCAGACAAATCAACATTTGAGCTTTTGTAAGAATAAAATTCCACTTCTTATTGTTTACACTACTTTTCCGTATTGTTGGTGAGGGTCACAGTAAATCTCTTTTGGTTGTTTGACACTTGTTCTTACAAATTGCTCTCGATATGGAGATAAATTATCTTTTTTATGACAAATGTAAACTTTTATCAAAATATCAAACACGTCTTTACGAAGTTTCCATGCCACTAGTCTAACGAGGTCGAAATATTCCAGTAAATGCTCAAGAATGTAATTGACAATGGGTGTAGAATTTTTGTGAAAAATGCACGTGCAGAATTTGATTATGCAATGCTATATGTGGTTATATTAAAAAGGTAAACATACGGAATACGGATCAATCTCATAATTTCTATAAGGAATGCAAAGTTAACAGTTTAGCAAAAACAGACCACTGGATAAAGCAGGAGGGATGGGGGTGGGGGAACGTGAATAAGATTAGTAAGCATCCTCTTTCGACTTGTCACACCCGCCTGAGACCTATATCTTGATTAGGTAAATGGAGACTGTTAAAACCTATCTAACATAGACTTGTTTACCATATAATATACTAAAAAGTAGGGATATTAGAGTTTCTGATCAAACTGTATACAAAGGGATACGAAACCATGTTGTATAGTTCCTTAAACACATCAATCACACTCTCATGATCTGCACGGGATGCTGCTAATGATCAAGGGTGTTGTGCCACAAATTTGCATGCCTCTGAATTGGACGGTTAGAGCCACTCTAAAGGAAGATTTTGAAGAGAAAGCATCAGATTATCAGATGTTGAAGTCGTTAATTAAACAGAGACCATGCGCCGTCTAACACAGGATGAGAGGTTACGTACTCTTGGCATGCTACAGGTTGGCACAAGACACGTCGCTGTGGCAAGGACAATAAATGTTTCCCAGTCTGTTATCAACAGATTATGGTCCAGACATCGTGTTACAGGGTCTGTTCAGGATAGAGCACGATCCGGTTGACCAAAGGCAACAACCCAGGCTCAGGACAGATTCATCCGCACTATTGCCTTGAGAAATCGTCTGGTAACAGCAAATCAGATAAGGTTTCAACTTCAAAGGGATACTGGCTTGGTAGTGAGTGGTCAGACCATCAGGAATCGACTGCACAAATTTCACTTACACGCCCGACGTCCTCGTGTCATTCCCTGTTTGAGGGATCGTCACATTAGGCCCCGACTCCAATTGTGTCGCCACCATCAACGCTGGGATAATAGCCGATGGAACCACGTAATGTTCTCAGATGAATCGAGGTTCACTGTGGACTTCCTGAATAGATGCAGGAGGGTTTGGCGCCGACGTAACGAACGTTTCCATGACATTAACGTCATTAGACATGACCGGTATGGGGGAGGTGGATTTGTAATGGTGTGGCGAGGCATCATTATTGCCGGCAGAACAGACTTGTATGTTGTTGCTGTACGTGTCACAGGGCAGTACTACCGGGACAACACCCCATGTTGTGCCGTTTGCACGTCGTTATGACCGCCGTTTCATTTTTCAAGATGACAATGCCAGATGTTATAGGGCCAGGATCGTTACAGATTATCTCCAACAGCAGAATATCACCACATTACCATGGCCCGCACTCAGTCAGGACCTTTCCCCCAATGAGCGTGTATGGGACATGCTTTGACAGCAGCTACGCCATTGTCAACAATCTCCTGCCAATGTCCAAGAACTAACTGCAGCATTGCACGAGGAATGGAATAACCTTCCCCAAAATAACATGAATGTTTCGTTAGGAGTATGCCACGCCGAATTCGAGCTTGTCTGGCCAACCGAGGGGGTTTTACCCGCTAATGACTCTGTTTTACAACAGTGGTAAATTTGCTGTGTGACTCTGTGTTGGTGTCTACCCTTATTCTGCAGAATCTTTACACAAGGTTTCGACAAATCTTTCCTTAATGTTTTTCTGTCATTTGTTTCCTTCCCGACCTCATGATCTGCATTTCATTGTCCTTGTAAATCCAATATTCTACTTTCTTTGAATAGTATATATATATATATATATATATATATATATATATATATATATATATATATATGTATGTATATATATATTCAGAGAAAGAGAGAGAGATCGAGAGATCGTATCGAATCACTTGAGAAACATAAACACCATACATGCAGACGATCGTGAAATATTTCCTACATAAATATACATATTAACCTTAACATGTATGATCAATAAAACATCGATATGAAGGAGATAAGGGAGAATATGTAGTGTCTTTATTTCAAGGTCACTGCGATATATTGAATCAACACATGAATGAAAATGAAAATCGTAGCTCAGTCAAAGCTTCCACAGAAAAAGCACCGTGCTGTATATAAATGTACCTCTGTGTACATCATCACCACGTACAGGCCCTAGGCATTTGATCCCTCTTTTGGTACATTGAAGGATACGTGTTTGCGTTTATTTTGTATTCCTTACGTTATGAGACTAATTACTGTTCTTTATTTTCCCGTTTTCGTATTGTAGATATATTCATGCGCGTAAAAAGTGCTGGGAGACTCTTCAGCCTATAATTATATATTATGGTATCTGTATGAAAGTGAGCAACCCTGGTAGTTCTTTTATCATGGCTGTCGTTGTGTTGTTAAATCATAGCATGTTTACTTTGAGTATGCACTTGCTCCCACTACTTTTCATTTAAAGGATTTTTATTTCCTTTTGATTATTTCAATAAATGTTCAACTGGTGACTCTCATACAAGCAAACCTTTGTTTATAAAGGGCGTTTTGATGTTTATAAAAAATAAAATACTCCGTGATATTCAGCTGTTTTCACGGAAAATTACTATGAAGGGAATGTATGGTATGTCGGTCGCAGTCAACATATTGGTAGTATTGTTTAGGCGTTTAACCGTAACAGTCATAATAATACTTGTGAATTTGAGGTGCAATTTCATACCAAATTTATAATGTATTTTGCTAAGGAAACCTTTAACCTAGTTACGATTTTTATGTGGATAAGAGTCGTCGATATATCTAAATGCTTAGGAAGAGATTTTTTTCTTCTCATGTAGAAGGATTTGAATAACTTCTGCCTCATAAGAAGATAAAACAACAGGTAGGCTAATAAAGGAGCATAAGAATTACAGAGGACTCCTGGAACACCAAAGACCTTGTAGAGGAACTCCAGGGTATATTGAATACTTCTTAGTGTTCCGCAAAATATGTTTTGAATGACTGATATGAATATTATATCGAACAGCAGATGTCTATGATGTCAAAAAGTCTAGTCTTTATCGTGAAGAATGGTCGTGTAATGTGTTGAAGTCATACGTTTAAATGCTATTGATTTGAAAAAATTTTGTGATATAAAATTTACAAAAAGTCCTTTGGAAGCTTTTATGATCCAGATTAGATTTGCACCACTTCTCGTGTATGTTGTTGTGGAGTACATCTGAACTTTCTCCTTCAAATCCGTTAATATTTGATAGGTTTGTTTGTTTGTTTTACGTCCCGTCGAGAATTTTTCACTCATATTGAAACGTCACCAGTTGTAAGTGAAGTACCACAAATTTAGACCTATGTTTAGCTCTCAGGGTCGTAGCAGTGAGGGTTCTTTAACGTGCCAACGCCTACAGTGACACGGGATCTCCATTTTTGAGGTCATATCCGAAAGACCTGTGATTCTCACTTCTAAATGCCGAGCGTTTGGCGAAGGAGCAATCACTACCTATTTATCGTCTTGGGTTTGACGTGGCCATGGCACGAGCGGGACTCGAACTCACGACCCCCCGGTTACGAAGCGAACGCTCTAACCACTGAACTACCGCGGGATTAGTAGAACATTTAGTGAATCCACTGACATATCTGTGTTTGTAAGGGTTTTGTTGAAATTTAGGAATCCAGTATAGGTAATATGTTTAAAACAAAGTCGTGAATTGGAAGAATTTCCTCTTTTGAACGGCGACTTGGGAGTATAGGTTAGATTTACAAATAGACAATTAATGTCAAGTTCGTATAAAATGATTCTAAGAAAGACAATATTTTTACAAGCTTTGTCACCTGAAACTGAAACATTAACATATTTCTTAATGTAACCTTTTTATGTGATTACCATGATATTCAGAATAAACAAAAAAGCATGTTTGTATTTTAGATGCAGGTCCGTGGTAGGTTAATATTTTCTCAACGTGCGAATGAGAATGAATACACATATCAAGAATTCCAACCTTGATCTAGGAAAATAATTTCTTTGAGAAGGCGTGGTATTCTGGTATCCCTTCCCATTTCATCCCACTCCTCACCCCAAGTCGATGAAGAATTGAAATATACCAAATTTAAAATTCTAATAACATATGAACGACAATAATAAAACTAGATTGAATTCAGCAAGCCTTAATATTTTGATACGATTAACTGTGTTAAGCATATTCTTTCAGTTCAACCAATGGGGGGATGGTTTGCGTATGAAAAGGAATTTGAAGAAGCGGAAAGAAACGACACACGCGATGCTATTTTCACAGTACAGTATGAGAGTTTGAAAAAGGTATTAATTTCTCAATGTCAACTATCCTTTTCATAATATACTACAATGAAGGGAATTATTATTACAGATTATTTTACTGTATGAATTATGTTTTGATTCATAGTATGAGAGTTTGAAAAAAGCATTCATTTCTCATTGACAGCTATCCTTTTCATAACATACATTGCATTGAAGGAAATTATTATTATAGATTGTTTAAGTATATGAATTGTGTTTTGATTCATAAATCTACCAAGCATACATAAATTATGGGAATAGTTTTACCTACATTTATTCATTTCTTTTAAAAAATGTATCGGTATTTTTTTTTAAATCTAGAACCCAATACAAGAGATCAAACGACTAGCTAAACATTTGGACGTTGACGCGAAGGACGAAGTTATAGCTGAAATAGCTGATAAATGTAGCTTCAAGAAACTGAAAGAAGCCAATGTCACGGTGAAAGATCACTCCAAATTATCAAAACTACATCCAAAGGCCAAAGAAATTATGTTAAAAATGTATCGAAAAGGTAAGAGATTCATAGATGCATGTATCTTTAAGGTACACGTATATTTAATTGGTATTCATTTAAACATATGCTTCTTTTTCACAGTTAGAGCGTTCGCTTCGTAACCGGGAGGTCGTGAGTTCGAGCCCCGCTCGTGCCATGGCCGCGTCAAACCTAAGACGAAAAATAGGTAGTGATTGCTCCTTCGCCAAACGCTCGGCATTTAGAAGTGAGAATCACGGGTCTTTCGGATATGACCTTAAAAACGGAGGTCCTGTGTCACGGTAGTCGTTGGCACGTTAAAGAACCCTCACTGCTACAGCCCTGAGCGCTAAGCATAGGTCTAAATTTGTGGTACTTCACCTACAACTGGCGACGTTTCAATATGAGTGAAAAATTCTCGACGGGACGTAAAACAATCAATCAATCACAATAATGATCGATAATTTGCATGTACATATGTATAGAAGCTTGTGCCGTGCTCTCTTGAATGGACAACTTTCACCTCACATATTTAACTACGTAATAAAAGAGACTGTCAAACGTCTTATAGAAAATTCACATTTTTGCCGGAGCTGTTATCATGTTTAAAGTACAAATAACATTTGAAGGAATAAACGTATAGACCAGTACTGTCGTCATAGTCTGGATTTGGAAATTGTTTTTTAGCATTTTGAATTTTGTACTTTCTGTTGTAGGAGAGATCGGTGATTGGAAGAACCATTTTACAGTGGCTATGAATGAAGAATTTGATGCAAAATTCAAGGAAGAAATGAAAGACTCTAAAATTATAGTGCAATATGAATAATTAAATGCACCTAGATGTTAATTTTCATGTTTTGTTTTGCAACATAGAAAAACATGAGAGTACTACAACACTTAGATTATTGAGAAGGCCCAGTGACTAACAAATAGTCTAAGACATGCAAAGAATGCAGAACTAGAAACTTGTGTTTCAAAATCTAGTGTAGAATAGAACTTTCAGAAAGATAATATAGTAGCTACGTCCGAATAAGCTATATTCACGCGTCAGCTATTAAAATCCAAAGCGAGACTGACCTGACTACGGCGTAGGAGGAAGGCGCGGTCTTACAAAAAGCACCCGGCGTGTGCACAATTTTTGGCATCTTTTCGAGAGATGAACAATGCGATCACAACTATATGGGCCAGCAGTTCCAGGTCCTACAGAAATCACCTTAAAAGTTTGGGAAAGGCTAGATGCACGATGTTGAAGGTTATATATATATATATATATATATATATATATATATATATATATATATATATATGTTCCTACGGCCTCGCATACGGCATAATTGAAACTGTTTCCTTTGAGTACGTTACAATTATTGCGATTTCTTGAATGACAGACAATAAAATAAACCATATCTAGAGCAGAGAATGTATATAAGTAATCATTGATTCAAAATCTAGCGAATAGAAAAGATATTTCGCCTTACATCACAACCATGTGCGACAACGTAAGTGGGCGTGGCTTAGGATTTCGATAAGCTATTTTACATTTGTATCTCATTCATTATGAACCATTTACCAAAGTTCACTGAAAATGTCTATGCCATGTGTTACACACATTTTTCATTTTTTTAATATTTCAATAAAATGTAGAAATTCCCCACGCACACCCCATTTAAAATTATTAATATTCTATGTCTACCGTAGGCTATTTAGCTATATGAAAAGGTCAAGATAACTAACAGTATTCAATTATTATTGATATTAATAGATCCCTGGTCAAACCAGAGGTGGGATCAGGTTCCTAGGAGGAGTAAACATCCCCTGTTGACCGGACACACCCGCTGTGAGCCCTATATTCCGATCAGGTAAACGGAGCAATCCGTAGTCAAAATCAGTGTGTCAAGAACGGCCATACAATTGGTATGAAACACGTCAGACAGCATTTGACTTAATGGTAAGTTGTACTGGCAAACTAGATCGTTATAACGACCATAAAGTTTGCGAAATACCGACTTTAGACGAGACTGTACAAACCCCTGTAATATCAAGTTCTTTGTCAATAGCCCGTCTCGATTAAAAAAACTGATCATATGCAGAATAAGTTCATGCGTATCGAATCAGTTGGGAGATATAAACACCATATGCAGGTGATGATGGATTATTGCCACATAAATAAAGGAAGTTGACGATGGAGAAATTGAAATCATCCCATTTGCCATAAAATTGATCGCCAAAGACTACGAAAATATTGTCAATGAGAAAGTCTAGCGTCTTTTTAATATCAACTTCAGAGTACTTGTGCGTGGAGTTGGAGTGTGCACATAACGCAGCGGCCGAGATTCGAACATGCGCCGACAGAGGTGAGAGGCTTTGTGATTTTGAGCCCGATGCTCTAACCACTCGGCCACGGAGGCCCCTCTAATACATGATAATGATGTTGTGATTTTGAGCCCGATGCTCTAACCACTCGGCCACGGAGGCCCCTCTAATACATGATAATGATGTTGTAGATGTTCTCTTGATGTATATATTATTTGCTGATAACTCATTTCAGCAATCGTCATATCATGTTTTAGATATTGAAAATAAACTTAATCATGGTTTACATGGATTAGAAGTATAAGCGTATACTCGTACTATTGTGATTTTGATATTAACATTTATGAGAGGGATATTTACTCGGCGTGGGCTCGATTCTCGCTCGCGCCGATATATGTGAGAAAGTTTGCCAGTTTACTTTCGGAAGGTCGGTGGTCTCTTCCCGGGTGCATTGTATCTGGGTTCTCTCGTCCACCAATAAAAACTGGACGCCACCGGATAACTGAAAAATTGTTGAGTGTGGCGGAAAACAATAAACAATCAATCAGTCATTTACTCAAATAACTAGATTATTCACATTGCATGTACCCATATATTATTTATTAAATTGAAAACTTAATGATTTCAAAGACAATGGTTAGTTTACAGATTTTTTTTTTTTTTTTTACAACAAATTGAATCTTGTCACCAGTTTCTAAATATATAAGAAATACCTTATCAGAAGAGTTGAAACAATTTCTTTAAAACGTAAAAAAACAAACAAACAAACAAACAAAAAAAAACCAAACCCAAAAACAAACAAACAAAAGAAAAACTTAATTAAGTTAAGCTGTTTTGTATCGATAAATATCAAAATATTGAAGATAATTATTTTCATCTAGTCGTATCCTTATGTACCTTGAGGGTAGACTGTAATGCTCATTAATGACAAATATTAGAAATAATATGCATCCATTGTTTGCAGTGCTCTAGGAATATATGAGCGTACTTGCTGTCATCAAAAATTGCCGTAAATATTATATTCCCATTAAATTTTTAAGCAAACTTTGGAAATGATTGTATGGTTTCGAAATGTTTGTTATCTTAATGTGCGTTTCACGAAATCCTCTGTGAATTGAATCCTAGCTCGAGCCCCAGTCTTCTGGAAAATTCAAATGATTGTTTGTCATCGATAACGAGTAATTGGAAAAGCTTGATAATTCTTAGTTAAATATGCACTTCAGGTAACAATCATTTTTTGAAATTGCATGTTCTGAAGCGAGTACAGCTTTTAATATGGTTTAGTTGATGGTTTTTATTGCTATTAGTTTTAAATGTTTAAACGGTTTCGATAAAATGGCGAGGATTCAGTCCAATGTTTATATTGGACATTTTCGTAACATACATTTCCCGACTGTAAAGGAAATTACAGTATCAATTTCTATTAGATTACTAATGATGTGTCGACGTTCTGGATACATATCGTTGTTATACGTTATACTGTAATGTCGAAAACATCTTATGCAACGAAAGAAAATATAATATTTATTTCTTTTTCAGTTATTTGCATATATTTTAAACCATATTTTATTCATAATCAACAAGCATTTAAACATATACATAATATTCATAATGGATTCGGAAATAAGTTTGATAACTTATATTAATCCGTCTCCTGATAGTATTGGTCAAGTAAAGAATCCTTGTTGGATGGTACATAATAATAATTTACAAAAGAAAATAGCCCTTTAGTAACAGAAAAATTATGTTTGAAATGAGCTCACAGATATACACTTACTTTGATGTTAAAGAAAATGGAGAACAATAAACATAACATACATGTATTAATCTTTCAAAAAATTATATTCCACAAGTCCTGACTTTCTTTCATTTTCCTTCTTATTTTGGAAAATGCTGTATATATGACAAAGTTTATGGAAATAATAAGACGAGTTCACGTGATCTACTTGAGACTACTTATTCCATCCATTGTTATTTATTATTATGTCAAGAAACCAAACCGGAATTCGTTGACGTCACTTTTAAAAGCTGTACGAGAATCATGGGAAAAGGAGTTGACATAAGCGTGAGTGATGCGCTCTCCAATGAGAGAATGACATTTACTAGATCGGGTTCGGAATCTAACGCTACATCCAGTAAAAAAAACCCAGCAACAATAAAAACCTATTTTCGGAACCAGTGATTGACTGTGTCGCAGTTTGATATATCGTATGTATTTTACTGCTATATACCGTATCACAGTTTACTGGCTTTGTAAGGGTTATCATAATTTATGGTAACCCATGTGATAACACTTAAACCATAACGTTTTGGTAAACAATTTGATAAAAAAAAAAAAAAAAAAAAAAAAAAAAAAAACCATGTCAAGAAGTAGAACGATAGAATTTCAGTATTTGATCAAGGTAATCTTAGCCAGTATCGCCGTTACAGGAAAATTATACCATGGATGTATATGTTGATGGAAAATTGAAACTACCACCTATCATTGAATTCGATGGAATGCTATTACCACCCTTTCCTCCATTACAAGAAGATGCCAAGAAAAGGATTGAAGAAATACGAAATCTGGAATGCAGAAAAGATGATGTCATACTGGCTATCTATCCAAAATCAGGTATTTAGATAGTTTTGGTATCTATTTTGTAAGTAAAATAATGCAGAAAGTATACCACTTTTATAAAAAGCGAGTTTTAAGTAGCAAGACAGCTTTGCAGATTGAGCAGCAGCAATGTGAAAAGCAGTGTTCCAAGTTGAATTTTAATATTGATAATGAAAAGGCAAAGGTAACGAATAGTGCTCAATCTCGCAAATACTATAGAAAATACAAATCAGGGAGATGGGCAAACACGGACCCCTGGACATACCAGATGTGAGATCACATCACATTTTATAGGGTTTTGTACAGTCTCGTCAAAATTCAGCATATCGCAAATTCTATGGTCATTACGACGATTTAGTTTACCAGTGCAACCTTCCATTACGTCAAATGCTATCTGACGAGTTCCAATTGTTAGGCCGTTCTTGACATACCGATTCTGACTGCGGATTACTCCGTTTACCTGATTAAGGTAAAGGGCTCACTACGGGTGGGACCGGTCGACAGGGGATTCTTACTCGTCCTAGGCAACTGATCTCACATCTGGTATATTTAGGGGTCCGTGCTTGTCCAACTATTTATTTTGCATACCTTATAAGATTTATGAAATTGATCACTGTTCGTTTTCATACCGTTTAGTTTAGTTTAGTCGTAGGAAATCATTAAAGGTGGATAATCGTCTGTCTTCTAACTTTCTTAATCTCTACTCCGTTTTTTAGGTACACACTGGGTTTGGGAAATTGTGTCCATGTTACTTAAAAACAAAGCCGAATATTCTAAGGAAACGAAAGAATTTTTGTTTTTGGAAGCCATGCCGGACATAAGTAAACTGGACAACATTCCCTCTCCGAGGCCATTAAATACACATCTTCCCTATAGGTGGCTCCCAAAGCAGCACATAGAAAATGGAGGAAAAATTATCCATGTTCTGAGAAATCCCAAAGATGTTGCTGTATCGTATTATCATCATGCATGCAGCAGTAAAGAGTTTGGCGAAATATCAGACTTCAAATCGTTTTATGAAAATACATTCATGGGATCAGGTAAAATTAAAATTTCACAAGTTATTTCTAATTTGTCCCCCTTATCTATACAGCCGATTGCTTATCTGTATCGTTGATATACATAGACATCTCTACATCCATGTTCACTTACTAGAAAAACCTCTAGATGCAAAATCTTCTTTTTCAGAAAAATTGAAAAGGATGAGATATCGAACGTGTTTAATCTCGTAATTGCTATAGAAAATATTCCTTTTTTATACGCCCATCTTTTATGCTATGGGCTTTACCGTTCTAGTGTCTGTCGGTTGTTTAGCTTGTTAGTATCAGGGTCGCATATATCTGTGGGGGTGCACTTAAGTCATGATCCAAAAATATGTCCTGGGCTTTCTGGAATGTTATGGCTTTATATACTCGCACAGTTTTAAGATAATATCATGCACACCAGGCCTTGGACCATCATAATTGCTAAGTTTATGCACCTTGGTAAATTTGTACATCTTGGAACGTATCGTAACCCAAAGATAGTCAATATGGTCTCATTTCAAAAACATTTGACTACATCTTCAAGCTATTTCTGGATCATAACTCAAACTATCTGAGGCCCAGGGTAATTAATCTTAGATCATGAATCTTGGGTGGGAGGTGTGTGGTGATCCAATTTGTTTTGATTTTATCTCTATATATAGTCTTAATATGTCCGTATCTTGTATACTGTAGGTGTAGCTCCATCAAACCTGCTCTGCTGATGAATCTGTGCTCCAAACATAGATCTGAATCATGTACATGCAATTCCAGATGGGCGTATCATGCACCCTAGAGGTGCACTTTATGAAGCTAGATGTTGGTCCTTTGGTTTAGATTGGCTGTGTTCGAAGTTGTTTTCCAGAACATCTAGTCAATAGTCATTAATTTGTGTACAATTGACTGCATCTGTACAACCGTTGGAAGTCATGAAATTCTCAAGATATTCATGGTTTCTACTGATTGGCCGATACCTTTTAATTGCCGATACCTTTTAATCATGCAAAATTGAATTTCTGCGGCACATCCAATGCTACGAATATGGATCAAATTTTGGGACATAACCAGTTGGGTGTATATTCTACGAAAATCTGTTTATTTAGATCTTGCATCATTTGGTTTAATTTACATGACAGAAAACAAAAACTTGTTATCGTGTATTAATTCATACAAACTATCGGCAATATCAGGTGGAAATACTCAAAACAGCAACGATGAAATGAAACACCAATTATGCATATCTCTAAATAACCTCTTCACCTATCATTATCAATCTTAAAAAAAAAAAATAAAATAAAATAAAAGTATGAAAATAAAATAAAATTTTTTATTCTAATTTTATAAATGGTACGATAATCGTTTTAAAAGAGAGTGTGACCGGTCGACAGGTTATGTTTACTCTTTCTAGGCAAATGAGCCAACATCTGGTATGTCCAGGGTTCCGTGTTTGCCCATCTCTCTGATTTGTATTTACTATAGGATTTAATCAAAATATGAATGAAAATGAATATTAACAGATAATCGCCGTCGATATATCTAAATGTTGAATTGACGGCCACAGCAAGAGACTTTTTTCTTCTCATGTAGAGGCTTTTGAGTAAATTCTTCCTCATAGGAGTATAAAATAGGTAGGTTAATAAAGGAACACAATTGTGTCAATGGGGATTACAAAAGACTGTTGAAAGACTTGATCATCAAACACCACGTAGAGGAAGACTCGCATATATATAATATAAATTTCAAAGTACACCATAGAGGTGTTCACAAAATAGTTTTTAAAATAAATTATAAGATATAAAACATAAACGGTACCAATTCTGATGCACCAGACGCGATTTTCGACAAATAATATCTCTTCAATAATGCTGATGACAAAAAGTTTGGTAATCCGAAATAAGATCAAACTTTGAAGAGCTGAAAGAACCAAAAAATACCAAACAGTGGAGAGCTGTGCATGAGGGAGATAATCCTTAATTTTAAAATGAATTTCTTAATTTTATCACAGCACATTTTTATCCGTTATTCACGCTAGTACCGAAGTACTTAACAACTGGGCTGGTGAAAACCCTCAAGATCTAACAGTCCACCAGCAGATATTAATATATTATTGAAAAACCAGCTGTGCATGATGTAAAAAAGCCTAGCCTTGTCCTCTGCTTGTATAAAGTTTTGAAGAGTCATGTTTTGATGCTGTTGATTTGGGAAAGTTTTGTGCTTTGAAATTTAGTAAAAGCTCTTTGAAATGTATTAGTATCCACATTTGATTTACACCATTTCTGGCATATGTTGTGGAACAATAGGCCTTCAAAGCAATTGATATTTCTTTGTGGAGCAAAGACAGGGACTTGGTAGATCATTTACTGGATCTTGTGATGTATCTTTGTTGTAACGCTATTTGTGAAGGTTTAATTTGGAATCCAGTGTAGGGACTCATATTTATTCGTCCCATTGACTGGGATATCAAATGTGTTTAAAACGGAAGCGTGGTTTTGAAGAAATTCGTCTTTTGAAAGGGGATTTGGAGTATAGATTGGATTACCAAATATGGAATTAATGTCACGTTCATTGAAAAATGACCCTTGTAAGCAATGTTATTACAAGTTTTACTAGCTGGAACCAGTACATGTACATATTCTTCATGTAACCTTTCTATGTGATTATTGTGTAAGACGGTGTACAAAGTTGAAGTGGTTTACAATATTCAGAGTAAAGAAAAGAGGATGGTTGTATTTTAGTTGCAAGTACCAGATAGTGGTTATATTTGCTTACAAATATAGTATATGAATGAGAAAGCCCATATCAATAATCTCAACTTTCATCCAGGAAAAATTTCTAACGAAAAGTCTTGACAATCTGAAATCCTTCGCCATCCCATCCCATCCCTCATCCTCACTCTATAGATAATTCAAATGTACGAAATTAAAATTCTATTAACATATGAACTACAATGAGAAAGCAAGAGTAAACTCAAGAAGCATTTCTGATGCGATACAGTATATTAAGCTTGTTCTTTCAGTTCAACCACTAGGGGGATGGTTTGCATATGAAAAGGAATTTGAACAAGCGGAAACAAACGGCACACGCAATGCAGTTTTCACAGTACAATATGAGAGTTTGAAGAAGGTATTCATTTTTCAGTCCCAACTATCCTGGTCATGACATACATTGCATTAAAGGAAATTATTATCAAAGATTGTTTGACAATATTAATTGTGTTATAATTGATAAAACTACCAGATTTACGCAAATTAAGTGAATAGGTTTATTTACATTTATTCAATTGTTCTAAAGTATATAAGAGTATTTGTTTAAAATCTAGAATCCACTACAAGAAACCAAACGACTAGCCAAATATCTGGACGTTGATGTGAAAGACGAAGTTATAGCTGAAATAGTTGATAAATGTAGCTTTAGAAAACTGAAAGAAGCCAATGTCACGGTGAAAGATCACTCACATATATCAGAACTTCTTCCGAGTGACCACGAATTGATCCTCAAAATGTATCGCAAAGGTAAGAGATGTATGTATGTATTTGAAATAAGGTATAAGGTATATTTAATTGGCGATAATCAAAACACATGCTTCTTTTTAAAAAAAAATAATGATCGATATTATGCATGTATATAAGTATAGATGTTTATGTCATATTGCTGTTAGGGATCTTCGTTCACCTCCTAACATACATATTACCTATGTAATGAAGGTTATTATAAAACGTCTTATTGAAAATTTTTATAATGTTTAGAGTATAAATAACTTTCGAAGTAGTAAACCTCTGTACTCTCGTCAGACACTGGATTTGGAGCTTTTATATTAGCTTGATGAATATTGAACTGTACGTTACAGGAGAGATCGGTGATTGGAAGAACCATTTTACGGTGGCTATGAATGAGGAATTTGATGCAAAATTCCAGGAAGAAATGAAAGACTCGAAAATTCAAGTGCAGTATGGATGACTAAATAGATGTATCTGGTTTTTTTTGTTTGTTTGTTTGTTTATAGCCGCCTGAGCAATTTTTCAGCTATCCGGCGGCTGTCACCATTACCGGTGACAGGGCTGCAAATTTAGGCCTATGCTCGGCACTCAGGGCCTTTGAGCAGGGAGGGATCTTTATCGTGCCACACCTACTGCGACACGGGACCTCGGTTTATACGGTCTCATCCGAAAGACCGGCACCCACGTCCCACAGTGGGTATCTGTGTTCACTGAACAAACACATTTATTTAATGTGTAAGCACACACACACACACACACACACACACACACACACACACACATATATATATATATATATATATATATATTGATTTGATGTAATTGTATAACACATGATATATCATAAAACCCATCTTATATTGTGACACCGAAAATATAAATAATGGGTATTGAACCGGTCTTCTTGATTGAATGAAAGATTCCATATTTTTTGCAATGCTAAATGAACCTTTATTTCAAAAATTGAAGCAGATTTTCCTGAGGGGAACCTGCTGAGGGGGTCTACTTATAATACCAAGGGCTTCATCCCATGCCCCCACCACGGCTTAGTCATGGACACATTGGAGGCATAACGCAGGACTCCTCAGACCCATTGTCTCTGAGGATAGGGCTACACTCCCTCCGTCTCCCACCCCTCTTACGTTGAAACCCCTGATTACGCGCCATGATAGAACTACATGTAATTATCTTACCATCATATTGATTGGTCATATTTTGAGACTTAAAATTGAGGTTGTCCTTCGGATATCAAAAGAGTCAATTTAAAATATGATAAATATTCTCAAGCACTGGCGGAGAAGCCATATCAATTGATAAAAAAATCGATCTTTTTAAAGGTATGGAATTTTCGGACATTATGTTGTGATAAACTGAATATGGAACAATAAAAGAAACTGTATGTTTGCATTTCAATAAACAATAAAAGAAACTGTATGTTTGCATTTCAATAAACAAATGTAAATTATAGCGAAAGGAACTATTCCGGATACTAAATTAAAGATGGGAAGCCTAACTATAAAGGGGGGAAGACTGGCGGTATATTGTGGCTTCCACAAGAGAAGACTCACTATAGAGCTAGTCGTCCGGGGGAAGTCTCATTAAATAATACTGGTATTATTTCGCAAAGTCCATAGCCGGCAATTTCAATAAAGGAGAGAGGGTGTGAAAAAAATTCCGTATGCGCTGAAAATTTGGTAGCCATACATTGGCAATAGTTACGTCTCCGTATGTGTGAAAAATTCTCGCGCGAGACGTTAAACAATATATAATCAATCAATCAACATGACGTTGATGAAATGACATTACTATAATAACTGAAATAAAATTTTGAAAATATTTCCGTATATTTTGATTCATTTTTGACACTGTGAATATTTTGAATTTCTTGTGTCAGTGCGTTGAAAATCGCTTTGAAAATGTTGTTTACGTTCATCAGCTGTTCATTTTCTCAGATTCACCAGAGAAGTTTCACACTCTCTGTAGTGTTAATGCATCGTATTATAATAATGTTTTAGCAATTTCCACTGTTGAATGCGTATTATTTGATTGATGTATGTTAAGAAAATCCGGATTTACCGAATGTAAAGACCCTTCCACCGACCACCCCCTTCTTAAGTGCATGATGCCGTGAGTCACTCACCCCCTACGTAAAATCGGCGCCGTCGTCCAATTTTACTGGTATGGTACAAAAGGGGTATTACTGCTATATCATGGAAATGAAGTCACGATCAGAGATTTATATTAATTACGGGATAATACTCTGACAGGTTTTCTTTCTAGTAACAACAAAGTCCTGTTTTTGTTTCTTTCAGGTCGCTCCGATTTATTAGTGAAATCTATGATACCTATATATATGTACACCCTTAAACAAATACAATCATAAATATTAAAGTGTTACTACTGTTTTGCATAATCACATAAATCACTTTTTTTTTTTGAAAAATAGCTATCACGGTGATATTATACATGGAACACATTAAAACATTAAATTACATTAACATATATGAACACCATCATACCATTCTATGGGAACAAGTGATGAACGTATCTTTCAATAGCAAAATATGTCCATGGAGGTTGACTGTAAATTATAAAATTTACATAAATGAAGTTGCATCATAAAAATATAAAACATGTATTTACAAATACAAAATATGTGAAACGCGTAAATTTAACTTCTTGAATTTCAAGCTAAATAATTTATGCCTCACAAAATATCATTCTCACTGTACAAGTGCTAAATCGAATGGCGAAGTTATGGAATTAAAGCTGCTAATTATTAAGTTTACTGCTAAGTAGAAATAATATCAAAGTTAGAAAATAAACTTACCTTGTTAGAGAAATGGCCACTTTACTGTCAAATGTCTGTCTACTGTTTTACAACTTCTCTAAAGTCAAACTAGACAAAATGAAGTGACCAATAAAACACCAGATAAAATACTTAAACCAATAGAAACTCTGGACACTATGAAATCTATATACAAAAGTTACATTAATGTAACCTACCGTGACAGCCAGAGGTTATCGGAGGCTAAAACGGCTCGTATAATACAACATAAGAGAAAGTTTACGAGTGATAACGGATAGATTTAATGAAAATAGAGGACATCCGATATCCAAAACAACTGTGTAATTTCATCTACATAAAAATGGATTCGTCAGACGAGTTGCAGAGAAAAAGCTAGTGATTAGAGAGATGAACAGGAAAAAGCGGTTATCTTGGTGTCGAGAAAAAAGAAAACTGAAAGTTGATAATTAGTGGAGAAAAGTTATATTCTCAGATGAGTCCAAAATTGTTGTGGGACAAAATGCTTGCATTTATATTTGGAGGTTGGAGACCAGCCTTATTGGAGGCACGTCGGACGAAACCATGCTTCGAAGTTATGATATGGGGTTGTATTACATGGCACGAGGTCGGTACAATTTCAGCAGCTGAAGGCAATATTAATGCAGAGAAATACTAGCAAATTCTGGATGACAATTTGTGACCGGTCATAGTCCGACATTTTCCAAATGAACAGTACATTTTTTAAGATAGCAATGCGCCAGTTCACCGTGCACATTCAACCCAAAATTGCATTCATAGAAATGGCATAACAATGATGAACTAGCCAGCACAAAGTCCTGACATCGACATCATAGACAATATATGGCTACCCCTCAGTATGTTCAGAATTTATACCAGTCAATTCCAAGGAGGTTACAAAATGTTATTCGACTGAAAGGTCATCTTACGAAGTATTAAGTAAGTTTTTATTTCTTTAATTACTGTGTAAAACGAAACATTGAAATTTAAAGTCTGACCTAATTCCCTCGCGAATGTAAACACGCCGCCATTTTGTACGAATACTTATTACGTCATACTGTTCAAGATATCTGCAGTTTAATAGTACATTGTTGTGTTCTGCAGAATGTCAATAGTTTAATAGAAATAAAATTCCTTGTTTTCATGGATGACCCAGAGTAATGTCTTCGGTCTCAAATTGCTGTTTCAAATAAAATTTTCGTTTTAATATTTCTAAAGGCAGATCTTCAAAGTTTTAACAAAGGAACGCAGGTACCTGGAGTTTTAATCGAATAGTAACCACCTATGTAAATGACTTAAGTTTGTTACAACAGCAGCTGTAATATTTGATCACACATTTGGTTAGACTTAAAAAAAAAAACATATTCCCAATGGCAAAATATTTTCAAATGTAGGGGTCTCAATCCCCATGATACTACCACCTCAATGATAAACCTTAAGAACAGCACTTTGGACTTTGAAACATTATTTCACTGATTTTATACTCAATTGACTTTGTTTAAAGAAAATCACTTGTTCAGTTTTACAACATTTCTTGAGCTTCATTAAACATGTTCAAGGATAAACAAAAATATTGGATACATGGGATGATTGATACTAGGGCTTATCGATATTCAATGCGCGTTAACGCTTTGCACGATTTCGTGGATGATGATACACTTGAATAGCTCTACTCAATACCTTACCAATGGCACAAACACGAGTCTTCAGCTTCACATATTTTTTAAACTTCTAGTCGTTTCAATAGAGCCACTCGTTGATCACTGTTGTAAAAATGGTTGGGAATCGGGTTGAGAGCATTGAAGAAATCAGAACTTATAAAAAAGTTCGCACAACACTCGCTCATTCGGTAATACAGATTTTTACTGAATTGGGGGAAAATGGTTTTGATAAGTTATCTAATGAGACAGTTCGTAGGTGTAGAACGAAATTTCTGACTGCCCAGAGTCCGTCCAAGATGCAGCATAATCTGGCCGACATGTGACTGTTACAGTCAAGGCAAATGTCTCAAAAGTCATGGAAATAATTGAAAGTGATGGCATGTATACGATAAGTGGTATTACCAAAGCTGTTTGCATATTGCGATCGCGGGTGTATTTCATGTTGAAACGTATTTTGAAAGTACGATATATATATATATATATATATATATATATATATATATATATACACCGGTCGCGGTAGCTCAGTGGTTAGAGCGTTCGCTTCGTAACCGGGAGGTCGTGAGTTCGAGCCCCGCTCGTGCCATGGCCACGTCAAACCTAAGACGAAAAATAGGTAGTGATTGCTCCTTCGCTAAACGCTCGGCATTTAGTGGCTTTCGGGTATGACCTTAAAAACGGAGGTCCCGTGTCACGGTAGGTGTTGGCACGTTACAGAACCCTAACTGCTACGGCCCTGAGCGCTAAGCATAGGTCTAAATTTGTGGTACTTCACCTACAGCTGGTGACGTCTCAATATGAGTGAAAAATTCTCGACGGGACGTAAAACAAACAAATAAACAAACAAATATATATATATGTATGTGTATTGTTTTTCACACTCAAAGAAAATATGTATTTGGCTATCAAGATTTGTCATTTGAATTTTCCTATCAAGCTATTCAATTAATGTTGACCAGATAAACATATTGAATAGATCTGCACGTACATATTTTCTTGATGTACATAGCAATGGCGGATTTAGAGGGGGCTTCTCTCCTCCCTTTTTTACCCACAAATATACAATATAATGTAAAATTCTAGATTTGGAATCCAAATTGGTTGAGTATTGATATTCACATGTTCTCTTTCCCTTTCAGAAATCGTGGATAAGCCACTGCATAACATTATTCTCAGTCGTTAAATAACTGTAGTATATTATCAAGATTTATAATATATTTAACACTCACGGCGGATGTGAACGGTCGATATGGGATGTTTACTCATCCTTGACACTTGATCATAGTTACGTCATATCCAGAGGTCCGTGTTTGTCCAACTCTCTATTTTGTATTCTCTACAGGAGTTATGAGATTGAACACTGTTCGTTATCTTCACATACACATTGTTCACATTCACGAGGAAATGGCTTTGATTTTAATTGGTAAAGATATTGAACGCGAAAGCATTGGAAATGTGAAAATTCACTGTTTGCAGTATTGCTAAAAACAATCTGATATTGATATCTTCTTCATTTGAAAAAAGAAACACGCTTGATATACAGGTAACATTTTGAAGAACTCAAACAAAGGCTAGTTCATTTAGTGCTTTCTATGAAAATTATTCGTCGGTATCGATGTCATTCAAGAAAGAAGAAAATAAATATAAATCCTAGAAAAGCTGCGTCAACATTTCAATATGAGTCCAACATGAATTATGAACAAATAAATGAGATATCCAGACTGACGAAAAGTATTACGTTAGTCCATGAAGGAAGATAGCATAGTTTGATTTATTACTCAAAATCAAGGAAAGAATTATTTTATTGAACAGCGGGATATTACGTAAAATTGAAAAATCGCATGATTTGTCTTTGAAATTTAAAATAATGAGAAAACACAAAGATTGATTGAATTTTATATTGGTTAATAACAAAACAGAATTCTACTTTTCCAATGGAGGACAACCACTGTCTTTCCCATGTCGTATACTGGATCGTCGCATCACTTCCGGTCTGTACAGAGGATAAATTTGTGGGTGTGATCGTAGAAGTAAGACCACCATCTTCTCATTGAATTCGGGTTTACTTTGAAATCTTTGCAATATCTACTATACACGTTGAATTTGATGTCAATATCATTGACACCAGGAACGAACCATTTAGACCATTTACCGCTAAACCATCGAATTTTGTAAGCTGCAATTCGTCCCTTCAGGTAGAATTGGTCGACGTTTCTGTAGAGACCAGCATGCCATCCACATTCTTTTGAATATCTTGCACTTCTGATTACTTCATTACACGTTGCCTGGGTTGCAGTGTTATATATAACTCGATCACTGGCATAGATAACCATAAAGAGACAGACTGCAATGACTAAACGAAAATACAGCAACATCTTCTGGGCGCCGCAAAATGCACTTCAACCACCAGCTTCTGAAAGTACGATGCAGCAGATTTGGATGGATTGGTCTATATATGCTTTGCATTTCTAGTCATATTTCAGGATGTGGAAATCCCGACATCATCAGCATGATCATATGTTACCTACACAGGTGTACGTGATTTCCGTAATAGTCTTTGAGTAGGCGATCACGCATCCGGGAATTATTTATTCAGATCACATCTGGCTATCTGAAGTACAATATACCATTATTCCTAACTGTTTATTGCTTTATGATTCAAAATATATAGCTTAGTAAACACGAGGGCGCAGAATTCTACCTTGAATCCAAGTAACGGTTGGAAAATATATCATTGATGTTTTGCGTTATTATTATTCTATTTCTTTTACTATTATTTCGTTTTCCCATGTAACACTGCTTAGGGATGAAAATTTAATTTCCAAGAGCAATGGATTTTCAAATTGAGTTAGAAATAAGTCAAACTGGTTATGTGAATTTAAAATTCTTTCTACTGTTTTTAAACGACTGTGTAAAAAAAAAAATACGATTTTTGTCATTGCAATTTCATAAACATACAGCATCGAAATGAGTTTCTTTTTTACATGGGATTTGTAAATGTTAGACAATAAAGATGCGGATTTTTCTACGAAAATCCTATCCATAAAAAGTTTTGTAAACCTTACTGTCAAAAGATATTAAATGATGAATTTAGGATTGAATCTGTTTCATGAAAAGATATATATACCAATGTAAATTATTAGATATTCCTGATAATCACTTATCTGAATTTAACTATAAGCTTCTAAATAATATACTCTGTAACAACGCATATCTCAGTAAATGGAAAAGAGAAACATAGTAACTGTAAAACCTGTCACATAAAAGAAACTACAAACCATTTATTTTTGAATATGGAAATGTTATTCAAGTATGGAATACTTTAAGTGCCTATTTGAATATAAATATTAAATGAAAACATGTCATGATAGGATTCTTCATGAACGCAACAGAAAGACTACGTCATTAAATGTTTTAATTTCCTATGAAGCATACAGAATATACAATGTATATAATGTATATAAAATGTATTGTAGATTGAACTCACTCGAAGAAACATGTTATAATTTCTTTCACCATGTCAAAATTTCGGTTATGAAGTATGCTCATATTTTGAGAAATATCAGTTCACTTGCTGACTATAGACTTTTGAAAATTTAGTACATTCCTTCTAAGTACGAAATATTTTGACATATAAAACAATGTAATTATGTTGTAGTAACATGTGTGTATATGTGTATATATGTATACATGTGTATGGTTACTTGTTCTTTTTGATCTAAAGCTGCTATTCAGAGGATTTAATCCTCTGATAAAACTGTCCAATGAGTCAGAAGGAACCGTTGTGATATGTTGTGATGTGGACTCATTGTGGCAGCGTGGCGAATGTAATATTTCATGCCATCATTGCATAAAATGTTTTATCAAATGTGTGTATAATGCATTAGTACATGTAACTATAATATATTCTCTATAATCGAATTAATGATCGATAAATTGCATATTTTTGTTTCAATTTTTTCAGTCTTGAATTTACTTATCCATAATCTTTCTATACTTTATTAATAGCAAAACAATATCGAATTTATGCAAATATAGTTTAACATACTAAAAACTTGTATGAGTACTCAAATTGACAGAAAAATTTTATTTAATGGCTCGTTTAATCATCTCGTATGAAGCATGACTTCACCATCAAATTATTTCTATATGATTTTTTTTTCTGAAATGATAAAAAGGTGTTTTGATGTAACGGCTCTCACATTATGGAATAGTTTACCAACAGACATCCGTTCGTGTGGCACAGTCAAACGTTTTAAGACAAACCTCAAAACATCTTTTTAGAAAAGCTTTTAGCCATATTTTGTAATAAATCTATTCTTAAAGGAAAGGTTGGTCTGTCGTAGTATTTAGATTATTTTATTTGTATGTTATATTTTATGCTCTAATTAATTTTATCTTGTTTTACAGTTTACATTGTTCTTTATGACGCCTCTAGTAGCTACATGTATCTTTTAGGTGTATATGTGATGTAAAGCGCCTAGAGTAATTATGAAATTATATAATGCGCTATATAAATGCCGCACATTATTATTATTATTAATTACAAAAATAATCATATCCTTGCTAATTACATGCATTGTTCATCATGCAATTAGTTTCATTTATAATTTCATTTCAATTGTAAACCATTTTATATCAAGGGAATGCAGATTTCTGATTGCAACGTTATCTATGACTACTTTCCTATAATTCTGATCGGGTTTGGTTCAAATTTGAAAACTTGCAATATTCCAGAATTTTGATGATTTCATTTCAATTTCTTTTAAAATACATTTGTATGATATATTTTTGCCTAACTGACATGTTTCTCGAAGATTTTATCCATAGATTTAAAAACTATATGAGTCTGTTATGGATGCTTTATAAGATGGTCATATCGTGTATCAAGTCGCAACATTTGAACTCTAAAATCTTTAATTTGCAGAGAAAGCACGTTTTTTATTATTCCGGAAAAAATCATCATAAATGAAATAATTAAGAGCTTGTATCATTCTTTCGATACTGAAATCATACTATACGAAGTATTTTGATACGCCATTAAATACAATTTTGATGTAATGAGCTACATAAGATATCGCGTTTGATTCGCCTTGATGGCCACAGCACGCATTTCTGGAGTTACGATCCTAAGCGACACGTGGATAGTAATCGATTAGAATTTCTTGCATTCATTGACAGTATTCAATGTATTGAAAGAGAAAAAACATTGGTTTGTGGAATAAAATTTTAATTCAGAGATGCGTGGCATGATTAAAAGTTATCGTTTGCGTGCTGTTGGGATGCTGGAAGCTGGAATATCTCAAAGCAATGTGGCAGTTTGGAGTTCATATTAACACTGTGAATGTTTTACGGAAACGATATCATCAAGCTGGCACCGCGATCAGGACGCCCGCGTGTGAAGCAATATACATATATACGGATTGATTCAAATCGGCTTCTTTTACTGCTAAAAGCATCCATGGGCATCGAAAGATAAGTCCTCGAACTATAAAACAGATTGCGAAAGGCCAACATCTGTCCTCGACATCCTGCTATACGTCCTGTTCTGCTCTGGCGTCACTGTGTTGCTATATTAGTGTGGTGTTGGAGGCATCGTCGTTTCAATAACACAGATTGGACGGAACTTCTGTTCACGAACGAAGCGAGATTTCATCTCGACAACAGTGACGATCATGTCCAGGCTTACCGTCGTGTCGGAGAACGTTAAAATGATGCCTGCGCTATTCAGCGCCGCAAGTTCGGCGGAGGGAGCGTTATGACCTGAGGTGGAATTACAACAAATGGAAGGACCCATTTGGTAATAGTGGAGGGCAATTTAACGTGTGTACGCTACATGGGTGTTAGCAAGTCATTCATCCACAACAACTAGCGTAACGTCTTTGTACAGCAGGGCAACTGCACACGGCACGCGCTGTTAGTGACTATCTACAGCAGAAAAACGTGAATGTGATATCCTGTCCTGTGATGTCACCGGATTGATCGCTTATAGAACATGTCAATGGAACGAAATCTACGTCAAGAACCAAACCCCCTGCTACGTAGGACGCTTTGCGTAGCTCTTTATTGCGCATATGGCGGAACCTTCCCCAGGCATTTCCGCATAACCTCACTCGTTCAATGCGTCGTAGCTGTAAAGAGTGTATCGGTGCAAATGGCAGCCATACAAGCTATTTTACTTGTAAAACGTTTTTGCACCCCCTTTACTTTCTGTGGCTGTTCGTATCAACCATGATGGACAAAATCCGTGATTTGATGTTTGAATTGAATGACAATATCTGATATTAAATAATGATATACATAATGCATTATGATACTTTGTATATGAATCTATAAATGAAATTACTAATCTACATAGTTTCTTCTTTCCGCTAATATATATATATATATATATATATATATATATATATATATATATGTATGTATGTATGTATGTATGTAAACATTTATGTAAAGCACTTCATGTAGACAATGTAAACATCATGGCAAAGTCATGACATGAATGTGACATCAGAAAATTTTACAGTGGTATAAGGCACTTTTAAAAGTTAGAAATATTAAGTACAGTTCCACATAAAAATCAGGCAGAGAGTGATAAGTCGACGCACCTTCATAGAGCTGTGTTACTAAAAATAGAACACCCATGTTTTGACTAAAAATGACTGATTAAAATGCTATATATTCTTAAACATTTTTTCAAATGATTGTTGTTTGTTTGTTTTACGTTCCTTCGAGAATTTTTCACTCATATTGAGACGTCACCAGCTGTAGGTGAAGTACCACAAATTTAGACCTATGCTTAGCGCTCAGGGCCGTAGCAGTGAGGGTTCTTTAACGTGCCAACGCCTACCGGGACACGGGACCTCCATTTTAAGGTCATATCCGAATGACCCGTGATTCTCACTTCTAAATGCCGAGCGTTTGGCGAAGGAGCAATCACTACCTATTCTTCGTCTTAGGTTTGACGAAGCGCGAGCGGGGCTCGAACTCACGACCTCCTGGTTACGATGCGAACGCTATAACCACTGAGCTACCTCGACCGTTTTTTTCAAATGTTTGATTGATTATATATTGTTTAACGTCCCGCTCGAGAATCTTTCACTCATATGGAGACGTCACCATTGCCGGTGAAGGGCTGCAAAATTTAGGGCTATGCTCGGCGCTTATGGCCTTTGAGCAGGGAGGGATCTTTAACGTGCCACACCTGCTGTGACACGGGATCTCCATTTTTGAGGTCATATCCGAAAGACCTGTGATTCTCACTTCTAAATGCCGAGCGTTTGGCGAAGGAGCAATCACTACCTATTTATCGTCTTGGGTTTGACGTGGCCATGGCACGAGCGGGACTCGAACTCACGACCCCCCGGTTACGAAGCGAACGCTCTAACCACTGAACTACCGCGGGATTAGTAGAACATTTAGTGAATCCACTGACATATCTGTGTTTGTAAGGGTTTTGTTGAAATTTAGGAATCCAGTATAGGTAATATGTTTAAAAGAAAGTCGTGAATTGGAAGAATTTCCTCTTTTGAACGGCGACTTGGGAGTATAGGTTAGATTTACAAATAGACAATTAATGTCAAGTTCGTATAAAATGATTCTAAGAAAGACAATATTTTTACAAGCTTTGTCACCTGAAACTGAAACATTAACATATTTCTTAATGTAACCTTTTTATGTGATTACCATGATATTCAGAATAAACAAAAAAGCATGTTTGTATTTTAGATGCAGGTCCGTGGTAGGTTAATATTTTCTCAACGTGCGAATGAGAATGAATACACATATCAAGAATTCCAACCTTGATCTAGGAAAATAATTTCTTTGAGAAGGCGTGGTATTCTGGTATCCCTTCCCATTTCATCCCACTCCTCACCCCAAGTCGATGAAGAATTGAAATATACCAAATTTAAAATTCTAATAACATATGAACGACAATAATAAAACTAGATTGAATTCAGCAAGCCTTAATATTTTGATACGATTAACTGTGTTAAGCATATTCTTTCAGTTCAACCAATGGGGGGATGGTTTGCGTATGAAAAGGAATTTGAAGAAGCGGAAAGAAACGACACACGCGATGCTATTTTCACAGTACAGTATGAGAGTTTGAAAAAGGTATTAATTTCTCAATGTCAACTATCCTTTTCATAATATACTACAATGAAGGGAATTATTATTACAGATTATTTTACTGTATGAATTATGTTTTGATTCATAGTATGAGAGTTTGAAAAAAGCATTCATTTCTCATTGACAGCTATCCTTTTCATAACATACATTGCATTGAAGGAAATTATTATTATAGATTGTTTAAGTATATGAATTGTGTTTTGATTCATAAATCTACCAAGCATACATAAATTATGGGAATAGTTTTACCTACATTTATTCATTTCTTTTAAAAAATGTATCGGTATTTTTTTTTAAATCTAGAACCCAATACAAGAGATCAAACGACTAGCTAAACATTTGGACGTTGACGCGAAGGACGAAGTTATAGCTGAAATAGCTGATAAATGTAGCTTCAAGAAACTGAAAGAAGCCAATGTCACGGTGAAAGATCACTCCAAATTATCAAAACTACATCCAAAGGCCAAAGAAATTATGTTAAAAATGTATCGAAAAGGTAAGAGATTCATAGATGCATGTATCTTTAAGGTACACGTATATTTAATTGGTATTCATTTAAACATATGCTTCTTTTTCACAGTTAGAGCGTTCGCTTCGTAACCGGGAGGTCGTGAGTTCGAGCCCCGCTCGTGCCATGGCCGCGTCAAACCTAAGACGAAAAATAGGTAGTGATTGCTCCTTCGCCAAACGCTCGGCATTTAGAAGTGAGAATCACGGGTCTTTCGGATATGACCTTAAAAACGGAGGTCCTGTGTCACGGTAGTCGTTGGCACGTTAAAGAACCCTCACTGCTACAGCCCTGAGCGCTAAGCATAGGTCTAAATTTGTGGTACTTCACCTACAACTGGCGACGTTTCAATATGAGTGAAAAATTCTCGACGGGACGTAAAACAATCAATCAATCACAATAATGATCGATAATTTGCATGTACATATGTATAGAAGCTTGTGCCGTGCTCTCTTGAATGGACAACTTTCACCTCACATATTTAACTACGTAATAAAAGAGACTGTCAAACGTCTTATAGAAAATTCACATTTTTGCCGGAGCTGTTATCATGTTTAAAGTACAAATAACATTTGAAGGAATAAACGTATAGACCAGTACTGTCGTCATAGTCTGGATTTGGAAATTGTTTTTTAGCATTTTGAATTTTGTACTTTCTGTTGTAGGAGAGATCGGTGATTGGAAGAACCATTTTACAGTGGCTATGAATGAAGAATTTGATGCAAAATTCAAGGAAGAAATGAAAGACTCTAAAATTATAGTGCAATATGAATAATTAAATGCACCTAAATGTTAATTTTCATGTTTTGTTTTGCAACATAGAAAAACATGAGAGTACTACAACACTTAGATTATTGAGAAGGCCCAGTGACTAACAAATAGTCTAAGACATGCAAAGAATGCAGAACTAGAAACTTGTGTTTCAAAATCTAGTGTAGAATAGAACTTTCAGAAAGATAATATAGTAGCTACGTCCGAATAAGCTATATTCACGCGTCAGCTATTAAAATCCAAAGCGAGACTGACCTGACTACGGCGTAGGAGGAAGGCGCGGTCTTACAAAAAGCACCCGGCGTGTGCACAATTTTTGGCATCTTTTCGAGAGATGAACAATGCGATCACAACTATATGGGCCAGCAGTTCCAGGTCCTACAGAAATCACCTTAAAAGTTTGGGAAAGGCTAGATGCACGATGTTGAAGGTTATATATATATATATATATATATATATATATATGTTCCTACGGCCTCGCATACGGCATTGAGTACGTTACAATTATTGCGATTTCTTGAATGACAGACAATAAAATAAACCATATCTAGAGCAGAGAATGTATATAAGTAATCATTGATTCAAAATCTAGCGAATAGAAAAGATATTTCGCCTTACATCACAACCATGTGCGACAACGTAAGTGGGCGTGGCTTAGGATTTCGATAAGCTATTTTACATTTGTATCTCATTCATTATGAACCATTTACCAAAGTTCACTGAAAATGTCTATGCCATGTCTTGCACACATTTTTCATTTTTTTAATATTTCAATAAAATGTAGAAATTCCCCACGCACACCCCATTTAAAATTATTAATATTCTATGTCTACCGTAGGCTATTTAGCTATATGAAAAGGTCAAGATAACTAACAGTATTCAATTATTATTGATATTAATAGATCCCTGGTCAAACCAGAGGTGGGATCAGGTTCCTAGGAGGAGTAAACATCCCCTGTTGACCGGACACACCCGCTGTGAGCCCTATATTCCGATCAGGTAAACGGAGCAATCCATAGTCAAAATCAGTGTGTCAAGAACGGCCATACAATTGGTATGAAACACGTCAGACAGCATTTGACTTAATGGTAAGTTGTACTGGCAAACTAGATCGTTATAACGACCATAAAGTTTGCGAAATACCGACTTTAGACGAGACTGTACAAACCCCTGTAATATCAAGTTCTTTGTCAATAGCCCGTCTCGATTAAAAAAACTGATCATATGCAGAATAAGTTCATGCGTATCGAATCAGTTGGGAGATATAAACACCATATGCAGGTGATGATGGATTATTGCCACATAAATAAAGGAAGTTGACGATGGAGAAATTGAAATCATCCCATTTGCCATAAAATTGATCGCCAAAGACTACGAAAATATTGTCAATGAGAAAGTCTAGCGTCTTTTTAATATCAACTTCAGAGTACTTGTGCGTGGAGTTGGAGTGTGCACATAACGCAGCGGCCGAGATTCGAACATGCGCCGACAGAGGTGAGAGGCTTTGTGATTTTGAGCCCGATGCTCTAACCACTCGGGCACGGAGGCCCCTCTAATACATGATAATGATGTTGTAGATGTTCTCTTAATGTATATATTATTTGCTGATAACTCATTTCAGCAATCGTCATATCATGTTTTAGATATTGAAAATAAACTTAATCATGGTTTACATGGATTAGAAGTATAAGCGTATACTCGTACTATTGTGATTTTGATATTAACATTTATGAGAGGGATATTTACTCGGCGTGGGCTCGATTCTCGCTCGCGCCGATATATGTGAGAAAGTTTGCCAGTTTACTTTCGGAAGGTCGGTGGTCTCTTCCCGGGTGCATTGTATCTGGGTTCTCTCGTCCACCAATAAAAACTGGACGCCACCGGATAACTGAAAAATTGTTGAGTGTGGCGGAAAACAATAAACAATCAATCAGTCATTTACTCAAATAACTAGATTATTCACATTGCATGTACCCATATATTATTTATTAAATTGAAAACTTAATGATTTCAAAGACAATGGTTAGTTTACAGATTTTTTTTTTTTTTACAACAAATTGAATCTTGTCACCAGTTTCTAAATATATAAGAAATACCTTATCAGAAGAGTTGAAACAATTTCTTTAAAACGTAAAAAAACAAACAAACAAACAAACAAACAAAAAAAAAAAACCAAACCCAAAAACAAACAAACAAAAGAAAAACTTAATTAAGACATTGTTAAGCTGTTTTGTATCGATAAATATCAAAATATTGAAGATAATTATTTTCATCTAGTCGTATCCTTATGTACCTTGAGGGTAGACTGTAATGCTCATTAATGACAAATATTAGAAATAATATGCATCCATTGTTTGCAGTGCTCTAGGAATATATGAGCGTACTTGCTGTCATCAAAAATTGCCGTAAATATTATATTCCCATTAAATTTTTAAGCAAACTTTGGAAATGATTGTATGGTTTCGAAATGTTTGTTATCTTAATGTGCGTTTCACGAAATCCTCTGTGAATTGAATCCTAGCTCGAGCCCCAGTCTTCTGGAAAATTCAAATGATTGTTTGTCATCGATAACGAGTAATTGGAAAAGCTTGATAATTCTTAGTTAAATATGCACTTCAGGTAACAATCATTTTTTGAAATTGCATGTTCTGAAGCGAGTACAGCTTTTAATATGGTTTAGTTGATGGTTTTTATTGCTATTAGTTTTAAATGTTTAAACGGTTTCGATAAAATGGCGAGGATTCAGTCCAATGTTTATATTGGACATTTTCGTAACATACATTTCCCGACTGTAAAGGAAATTACAGTATCAATTTCTATTAGATTACTAATGATGTGTCGACGTTCTGGATACATTTCGTTGTTATACGTTATACTGTAATGTCGAAAACATCTTATGCAACGAAAGAAAATATAATATTTATTTCTTTTTCAGTTATTTGCATATATTTTAAACCATATTTTATTCATAATCAACAAGCATTTAAACATATACATTATATTCATAATGGATTCGGAAACAAGTTTGATAACTTATATTAATCCGTCTCCTGATAGTATTGGTCAAGTAAAGAATCCTTGTTGGATGGTACATAATAATAATTTACAAAAGAAAATGATACATACATTAGGATTTTAGAGTTATTTGCATAGAATGTATTATATGAAGGTACTTCGAATCTAAATGTATCTATTAATATCAATAATAATTGAAAATATAAATAGTATCAATCACGATATTGATGAGCTGAACGTTAGTTTTATATGAGAGATCTTTTGAATATGTTTATAATATTGATAGAAAGTCTGTAATGTTCGTTACAATAGCGACGGTATTTTAAGGGATATATTTGAAAAATTCCTCAGTGTGTTTTATTTTGATTCATTTACATGGTGGGTTTCTTTATGACATTATGTAAATGAATAAAATTTGGGCAAAATGATTATATCAGTTGAATACTGAGTCCGCGAACATGTGCTTGGACTGTCGGTAGAAGTTAAATAATCTGATGTATCGAGTAACAGCCCTTCTCTGGGATGCTGTCAATTTATGAAACTCGCTCATAAAACAAAATATATTCAGCACAGGTCCTGTATATGTCTCTTTGTAGCATTTATAAATCACAGGTCGATCGGTAACGGAGATGTCATAGCCCTTTAGTAGCAGAAAAATTATGTTTGAAATGAGCTCACAGATATACGCTTACTTTGATGTTAAAGAAAATGGAGAACAATAAACATAACATACATGTATTAATCTTTCAAAAAATAAATTATATTCCACAAGTCCTGACTTTTTTTTCATTTTCCTTCTTATTTTGGAAAATGCTGTATATATGACAAAGTTTATGGAAATAATAAGACGAGTTCACGTGATCTACTTGAGACTACTTATTCCATCCATTGTTATTTATTATTATGTCAAGAAACCAAACCGGAATTCGTTGAAGTCACTTTTAAAAGCTGTACGAGAATCATGGGAAAAGGAGTTGACATAAGCGTGAGTGATGCGCTCTCCAATGAGAGAATGACATTTACTAGATCGGGTTCGGAATCTAACGCTACATCCAGTAAAAAAAACCCAGCAACAATAAAAACCTATTTTCGGAACCAGTGATTGACTGTGTCGCAGTTTGATATATCGTATGTATTTTACTGCTATATACCGTATCACAGTTTACTGGCTTTGTAAGGGTTATCATAATTTATGGTAACCCATGTGATAACACTTAAACCATAACGTTTTGGTAAACAATTTGATAAAAAAAAACAAAAAAAAACAAAAAAAAACCATGTCAAGAAGTAGAACGATAGAATTTCAGTATTTGATCAAGGTAATCTTAGCCAGTATCGCCGTTACAGGAAAATTATACCATGGATGTATATGTTGATGGAAAATTGAAACTACCACCTATCATTGAATTCGATGGAATGCTATTACCACCCTTTCCTCCATTACAAGAAGATGCCAAGAAAAGGATTGAAGAAATACGAAATCTGGAATGCAGAAAAGATGATGTCATACTGGCTATCTATCCAAAATCAGGTATTTAGATAGTTTTGGTATCTATTTTGTAAGTAAAATAATGCAGAAAGTATACCACTTTTATAAAAAGCGAGTTTTAAGTAGCAAGACAGCTTTGCAGATTGAGCAGCAGCAATGTGAAAAGCAGTGTTCCAAGTTGAATTTTAATATTGATAATGAAAAGGCAAAGGTAACGAATAGTGCTCAATCTCGCAAATACTATAGAAAATACAAATCAGGGAGATGGGCAAACACGGACCCCTGGACATACCAGATGTGAGATCACATCACATTTTATAGGGTTTTGTACAGTCTCGTCAAAATTCAGCATATCGCAAATTCTATGGTCATTACGACGATTTAGTTTACCAGTGCAACCTTCCATTACGTCAAATGCTATCTGACGAGTTCCAATTGTTAGGCCGTTCTTGACATACCGATTCTGACTGCGGATTACTCCGTTTACCTGATTAAGGTAAAGGGCTCACTACGGGTGGGACCGGTCGACAGGGGATTCTTACTCGTCCTAGGCAACTGATCTCACATCTGGTATATTTAGGGGTCCGTGCTTGTCCAACTATTTATTTTGCATACCTTATAAGATTTATGAAATTGATCACTGTTCGTTTTCATACCGTTTAGTTTAGTTTAGTCGTAGGAAATCATTAAAGGTGGATAATCGTCTGTCTTCTAACTTTCTTAATCTCTACTCCGTTTTTTAGGTACACACTGGGTTTGGGAAATTGTGTCCATGTTACTTAAAAACAAAGCCGAATATTCTAAGGAAACGAAAGAATTTTTGTTTTTGGAAGCCATGCCGGACATAAGTAAACTGGACAACATTCCCTCTCCGAGGCCATTAAATACACATCTTCCCTATAGGTGGCTCCCAAAGCAGCACATAGAAAATGGAGGAAAAATTATCCATGTTCTGAGAAATCCCAAAGATGTTGCTGTATCGTATTATCATCATGCATGCAGCAGTAAAGAGTTTGGCGAAATATCAGACTTCAAATCGTTTTATGAAAATACATTCATGGGATCAGGTAAAATTAAAATTTCACAAGTTATTTCTAATTTGTCCCCCTTATCTATACAGCCGATTGCTTATCTGTATCGTTGATATACATAGACATCTCTACATCCATGTTCACTTACTAGAAAAACCTCTAGATGCAAAATCTTCTTTTTCAGAAAAATTGAAAAGGATGAGATATCGAACGTGTTTAATCTCGTAATTGCTATAGAAAATATTCCTTTTTTATACGCCCATCTTTTATGCTATGGGCTTTACCGTTCTATTGTCTGTCCGTTGTTTAGCTTGTTAGTATCAGGGTCGCATATATCTGTGGGGGTGCACTTAAGTCATGATCCAAAAATATGTCCTGGGCTTTCTGGAATGTTATGGCTTTATATACTCGCACAGTTTTAAGATAATATCATGCACACCAGGCCTTGGACCATCATAATTGCTAAGTTTATGCACCTTGGTAAATTTGTACATCTTGGAACGTATCGTAACCCAAAGATAGTCAATATGGTCTCATTTCAAAAACATTTGACTACATCTTCAAGCTATTTCTGGATCATAACTCAAACTATCTGAGGCCCAGGGTAATTAATCTTAGATCATGAATCTTGGGTGGGAGGTGTGTGGTGATCCAATTTGTTTTGATTTTATCTCTATATATAGTCTTAATATGTCCGTATCTTGTATACTGTAGGTGTAGCTCCATCAAACCTGCTCTGCTGATGAATCTGTGCTCCAAACATAGATCTGAATCATGTACATGCAATTCCAGATGGGCGTATCATGCACCCTAGAGGTGCACTTTATGAAGCTAGATGTTGGTCCTTTGGTTTAGATTGGCTGTGTTCGAAGTTGTTTTCCAGAACATCTAGTCAATAGTCATTAATTTGTGTACAATTGACTGCATCTGTACAACCGTTGGAAGTCATGAAATTCTCAAGATATTCATGGTTTCTACTGATTGGCCGATACCTTTTAATTGCCGATACCTTTTAATCATGCAAAATTGAATTTCTGCGGCACATCCAATGCTACGAATATGGATCAAATTTTGGGACATAACCAGTTGGGTGTATATTCTACGAAAATCTGTTTATTTAGATCTTGCATCATTTGGTTTAATTTACATGACAGAAAACAAAAACTTGTTATCGTGTATTAATTCATACAAACTATCGGCAATATCAGGTGGAAATACTCAAAACAGCAACGATGAAATGAAACACCAATTATGCATATCTCTAAATAACCTCTTCACCTATCATTATCAATCTTAAAAAAAAAAAATAAAATAAAATAAAAGTATGAAAATAAAATAAAAATTTTTATTCTAATTTTATAAATGGTACGATAATCGTTTTAAAAGAGAGTGTGACCGGTCGACAGGTTATGTTTACTCTTTCTAGGCAAATGAGCCAACATCTGGTATGTCCAGGGTTCCGTGTTTGCCCATCTCTCTGATTTGTATTTACTATAGGATTTAATCAAAATATGAATGAAAATGAATATTAACAGATAATCGCCGTCGATATATCTAAATGTTGAATTGACGGCCACAGCAAGAGACTTTTTTCTTCTCATGTAGAGGCTTTTGAGTAAATTCTTCCTCATAGGAGTATAAAATAGGTAGGTTAATAAAGGAACACAATTGTGTCAATGGGGATTACAAAAGACTGTTGAAAGACTTGATCATCAAACACCACGTAGAGGAAGACTCGCATATATATAATATAAATTTCAAAGTACACCATAGAGGTGTTCACAAAATAGTTTTTAAAATAAATTATAAGATATAAAACATAAACGGTACCAATTCTGATGCACCAGACGCGATTTTCGACAAATAATATCTCTTCAATAATGCTGATGACAAAAAGTTTGGTAATCCGAAATAAGATCAAACTTTGAAGAGCTGAAAGAACCAAAAAATACCAAACAGTGGAGAGCTGTGCATGAGGGAGATAATCCTTAATTTTAAAATGAATTTCTTAATTTTATCACAGCACATTTTTATCCGTTATTCACGCTAGTACCGAAGTACTTAACAACTGGGCTGGTGAAAACCCTCAAGATCTAACAGTCCACCAGCAGATATTAATATATTATTGAAAAACCAGCTGTGTATGATGTAAAAAAGCCTAGCCTTGTCCTCTGCTTGTATAAAGTTTTGAAGAGTCATGTTTTGATGCTGTTGATTTGGGAAAGTTTTGTGCTTTGAAATTTAGTAAAAGCTCTTTGAAATGTATTAGTATCCACATTTGATTTACACCATTTCTGGCATATGTTGTGGAACAATAGGCCTTCAAAGCAATTGATATTTCTTTGTGGAGCAAAGACAGGGACTTGGTAGATCATTTACTGGATCTTGTGATGTATCTTTGTTGTAACGCTATTTGTGAAGGTTTAATTTGGAATCCAGTGTAGGGACTCATATTTATTCGTCCCATTGACTGGGATATCAAATGTGTTTAAAACGGAAGCGTGGTTTTGAAGAAATTCGTCTTTTGAAAGGGGATTTGGAGTATAGATTGGATTACCAAATATGGAATTAATGTCACGTTCATTGAAAAATGACCCTTGTAAGCAATGTTATTACAAGTTTTACTAGCTGGAACCAGTACATGTACATATTCTTCATGTAACCTTTCTATGTGATTATTGTGTAAGACGGTGTACAAAGTTGAAGTGGTTTACAATATTCAGAGTAAAGAAAAGAGGATGGTTGTATTTTAGTTGCAAGTACCAGATAGTGGTTATATTTGCTTACAAATATAGTATATGAATGAGAAAGCCCATATCAATAATCTCAACTTTCATCCAGGAAAAATTTCTAACGAAAAGTCTTGACAATCTGAAATCCTTCGCCATCCCATCCCATCCCTCATCCTCACTCTATAGATAATTCAAATGTACGAAATTAAAATTCTATTAACATATGAACTACAATGAGAAAGCAAGAGTAAACTCAAGAAGCATTTCTGATGCGATACAGTATATTAAGCTTGTTCTTTCAGTTCAACCACTAGGGGGATGGTTTGCATATGAAAAGGAATTTGAACAAGCGGAAACAAACGGCACACGCAATGCAGTTTTCACAGTACAATATGAGAGTTTGAAGAAGGTATTCATTTTTCAGTCCCAACTATCCTGGTCATGACATACATTGCATTAAAGGAAATTATTATCAAAGATTGTTTGACAATATTAATTGTGTTATAATTGATAAAACTACCAGATTTACGCAAATTAAGTGAATAGGTTTATTTACATTTATTCAATTGTTCTAAAGTATATAAGAGTATTTGTTTAAAATCTAGAATCCACTACAAGAAACCAAACGACTAGCCAAATATCTGGACGTTGATGTGAAAGACGAAGTTATAGCTGAAATAGTTGATAAATGTAGCTTTAGAAAACTGAAAGAAGCCAATGTCACGGTGAAAGATCACTCACATATATCAGAACTTCTTCCGAGTGACCACGAATTGATCCTCAAAATGTATCGCAAAGGTAAGAGATGTATGTATGTATTTGAAATAAGGTATAAGGTATATTTAATTGGCGATAATCAAAACACATGCTTCTTTTTAAAAAAAATAATGATCGATATTATGCATGTATATAAGTATAGATGTTTATGTCATACTGCTGTTAGGGATCTTCGTTCACCTCCTAACATACATATTAACTATGTAATGAAGGTTATTATAAAACGTCTTATTGAAAATTTTTATAATGTTTGGGGTATAAATAACTTTCGAAGTAGTAAACTTCTGTACTCTCGTCAGACACTGGATTTGGAGCTTTTATATTAGCATGATGAATATTGTTCTGTCTGTTACAGGAGAGATCGGTGATTGGAAGAACCATTTTACGGTGGCTATGAATGAGGAATTTGATGCAAAATTCCAGGAAGAAATGAAAGACTCGAAAATTCAAGTGCAGTACGGGTGACTAAATAGATGTATCTGTGTTCACTGAACAAACACATTTATTTAATGTGTAAGCACACACACACACACACACACACACACACACACACACACACATATATATATATATATATATATATATATTGATTTGATGTAATTGTATAACACATGATATATTATAAAACCCATCTTATATTGTGACACCGAAAATATAAATAATGGATATTGAACCGGTCTTCTTGATTGAATGAAAGATTCCATATTTTTTGCAATGCTAAATGAACCTTTATTTCAAAAATTGAAGCAGATTTTCCTGAGGGGAACCTGCTGAGGGGGTCTACTTATAATACCAAGGGCTTCATCCCATGCCCCCACCACGGCTTAGTCATGGACACATTGGAGGCATAACGCCGGACTCCTCAGACCCATTGTCTCTGAGGATAGGGCTACACTCCCTCCGTCTCCCACCCCTCTTACGTTGAAACCCCTGATTACGCGCCATGATAGAACTACATGTAATTATCTTACCATCATATTGATTGGTCATATTTTGAGACTTAAAATTGAGGTTGTCCTTCGGATATCAAAAGAGTCAATTTAAAATATGATAAATATTCTCAAGCACTGGCGGAGAAGCCTTATCAATTGATAAAAAAATCGATCTTTTTAAAGGTATGGAATTTTCGGACATTATGTTGTGATAAACTGAATATGGAACAACAAAAGAAACTGTATGTTTGCATTTCAATAAACAATAAAAGAAACTGTATGTTTGCATTTCAATAAACAAATGTAAATTATAGCGAAAGGAACTATTCCGGATACTAAATTAAAGAGGGGAGGCCTAACTATAAATGGGGGAAGACTGGCGGTATATTGTGGCTTCCACAAGAGAAGACTCACTATAGAGCTAGTCGTCCGGGGGAAGTCTCATTAAATAATACTGGTATTATTTCGCAAAGTCCATAGCCGGCAATTTCAGTAAAGGAGAGAGGGTGTGAAAAAAATTCCGTATGCGCTGAAAATTTGGTAGCCATACATTGGCAATAGTTACGTCTCCGTATGTGTGAAAAATTCTCGCGCGAGACGTTAAACAATATATAATCAATCAATCAACATGACGTTGATGAAATGACATTACTATAATAACTGAAATAAAATTTTGAAAATATTTCCGTATATATTGATTCATTTTTGACACTGTGAATATTTTGAATTTCTTGTGTCAGTGCGTTGAAAATCGCTTTGAAAATGTTGTTTACGTTCATCAGCTGTTCATTTTCTCAGATTCACCAGAGAAGTTTCACACTCTCTGTAGTGTTAATGCATCGTATTATAATAATGTTTTAGCAATTTCCACTGTTGAATGCGTATTATTTGATTGATGTATGTTAAGAAACATCCGGATTTACCGAATGTAAAGACCCTTCCACCGACCACCCCCTTCTTAAGTGCATGATGCCGTGAGTCACTCACCCCCTACGTAAAATCGGCGCCGTCGTCCAATTTTACTGGTATGGTACAAAAGGGGTATTACTGCTATATCATGGAAATGAAGTCACGATCAGAGATTTATATTAATTACGGGATAATACTCTGACAGGTTTTCTTTCTAATAACAACAAAGTCCTGTTTTTGTTTCTTTCAGGTCGCTCCGATTTATTAGTGAAATCTATGATACCTATATATATGTACACCCTTAAACAAATACAATCATAAATATTAAAGAGTTACTACTGTTTTGCATAATCACATAAATCACTTTTTTTTTTGAAAAATAGCTATCACGGTGATATTATACATGGAACACATTAAATTACATTAACATATATGAACACCATCATACCATTCTATGGGAACAAGTGATGAACGTATCTTTCAATAGCAAAATATGTCCATGGAGGTTGACTGTAAATTATAAAATTTACATAAATGAAGTTGCATCATAAAAATATAAAACATGTATTTACAAATACAAAATATGTGAAACGCGTAAATTTAACTTCTTGAATTTCAAGCTAAATAATTTATGCCTCACAAAATATCATTCTCACTGTGCAAGTGCTAAATCGAATGGCGAAGTTATGGAATTAAATCTGCTAATTATTAAGTTTACTGCTAAGTAGAAATAATATCAAAGTTAGAAAATAAACTTACCTTGTTAGAGAAATGGCCACTTTACTGTCAAATGTCTGTCTACTATTTTACAACTTCTCTAAAGTCAAACTAGACAAAAAGAAGTGACCAATAAAACACCAGATAAAATACTTAAACCAATAGAAACTCTGGACACTATGAAATCTATATACAAAAGTTACATTAATGTAACCTACCGTGACAGCCAGAGGTTATCGGAGGCTAAAACGGCTCGTATAATACAACATAAGAGAAAGTTTACGAGTGATAACGGATAGATTTAATGAAAATAGAGGACATCCGATATCCAAAACAACTGTGCAATTTCATCTACATAAAATGGATTCGTCAGACGAGTTGCAAAGAAAAAGCTAGTGATTAGAGAGATGAACAGGAAAAAGCGGTTATCTTGGTGTCGAGAAAAAAGAAAACTGAAAGTTGATAATTAGTGGAGAAAAGTTATATTCTCAGATGAGTCCAAAATTGTTGTGGGACAAAATGCTTGCATTTATATTTGGAGGTTGGAGACCAGCCTTATTGGAGGCACGTCGGACGAAACCATGCTTCGAAGTTATGATATGGGGTTGTATTACATGGCACGAGGTCGGTACAATTTCAGCAGCTGAAGGCAATATTAATGCAGAGAAATACTAGCAAATTCTGGATGACAATTTGTGACCGGTCATAGTCCGACATTTTCCAAATGAACAGTACATGTTTTAAGATAACAATGCGCCAGTTCACCGTGCACATTCAACCCAAAATTGCATTCATAGAAATGGCATAACAATGATGAACTGGCCAGCACAAAGTCCTGACATCGACATCATAGACAATATATGGCTACCCCTCAGTATGTTCAGAGTTTATACCAGTCAATTCCAAGGAGGTTACAAAATGTTATTCGACTGAAAGGTCATCTTACGAAGTATTAAGTAAGTTTTTATTTCTTTAATTACTGTGTAAAACGAATCATTGAAATTTAAAGTCTGACCTAATTCCCTCGCGAATGTAAACACGCCGCCATTTTGTACGAATACTTATTACGTCATACTGTTCAAGATATCTGCAGTTTAATAGTACATTGTTGTGTTCTGCAGAATGTCAATAGTTTAATAGAAATAAAATTCCTTGTTTTCATGGATGACCCAGAGTAATGTCTTCGGTCTCAAATTGCTGTTTGAAATAAAATTTTCGTTTTAATATTTCTAAAGGCAGATCTTCAAAGTTTTAACAAAGGGACGCAGGTACCTGGAGTTTTAATCGAATAGTAACCACCTATGTAAATGACTTAAGTTTGTTACAACAGCAGCTGTAATATTTGATCACACATTTGGTTAGACTTAAAAAAAAACATATTCCCAATGGCAAAATATTTTCAAAGGTAGGGGTCTCAGTCCCCATGATACTACCACCTCAATGATAAACCTTAAGAACAGCACTTTGGACTTTGAAACATTATTTCACTGATTTTATACTCAATTGACTTTGTTTAAAGAAAATCACTTGTTCAGTTTTACAACATTTCTTGAGCTTCATTAAACATGTTCAAGGATAAACAAAAATATTGGATACATGGGATGATTGATACTAGGGCTTATCGATATTCAATGCGCGTTAACGCTTTGCACGATTTCGTGGATGATGATACACTTGAATAGCTCTACTCAATACCTTACCAATGGCATAAACACGAGTCTTCAGCTTCACATATTTTTTAAACTTCTAGTCGTTTCAATAGAGCCACTCGTTGATCACTGTTGTAAAAATGGTTGGGAATCGGGTTGAGAGCATTGAAGAAATCAGAACTTATAAAAAAGTTCGCACAACACTCGTTCATTCGGTAATACAGATTTTTACTGAATTGGGGGAAAATGGTTTTGATAAGTTATCTAATGAGACAGTTCGTAGGTGTAGAACGAAATTTCTGACTGCCCAGAGTCCGTCCAAGATGCAGCATAATCTGGCCGACATGTGACTGTTACAGTCAAGGCAAATGTCTCAAAAGTCATGGAAATAATTGAAAGTGATGGCATGTATACGATAAGTGGTATTACCAAAGCTGTTTGCATATTGCGATCGCGGGTGTATTTCATGTTGAAACGTATTTTGAAAGTACGATATATATATATATATATATATATATATATATATATATATATATATATACACCGGTCGCGGTAGCTCAGTGGTTAGAGCGTTCGCTTCGTAACCGGGAGGTCGTGAGTTCGAGCCCCGCTCGTGCCATGGCCACGTCAAACCTAAGACGAAAAATAGGTAGTGATTGCTCCTTCGCTAAACGCTCGGCATTTAGTGGCTTTCGGGTATGACCTTAAAAACGGAGGTCCCGTGTCACGGTAGGTGTTGGCACGTTACAGAACCCTAACTGCTACGGCCCTGAGCGCTAAGCATAGGTCTAAATTTGTGGTACTTCACCTACAGCTGGTGACGTCTCAATATGAGTGAAAAATTCTCGACGGGACGTAAAACAAACAAATAAACAAACAAATATATATATATATATATATATTATATATATATATATATATATATATATATATATTCTTTCAGTGTAAAAACTATACACATGTATATATATGTATGTGTATTGTTTTTCACACTCAAAGAAAATATGTTTTTGGCTATCAAGATTTGTCATTTGAATTTTCCTATCAAGCTATTCAATTAATGTTGACCAGATAAACATATTGAATAGATCTGCACGTACATATTTTCTTGATGTACATAGCAATGGCGGATTTAGAGGGGGCTTCTCTCCTCCCTTTTTTACCCACAAATATACAATATAATGTAAAATTCTAGATTTGGAATCCAAATTGGTTGAGTATTGATATTCACATGTTCTCTTTCCCTTTCAGAAATCGTGGATAAGCCACTGCATAACATTATTCTCAGTCGTTAAATAACTGTAGTATATTATCAAGATTTATAATATATTTAACACTCACGGCGGATGTGAACGGTCGATATGGGATGTTTACTCATCCTTGACACTTGATCATAGTTACGTCATATCCAGAGGTCCGTGTTTGTCCAACTCTCTATTTTGTATTCTCTACAGGAGTTATGAGATTGAACACTGTTCGTTATCTTCACATACACATTGTTCACATTCACGAGGAAATGGCTTTGATTTTAATTGGTAAAGATATTGAACGCGAAAGCATTGGAAATGTGAAAATTCACTGTTTGCAGTATTGCTAAAAACAATCTGATATTGATATCTTCTTCATTTGAAAAAAGAAACACGCTTGATATACAGGTAACATTTTGAAGAACTCAAACAAAGGCTAGTTCATTTAGTGCTTTCTATGAAAATTATTCGTCGGTATCGATGTCATTCAAGAAAGAAGAAAATAAATATAAATCCTAGAAAAGCTGCGTCAACATTTCAATATGAGTCCAACATGAATTATGAACAAATAAATGAGATATCCAGACTGACGAAAAGTATTACGTTAGTCCATGAAGGAAGATAGCATAGTTTGATTTATTACTCAAAATCAAGGAAAGAATTATTTTATTGAACAGCGGGATATTACGTAAAATTGAAAAATCGCATGATTTGTCTTTGAAATTTAAAATAATGAGAAAACACAAAGATTGATTGAATTTTATATTGGTTAATAACAAAACAGAATTCTACTTTTCCAATGGAGGACAACCACTGTCTTTCCCATGTCGTATACTGGATCGTCGCATCACTTCCGGTCTGTACAGAGGATAAATTTGTGGGTGTGATCGTAGAAGTAAGACCACCATCTTCTCATTGAATTCGGGTTTACTTTGAAATCTTTGCAATATCTACTATACACGTTGAATTTGATGTCAATATCATTGACACCAGGAACGAACCATTTAGACCATTTACCGCTAAACCATCGAATTTTGTAAGCTGCAATTCGTCCCTTCAGGTAGAATTGGTCGACGTTTCTGTAGAGACCAGCATGCCATCCACATTCTTTTGAATATCTTGCACTTCTGATTACTTCATTACACGTTGCCTGGGTTGCAGTGTTATATATAACTCGATCACTGGCATAGATAACCAAAAAGAGACAGACTGCAATGACTAAACGAAAATACAGCAACATCTTCTGGGCGCCGCAAAATGCACTTCAACCACCAGCTTCTGAAAGTACGATGCAGCAGATTTGGATGGATTGGTCTATATATGCTTTGCATTTCTAGTCATATTTCAGGATGTGGAAATCCCGACATCATCAGCATGATCATATGTTACCTACACAGGTGTACGTGATTTCCGTAATAGTCTTTGAGTAGGCGATCACGCATCCGGGAATTATTTATTCAGATCACATCTGGCTATCTGAAGTACAATATACCATTATTCCTAACTGTTTATTGCTTTATGATTCAAAATATATAGCTTAGTAAACACGAGGGCGCAGAATTCTACCTTGAATCCAAGTAACGGTTGGAAAATATATTATTGATGTTTTGCGTTATTATTATTCTATTTCTTTTACTATTATTTCGTTTTCCCATGTAACACTGCTTAGGGATGAAAATTTAATTTCCAAGAGCAATGGATTTTCAAATTGAGTTAGAAATAAGTCAAACTGGTTATGTGAATTTAAAATTCTTTCTACTGTTTTTAAACGACTGTGTAAAAAAAAAAATACGATTTTTGTCATTGCAATTTCATAAACATACAGCATCGAAATGAGTTTCTTTTTTACATGGGATTTGTAAATGTTAGACAATAAAGATGCGGATTTTTCTACGAAAATCCTATCCATAAAAAGTTTTGTAAACCTTACTGTCAAAAGATATTAAATGATGAATTTAGGATTGAATCTGTTTCATGAAAAGATATATATACCAATGTAAATTATTAGATATTCCTGATAATCACTTATCTGAATTTAACTATAAGCTTCTAAATAATATACTCTGTAACAACGCATATCTCAGTAAATGGAAAAGAGAAACATAGTAACTGTAAAACCTGTCACATAAAAGAAACTACAAAACATTCATTTTTGAATATGAAAATGTTATTCAAGTATGGAATACTTTAAGTGCCTATTTGAATATAAATATTAAATGAAAACATGTCATGATAGGATTCTTCATGAACGCAACAGAAAGACTACGTCATTAAATGTTTTAATTTCCTATGAAGCATACAGAATAAACAATGTATATAATGTATATAAAATGTATTGTAGATTGAACTCACTCGAAGAAACATGTTATAATTTCTTTCACCATGTCAAAATTTCGGTTATGAAGTATGCTCATATTTTGAGAAATATCAGTTCACTTGCTGACTATAGACTTTTGAAAATTTAGTACATTCCTTCTAAGTACGAAATATTTTGACATATAAAACAATGTAATTATGTTGTAGTAACATGTGTGTATATGTGTATATATGTATACATGTGTATGGTTACTTGTTCTTTTTGATCTAAAGCTGCTATTCAGAGGATTTAATCCTCTGATAAAACTGTCCAATGAGTCAGAAGGAACCGTTGTGATATGTTGTGATGTGGACTCATTGTGGCAGCGTGGCGAATGTAATATTTCATGCCATCATTGCATAAAATGTTTTATCAAATGTGTGTATAATGCATTAGTACATGTAACTATAATATATTCTCTATAATCGAATTAATGATCGATAAATTGCATATTTTTGTTTCAATTTTTTCAGTCTTGAATTTACTTATCCATAATCTTTCTATACTTTATTAATAGCAAAACAATATCGAATTTATGCAAATATAGTTTAACATACTAAAAACTTGTATGAGTACTCAAATTGACAGAAAAATTTTATTTAATGGCTCGTTTAATCATCTCGTATGAAGCATGACTTCACCATCAAATTATTTCTATATGATTTTTTTTTCTGAAATGATAAAAAGGTGTTTTGATGTAACGGCTCTCACATTATGGAATAGTTTACCAACAGACATCCGTTCGTGTGGCACAGTCAAACGTTTTAAGACAAACCTCAAAACATCTTTTTAGAAAAGCTTTTAGCCATATTTTGTAATAAATCTATTCTTAAAGGAAAGGTTGGTCTGTCGTAGTATTTAGATTATTTTATTTGTATGTTATATTTTATGCTCTAATTAATTTTATCTTGTTTTACAGTTTACATTGTTCTTTATGACGCCTCTAGTAGCTACATGTATCTTTTAGGTGTATATGTGATGTAAAGCGCCTAGAGTAATTATGAAATTATATAATGCGCTATATAAATGCCGCACATTATTATTATTATTAATTACAAAAATAATCATATCCTTGCTAATTACATGCATTGTTCATCATGCAATTGGTTTCATTTATAATTTCATTTCAATTGTAAACCATTTTATATCAAGGGAATGCAGATTTCTGATTGCAACGTTATCTATGACTACTTTCCTATAATTCTGATCGGGTTTGGTTCAAATTTGAAAACTTGCAATATTCCAGAATTTTGATGATTTCATTTCAATTTCTTTTAAAATACATTTGTATGATATATTTTTGCCTAACTGACATGTTTCTCGAAGATTTTATCCATAGATTTAAAAACTATATGAGTCTGTTATGGATGTTTTATAAGATGGTCATATCGTGTATCAAGTCGCAACATTTGAACTCTAAAATCTTTAATTTGCAGAGAAAGCACGTTTTTTATTATTCCGGAAAAAATCATCATAAATGAAATAATTAAGAGCTTGTATCATTCTTTCGATACTGAAATCATACTATACGAAGTATTTTGATACGCCATTAAATACAATTTTGATGTAATGAGCTACATAAGATATCGCGTTTGATTCGCCTTGATGGCCACAGCACGCATTTCTGGAGTTACGATCCTAAGCGACACGTGGATAGTAATCGATTAGAATTTCTTGCATTCATTGACAGTATTCAATGTATTGAAAGAGAAAAAACATTGGTTTGTGGAATAAAATTTTAATTCAGAGATGCGTGGCATGATTAAAAGTTATCGTTTGCGTGCTGTTGGGATGCTGGGAGCTGGAATATCTCAAAGCAATGTGGCAGTTTGGAGTTCATATTAACACTGTGAATGTTTTACGGAAACGATATCATCAAGCTGGCACCGCGATCAGGACGCCCGCGTGTGAAGCAATATACATATATACGGATTGATTCAAATCGGCTTCTTTTACTGCTAAAAGCATCCATGGGCATCGAAAGATAAGTCCTCGTACTATAAAACAGATTGCGAAAGGCCAACATCTGTCCTCGACATCCTGCTATACGTCCTGTTCTGCTCTGGCGTCACTGTGTTGCTATATTAGTGTGGTGTTGGAGGCATCGTCGTTTCAATAACACAGATTGGACGGAACTTCTGTTCACGAACGAAGCGAGATTTCATCTCGACAACAGTGACGATCATGTCCAGGCTTACCGTCGTGTCGGAGAACGTTAAAATGATGCCTGCGCTATTGAGCGCCGCAAGTTCGGCGGAGGGAGCGTTATGACCTGAGGTGGAATTACAACAAATGGAAGGACCCATTTGGTAATAGTGGAGGGCAATTTAACGTGTGTACGCTACATGGGTGTTAGCAAGTCATTCATCCACAACAACTAGCGTAACGTCTTTGTACAGCAGGGCAACTGCACACGGCACGCGCTGTTAGTGACTATCTACAGCAGAAAAACGTGAATGTGATATCCTGTTCTGTGATGTCACCGGATTGATCGCTTATAGAACATGTCAATGGAACGAAATCTACGTCAAGAACCAAACCCCCTGCTACGTAGGACGCTTTGCGTAGCTCTTTATTGCGCATATGGCGGAACCTTCCCCAGGCATTTCCGCATAACCTCACTCGTTCAATGCGTCGTAGCTGTAAAGAGTGTATCGGTGCAAATGGCAGCCATACAAGCTATTTTACTTGTAAAACGTTTTTGCACCCCCTTTACTTTCTGTGGCTGTTCGTATCAACCATGATGGACAAAATCCGTGATTTGATGTTTGAATTGAATGACAATATCTGATATTAAATAATGATATACATAATGCATTATGATACTTTGTATATGAATCTATAAATGAAATTACTAATCTACATAGTTTCTTCTTTCCGCTAATATATATATATATATATATATATATATATATATATATATATATATATATATGTATGTATGTATGTATGTATGTATGTATGTATGTAAACATTTATGTAAACATTTATGTAAAGCACTTCATGTAGACAATGTAAACATCATGGCAAAGTCATGACATGAATGTGACATCAGAAAATTTTACAGTGGTATAAAGCACTTTTAAAAGTTAGAAATATTAAGTACAGTTCCACATAAAAATCAGGCAGAGAGTGATAAGTCGACGCACCTTCATAGAGCTGTGTTACTAAAAATAGAACACCCATGTTTTGACTAAAAATGACTGATTAAAATGCTATATATTCTTAAACATTTTTTCAAATGATTGTTGTTTGTTTGTTTTACGTTCCTTCGAGAATTTTTCACTCATATTGAGACGTCACCAGCTGTAGGTGAAGTACCACAAATTTAGACCTATGCTTAGCGCTCAGGGCCGTAGCAGTGAGGGTTCTTTAACGTGCCAATGCCTACCGGGACACGGGACCTCCATTTTAAGGTCATATCCGAATGACCCGTGATTCTCACTTCTAAATGCCGAGCGTTTGGCGAAGGAGCAATCACTACCTATTCTTCGTCTTAGGTTTGACGAAGCGCGAGCGGGGCTCGAACTCACGACCTCCTGGTTACGACGCGAACGCTATAACCACTGAGCTACCTCGACCGTTTTTTTCAAATGATTGATTGATTATATATTGTTTAACGTCCCGCTCGAGAATCTTTCACTCATATGGAGACGTCACCATTGCCGGTGAAGGGCTGCAAAATTTAGGGCTATGCTCGGCGCTTATGGCCTTTGAGCAAGGAGGGATCTTTAACGTGCCACACCTGCTGTGACACGGGGCCTCGGTTTTAGCGGTTTCATCCGAAGGACCGCCCCATTTAGTCGCCTTTTACGACAAGCTAGGGGGTGCTGAGGATCTATTCTAACATCCTGGATCCCCACGGGGTTTTTTCAAATGACAAGCTCACATATTTACAAAATGTTTATATAAAATGAAGAAGGAAGTTACTATATACCCATTTCTGTCGTCATAATGAATATTTATGATATGTTACCATGGTAACCGATACTATAGTTAACCAACAACTGTTTTAATAGAAAAACATTCCAACTTACAGACCATTTTTTTCGAAAGAGCAAACACTTTTAAAAAAGTTTCATAAATAAATAAATAATAGACATGCTGTTGAATGATTTTCATTAAATATTTTTTTTGAAAGTTTGATTGTGCTCAGAAAAATTGCAGTGAAAATTGACAAAAATGGCGGGAAAATAATACATTTTCATGTTTTAAAGTTTTCGTTTACTTGCAAACTATTCGAAAAACACAGTTTTCTGTCATTTTCTTGTAAATATAATATTTATTTATATCTAACATTATCTTGTTTATGTGTTTACATCCCACATGCATCTATGTAAATAGAAGAAATTATAAAGAACAGAAAATTATGGAGATGATAATTAAAATTGATTAACACTAATTATTTGACAGCAAAATAGCAAAACAGAATTCTTTTAAAAAATACAAACCCTAATTATATTTTTTATATGACTGTGTATGTAAATATATCTTAAATTATGATTTGTCAAGAGCTGGATATAGTTATCACTACAACAAATAATATTCTGTGTATATGAAATAATTACAAACAAAAACAAACAAACAACAACAAAAATACAAAACATAAACAATTCTTTGTATGTGGAATAATTTTGAAATAAAAAATTAAAATAAAACCACCAGTGTGGATTGAATTCTTGACCTTTTGTATGAGAGTCGTGGTGCATCACCACTAAGCTATCCGTGTGTTTAGAACGTTATAAGATATTGTATATAATGTTGCATACCACACCAAGTCATTCTACTGAATATGACATGTAATACCTACACTCTTGGATGGTGAAATCTTCAGTTATGCCAAATCTACATTTTATTTCTGGGACAGGAAGCGGACAATGCTAGACTTATAATGATTATGTCACAAGTAAATAAAAAAAGGTGGGGTGACTTAAAAAACATTCGTTATAACTTGTTTGATTTTTTCATGCTGTATAGTAATTGTAAATATGGCGAGTTTTGTCTTAATATGTAAATAATTGCTTTCAAAGTTACCGAAATGTGCTGATTCAGTGGCTTGCATACGCATGGTATGTTGCTAAATCATCGTTGTCGGTTATTCCAAACACGGCCCGGTCTGCATGCCCTCTATCTTCAGTGACGCCAGATGCATTGTCAATGCCTTTCTGACACTCCCCGAGGGTAATTAGGTTCATTTCCTTTATATAAGGCTAGAAGGTAAATTGCACTCTGCCGAAATATTGTCGTACGCTACACAAACTTTTGGATCCGCCATATTTCGCGCACTTAGCGTTCTTGAGAACGCAGCGCCCCTAGCGATCATCGAATGAAATTCAAGAACGACAACCGAAATTGTATTCAGCGAGGTTTTATATTGTTAAATTAAAACCTTGAAAAAATATTTATTTCAGAGCATGCCTCTTTCATTTGTTTAATGTTATATAATGACGTATTTTCACATCCGCTTTGATGTTTTTAGATTTCAAAGATAATACAAGTAGTGTTTTGTACAGATTTATACTAAGCATGGATCTCTCGGTGTTCATAAATATCAGTCCACATTTTTGGAACAAAGCGAAATAAATCAAAAATACTTTGTACATTTGGTAAACATTTTACGGTGACCTAGTATGCAAAATTTGGGATCATTTCGTTAAGATGGACTTATCACGAAAATTTGATTTTGCCCGATTTTTATGTGGAACCATACTTGATTAACATTTCAGTGTATAAGTTTTAAGTGTATCTTATAAATGTACATTAAAGGATGTTAAAATGTTCATGATAAACAACATGAGGTAAAGTGATTAACAGTTTTATGAAGTAACCTTCCTTGACTTTGCGGAATTGTTCATTTCCCTCTTTTTACTTTGTAGAAGGGAAAACTGTAGAAATGGCCTTCACCACAAGAATAAAAAATGTCCGCTACATGGTGTGTTTCTTAATGTGGGATTTCTACACGCGAACACGGTCGGCTAATTTGTTTCCTGTTTGTCCTATGTAATTTTCTCCATTTGTAGGGCATATCATAAAATAATGAAGATTTTTAGATTTTCACATCATATCTGAATTAACAGTAAAGTTTATTCCGTTTTTGAAAGTTATGGAGTGGCTGGTTTGTATAAATTGACAAAAACCACATCGTGGATCTCGCATTTGGAGACTGCTGTTTTTTTTCGGTGTTTGGTGTTAAGAGCTAGGTACGTTTGTTATCATAAATGGACCCTGTAAAATACTTCAAAATTGAAGAATGATTATCGATACAAATCATGTATACCCATGAAGACGATGATCCCAAGTATTTATATATGCCAGTACATCGGAGGATCTAGGTCTTTTATAGTGGTGTGTACTATTCAAACCTATCCGATATCCGGAAAATTAGCGATTTTCTTCAGTTTTTCCATTTTTCATGAGAACATTCGATGTGGCCACATGCATGGGCCACAAAAAGCATTAAACCAGAGATAAATTAACTTTAAAAGAAGTGAATTTTGCCCGTTTCGTTCTAGCCCTTGGTTCGACCAATTTCAGTTTTATAAGATAAATCTTGTCATCCGTTGTCTGCTTTTGACGTTCCGTCGTTTGCTAGCGGTCGGATGACAACTGTGATATAAGAAAATTAATCACAACTTAATGTACTTATATTTGTTTTAACAACCAAAAAATGACAAGATAATTACATTTTGAAAAATATCAGTTTATCGAATTACTGAAATGCAGGCGGCGACCGGGCCGGATTAAATTTGGAATGCCTTTGATGCACAGTTGTATACTCAAATAATGTCTTGTATGTATATTACATGTATCTAAATATGTAAAAATGAAATGTACCCATCGCTGATAAAATCGTAAATATGCAATAATAATGCCGATAGGTTAAGCAATTTAATACGCATCATCTAAAAACAGTACTGAACATTTAGTGATAATATTTGTCATGTTAGGTGGTTGATACCGGCAGTAAAGTATATCCGTGAGCTGAATAAGGTAATAGTAAAGTATGTACGTGAGCTGAATAAGGTCATTTAGTGTTTCTGATTGTTGGAGAATTGGGAAGAATTCTTTGGCTGATTTAAACATCAAGCTGATTTCTCGGGTTGTGTGTAAAAACAAACGGGGTGTATTGCTGTTGTTGCGTTTCTTTATTATGTCTAGTAGATCGTAATTTTGTAATTGGAGTATATCGAATGGCGAAGTAAACAATGTGCAATTCGTAATCATAAATCCCCAAGACATATACAAGTATCTTTGACCTTTTCTATAGATGTTTCACTTAATTGTAGTGGATATTTTTGTCTACTTGGAAATATCTTGAGTTTAGATAATCTTGTGTTTCTGCGATCCGTATTTATTACAATTGTGCAAATTCTCCGGGCTATGTGGAAGGGACTATTTCGTTTGGTGTAAGATGGATGACATAAGTTAAAGAGCAAATATTGACGAGAATATGTTTTCTTTTAACATATCTAAATTTTTAATCACTTCTGGTTTACTAAACAGAAAATGACAGATGGTAAGCACTATAGTTTTGATATGTCTAATATTGCTCTTATAGGTTTTACTATAGCAACATTACCAGTAATGACATGTCCAGCTGGATAAGGATAAGAACACATAGGTGGACTGAGTATAAGATGGCCTATATATAGGCACTGCAAATTTAGTTTGTGATTAAAATGTTTGGATACAGTTGCAAAAGTATATTTGTAGGAAAATATGCTGGAATAAACGACTGAACTTTTTTTTAATGACAAAGAATGTGGTTTATGTTATATGAGGAATAGATTGATATCCTTTTAAAACAGTCTGTAGGAACTTTTCAAGAACTTTTAAAGCAGCCACATAATAGAAAAAAAATGATGTTTTAACGCATTTTGTATTTCAGTACATGTATATTTTTCAATTACAAATGTTTTTTCCCCTTGTTTCTTTTTATGATAATGAAACATCACGAAACGTAGTGTCTCCGACCTGTTAATGCTCTATGATATATACAACTGAAATATATGAATATGAATGTTTATTGTGCATTTTGACTATTCTTTTCTCGGAGAATTGGAAATTAATTTCTGATCGATAATAGTACTGACGGTTTTGGGATCATATTCACTGGTACAATAATTGTATTATAGGTTTATAGATGAATATACGATTATGATTTGCATTCGTTTTTATACGTGTATAAAATCATGGTTCTTCTGTCTTTAGGACAACCATTTTTTCTCTTTGTACAAGTTTGCTTTCTATAGGGACCCATATTGGATTAAGAAATTTTGTATCTTATAATAGCAAAAAGAGAAGGGGTCGTTCAGAAACCTTTACTTGTCATATAGGACTATAAGACATATTTCCTTGTCATGTGGGAATGAGACAGGTCATGTGTTCATTGTATATATTATCATTTACAACATGACTTGCCTTTTAAAGTAAATATTTTATAATTTTTGGATGACATTTTTGAGATTGGGGCGTTTAAAAGACCAGTGGGCAGTGTGTGTGTGTGTGTGTGTGTAATTCATTATTCCAGCGTTTGCCGTCATCTACGTCTTACGTCTGTCACACGTTTCGTTTAACGATTAAGTAAATAAGCAATACATTATATGATTATGTAGCATCCAAAATTTTGCATGAATCAAATACTGGTATTTTGTCTTGCACTGTCATATTACGAAGAAATTGTATTTGTAATTTATTATCACAATGTTTGATTAGTTCTCTATGTGGTAACATTTTTATTGGTACTCTTTATATATTGTTTACTTTTTCCAAAGGCAGGCATATTATTTGTATAAACATGGAAAGATCACGATAGATCTGAAAATAACAGAGCTTACAAAATAGAATTCAAATATCCTGAATTTCGAAAAATGTATAACTTCCTTATAGGCATCCAACATTTTGATTACAAATTACTTTACAAAATTCAAATGACTGTTTACAAAATTTATTACAATCAAATAAATGTATTTATAATGATTTTCTTACAAGAACTTTGCAATAGTAAATTCAGTTTAAAATTTTGCAGGTAGAAAACCTCAATCGTCATGATGGTGTGAAAATGTGTGAGTCATTCCCTGTCCTTGTATGATTTCAAATCGACCTCAAACCTATACTAATGACATCACTCAGGTATATTGGTGTCTGTTTCCTCGATACATGTGTACTTTAGCATAATTTTGATTTTGCAGTTGAGGTTGCATTTGTTTTAATCTAGTCACTATGGATTTCAGTATCTTTTTGAGAATTAGTTGAGTTACTTATTTTGCATTAACGTCTCTTTACTCATAGCGCAAGAACCTTACAAAGTTTTTGCAAATCACTCCGATCAGACTGCGATCTGAACAAAACTGTATTGAGATGGGATCAGCATCGAAACCGTGTAATTTTGGCAAATTAAGATCTTCATTACGACCGTATTACGACGCTTCCACTCAAACGAGCTTCTGACACGCTTTGCGAGAGTTGTTCGATATATAATGTGTATTGTACCACAACGCGATAACGGCTTTGCAAAATTTCATGGATTATGATATTCGTGAAAAATTCTATTCAATATATTTCCAACGGTACAAAAAGTTTTAACCTTATAGCCATTTCAATAGAGTCAGTCCTTGACCACTGTTGTACAAATGTTTGGGAAACGGGTTGAGAATATTGAAGAAATTAGAGCACAAAACTCGGTCATACGGTAATGCAGATTTTCACTGAATTGGGAAAAGTTTATGGGTCTGATAAGGCATTCAGTTCGTAAGGGGAGAAAGAGATTTCTGACTGGCACAGAGTCTGTCAAAGATGCAGCAAAATCTGGCCGACCTCTGACTGTAACAGGCAAGACAAATGTCCCAAAAGTCAAGAAAATAATTGAAACTAATGGCAGGTACACGATACGTAATGTTGCCAAAGTGTAACTTACAGTATTCAATCTCGTAATTCCTATAGCATATACAAATCAGAGAGATGGGCAAACACGGACCCATGGACACACCTGAGTTGAAACCAGGTGCCCAGGAGGAGAAACATCCCCTGGCAACCATTCACATCCGCCGTGAGCCCTACATCCCGATAAAGCAAATTGAGCAATCCGCATTCAGAATCAGTGTGACAAGAACGGTCTAACAATTGATACGACACACGTCAGACTGCATTTGATCTCAAGGAAAGTTGTACTGGCAAACTAGATCGTTATAAAGACCATAAAATTTGCGAAATGCTGACTTTAGACGAAACTGTACAAACGCCTGTAACATCAACTTCTTTGTCAGTAGCCTGCCTTGATTTAAAAACTGATCATATGCAGAACAACCTCTTGTGTATCGAATTAGTTGGGAGATATAAACACCATATGCAGGTGATGATAGAATATTGTCACTTAGATAAAGGTGTCTTTTATATCAAGTTCACTGGGATATATCGAACCAACATATGAATGAAAATGATCATTATTGATGGATGAAACGTTGTCGATATATCTAAATGTCGAACTGAAGGCCACAGCCAGATATTTATTCTTCTCATGTAGAAGCTTTTGAATGAATTCTGCTTCATAAGAATTTAAAAACTGGTCAGCTAACAAAAGAGCACAATTCGAGTCGATGGGAATTCCAACAGATTGTTGGAAGACCCGATTACCAAGGATTACGAAGATATTGTCAATGAGGAACTCTAGCATCTTTTTAATATCAACTTCAGGGTACTTGTGCTTGGAGTCAGAGTGGTGATTAACAAAATAATTTTTGGGATGACCGATCACTAGATATGAATATTTCCTTTTACCATATTTGTTGACGAAGCAACTGTCTATGATATCAAAAAGTCTAATCTTTAATTTAGTGTGAGGTATGGTCGTGTAAAGTGTTGTAAAATTATAAGATTTAATGTTGTAAATTTGAGAGAAGTTTTGTGATTTCAAATTTATTAATCTTCTTTAGAATTTTTAAGAATCCACATTTGATTTACACCACTTCTAGCATATGTAGCTGTTGGTATATCGCTATCGCGGGTGTATTTCATTTTGAAGCATATTTTGAAAATACGAAAGATTTCTGTCAGATACCGCATGTATTACAGATGATCAAAAACGGGGGCGAGTACAAACCGCTAAGCAATTGCTCAAAATCTTTCCCAAATTCAATTAAAGACCATCTGCAAACATTGTTACTAGTGATGAAGCATGGGTTACAATTTCGAGCCACTAAGAAAAGTTGGAAACAAAATATGGTTAACTATACATGATAGAAGGCCTGTAGTTGCCAAAAGAACCATAAGAACAAAGAAGGTTCTTTATTGCATATTCTTCTCATGTGATGGTGTAGCCGTACAAATTCCGGTGCCGAAGGCAAAAGTGTTTCAGGTCAGTATTGCCGAGTTGTTATAGTAAAAAAGCTCAAGAAATATCATCATGTCCCTGGCTCAGCCATCAGTCAGTGTCTCGGAGGCCAAATCTGCGTACCGTGACGCATTTCAGAAATGGATTCAGAGATTGAAATTATGTATTTCAAAACGCAGAGAATACTTTGAAATGATGTAATGTTCATTTCACTATTTGAGTCGAATGCTTTTGAGATATCGTACAATACACATTACACATCGAACAACCCTCGTAACTACGACTAAACACAGACTAGTGCCGACCAGCTGCCGATTTCACTACGTTGCCGCTACGATATACAATACCATATTACGGTACCACATAGACCTAAAATACTGTCCGACGATGTCAGCACGCTGTTGCCGATCTATCACGCTTGTTGTGCGCTTCTTGTAAATCGTGAACGTAGAGGGATCGTAAATGGGGTATAGTAGAAGCGTAGCTAAAATGACCCGACCGTACTTCGCTTTTACTACGACCATAAAAATCAGACCTGACGCTTCCACGCTGCTTGTACGATTGTGGCGTTTCAAGCTCGCTCTTATTTGTTTGCCATAATCAGGAGATTCCAACAATAATTTTCAAACCAAATATATAAACGTTTTTAATATTCTCCATCAAAATTAAGCACTTGCGCGATATCAGTGATTTTAACGATGTAGTAAATGAAGCGTCTCAATATGTACCTAAACCACCACGTTCAAACCATTTCATTTAGAAACAAATAGTTATAGAAATATAAGTAATTCCGCGCACATGCATGCGGATGATTGTAATTTGACCACTCCAATAGGTTACATGTCTTGATGTATAAATTCTAAACGATTTCAATGAAATAATGAATCCAAAATAGGTAGTCGAAAAGCAATGCATGTTCATGTAAGTGCATATACTTTAAACCTTGGATCTGACAAAATGTGATTAAATTGATACATCGACTTTTCATGTTGCTGTCGGTTTTATCATTTCTATGCTGATTTTCAATCTGGTATACCGCTATAGATCCCGATGCTCTACTTGGGGAGTACACGGAGGAAGATTACCATGAATTTCACCAAAAGTAGCTAAGGAAAGACTTATCAAGTGTCACATTTGCAACTGGGTGCCTTAAAAACCATTGCTTGATGTGGTCATGTATCCAAATAGCATGATAAACCACGCTTAATAGGTAGAAAGTGATACCAAAGGACAAACTCTCTAAAATATTAAAAACAGAAATTTAAATATCATTTGATTTCTATTCTTCAATATCTTAGAATATGTATATCTTAGTGATATATGTGTAATTTTTAAACATACAAATTGGTGAATATATCGATGTAATATGGTTTTTTGTTCGTCTGTTGTTACCTATCAAATTACGCTTTTCAGCTAATCAACATAAAGTGAAGGACAACTCTACAGATCTTCAGCACACCATGAAATGAAATTTCAAAATCAGCTTTCTATTCATCTCTCTTTAACGTTACCAATTATCCCATACACCACTTGTTTGTGGATAACGAGGTCTTTTTGTGAGTTTATGCTTATCCGGAAGTCATACTTTTTCGTCAACACTTTCCTCTGCATCTTCTAAGGACATTGAACAGATGACATCTATTTGCAAGATTCTAAGTTAAACATTCATTTGTTTTGAACATTGACCTTCACTTTTGAAGGAATCTGCGACTTTGTGAACATTTTAATGATAGAACTTGTTGCTAATATTTTCAGCGTACAAATGAAAATTAAACTTTAGAATTCTGCCACTGATCACTTAAGAATTTCCAAAAGTGACCAGAATATTTATGCCCCGCCAAAAATATGACAAGGACATATAGTATTTGTCATGTCTGTCTTCCGTCCCTACGTCTGTCCTTCCGTCACACTGCGTTTAACTCAGCTTAAAAAAAAACTGAGTGAAAAATTCTCGACGGGACGTAAAACAAATAAACAATCAAAAACTGATATTTTTATCAAACCTTATATGCTGATACATATTGGTTACATCTATTCAACTGCATCAGTGTTTTTGACCTTGACATTTCCTTTGACCTTTGAACTCACTTTTTCTTATTTGGTATTTAACTCGGTTTCAAAGCAATTATCGACAATATTTTTATGAAAACTCTGACACATATTGTTGGTAGCTATTCAACTGTGGCATTATTTTCTGACCTTGACTTCCCCTATGACCATGATCTCATTCCCTGTTTGGTGGTTAGCTCAGTTTCAAAGCAATTATTGAAGATTTTTTGTCCCAATCTGAATATGGCCGTCGCATATAATAGTGTTTGCCATGTTCGTCTTCCATCTGTCCATATGTATCAAAATGTATTTACATTGACCTGACATTCTTCTGTTTGCATTATTAATGCATTAACCATACTTTAAAACAAACTGTTCATCATAGTTTGCCTAACTTCATACACTGATTACAAAGTGCTAAGAGCAATTCAGTTGTGTCCTAATTTTCTGTAAATTTGCTACATACAGAGAAAATATTATATTGCTGATATATATTCAGGTTAAATCAACACTACATTTCATACAACAAACGACAATAACGCTACCAAAGATAAAAAAAGATGAAAAAGTGTACAACTACTTTCTCTCGCCATTGAAAAGCTAAAAGGTTTTTTTTAACATGAAGGAAGGATATCATTTCCCCTCAATAGCTCCCTGTGGTCATCCTTAATCTGCATAATGTTCTAAAATAGTTCAGTATTTTAATTGAAAAAATTCAACCTATTTTCCATTGTTAATGGCGCAGAATATCGGGTCATGAAAGGGTACCGATAAAAGGTACCTGTTTTTTCATATTGCATTAAAAATGTCATATTTGACGGGCATTCATGTCCTATATGTCTAATTTATTCTATATTTGTGGATTCATTGCTAAATCAATTCGTAAGCGCTACCTGCGGGTGAAATGTGTGTGTGCCCTAAAGTAACAGTTTTGGAAAACAGAAAACTCAGCTTTTGCTAGCAAATTCAACAAATGCATTGTTGTCAACGAATGACCATGGTGGTCTTATTATTTCATGTGATGATTTGTTCCTAAATATTTTACAATTTACCTTGACAGCATGCAAACCAATACATATTGGAATCTTTCATAGTAAAACACTATAGCGATAAACTCTTTGATAGTGAGGTTGAGGATGACATACAAGTTTCTGTGCTCATTCTTTTCCTCGCAATCCCTGGATATGTCATCACTTGGACACAGAAAACAGACTTGCAAAGATTAAAGAAGCAAATATAATGTAATCTGAACTCCGTCAAACCCTCAAGGACCTCAGGAATAATTCCAAGTAATTGAACATATATACAGAATAACAATTGAGAATAAATTATGAATTTTGTGATTTATTGAGGAATATTGAGCTTCCTGTTCCATATAGCATGCTCTGCTACACTAATACTGTTTTTGCTTTTGCTTACAGTTACTTTCACAAATTAGTTATTATTGACAATGATTACATTTATGTGACAAAGTGTATAATGTATTGAAGATATTCCCCTTCTTACAAGGCTAGTTTTACTGGTGATTGTTTTCAGTGAAAAGGCCAAGATAACAAATAGTGTTGAATCTCAAAATTCCAATAGAAAATACAGATAAGAGAGATGGACACCTGGACACACCATAGGTGAGATCAGGTGTCTAGGAGAAGTAAGCATCCGCTGTCGAGCGGTCACACCCGCCGTTAGCCCTATATCTTGATCAGGTAAACGGGGTAATCCGCAGTCAGAATCAGTGTGCCAAGAACAACCTAACAATTGTTATGAAACACATCAGACATTTGTTCTAATTGAAAGTTGTACTGGCAAACTAGATCTGGACGACATATGACACAAAGACGAACACAGTTTGTTTTTTACACCACCACAACACTTTAATTTAGATGCTCAATTACAGAGCGCTAAAGCACTTAAGCATCATATTTTATCATAATAAATCTATTATTTGCTATGCTGAAATTAATCTTGGAAGTTGACTTAAACAGTGGTTTTTTTTTTATTTCAGCAACGACCTGCAAATGCATTTAGGCCTTGAAGTCCTTCAAGATAGGCCTGTCCCTAAGTGACTTGGGGAACTTTTTTTTGAGAATCTTGTGTATGAGCAAGTGAAGACAACGAATAGCTGTGATTGATCTAATCAATCTTATAAAAGATACAAAATTAAGAAGGCAAATACGGATCTCTGTACTTTGTAAATTGATCATATGCAGTATATAATTAGTTCAGAGACATAAAGACCTTATGCAGGTGATAATTGAACATTGCTGCATAATTATACAAAGTTGGCAATGGCGATTCTGCAGTCAATTTGTGTTTATATTCTTTTATTGTTAATTTGCTGTTAACATCTATCTTCAATAAATAGACAATATGAATCACGTGTGGAAGACTCTGTGGTGCTTTTTGCTTTGACTTCACTGGGATATATCGAATCGATGTATGAACGAAAATTAGTATTACTAAGACATAAAACGTTGTCGACGTATCAAAATGTCAAGTTGAAAGCGAAATCAGGAAATTCTTTCTTGTTATGTAAAAGCTTTTGAATAAATTCTGCCAACCCCCCCCCCCCCCCCCCCAAAAAAAAACCCCAACTACAAACAAAAAAAAAAAAAAAAAAAAAACCCAAACCAACCAACTGCCCTCCCCAAAAACAAAACAACCAAATAAATAAATAAATAAAACCGAAAAATAAAAAAAAAACCAACCCAAAAACAAAGCAAACAAATCAGCTACTAACGGAACACAATTTGTACCCATGGCAATTCCAAAGGACTGTTTAAAGACCTGATCAACAATTACTACGTAACTACTGTCAATGAGGGACTTCATCATATTTTTAATAACAACTTCAGAGTATTTGGTGGACAAATATAATAACTCGTTGTTCCTCATATATCATAGTATATACTTGTGCGTAGAATCAGAGAGGTGTTTAACAAGGTAAGTTTTTGAATGACTGAGCACAAGATATGAATATTTCTGTGGTCTGGTTTTGAAAAGCAGCTCTCTATAAGGTAAAAAAAACTAGGTCTTTAATTTATTGTGAATATTGCAAAGTCATACTTTGATGTTGTTGATTCGCATCAAGTAATGAGGCCAGAACCTACGTAAAAAGAATTCTCAAGTAATGTATATTGGGATGATAGTTTGATAACCTTCTTTGAAGTTACAATTTTCACAAGTACTGGTGACTGATGAAACAATTTCATTCATACTTGATTAACAGTAGGCTGTGATTCAACAGATTAATATGTACATTGTAGACTGTCGGGGGTGGGTGCAGAGAAGAAAAATGCTTTGTTCACCATATAGATCAATTAATTCTGGAAAGAATTTCATTCAGGATGGGGGGGATACAGGATCAGTGTACCTGTTCAACTATTCTCACATGCCAAGATAATGCATTATATGCAAAGGTTTGATACACCAGGTTACCCATTTTGAATTCTTTTGATTTTTGATTCAAAGATTATGGTTACTTTGAGATTTAAAATGAAAATAACATTGATAATAGACATTAATTGGGAGAGGAATCATTTTTGGTCTATTTCTCTTCCCAGAAGTTCAACCCAAAATTCCTGTAAGGTGAAAACCCCTTAGTTTGACTTAACATGTCTAACTTAAATAACACATATTTAGAAAACTATCAAAAGTTCATTGCAGATCGTGCAATATCTTCCTCAACAATACAAAAACGATAAACAATTATGCCATAGAAAATCAATTTCATTTTAACAACACATGCAGTAGCAATATCACACATTTGTTTTCATTTCTAGACGAAAGTGCTAGATTGAATATTGACAGTTGATCTGTTGGTTTTTTGGGATATTTATGAAAGAAATGCGTGTTCCCTTACCTGCCTGCGCTGTTAGTTTCATTAGGACAATCTATCCCGAGGAAAATGGTCAGTGTCATGGATTTACACCCAGCTAATTCCGCCTGTACGAGTTTATTAACGCTTCATCCTTCTATGGTCGAACGAAGTTGTGGCGGAGGAGCATACCGTACAGCATCACTATGAGGCATTGTGGTACATCCTACTCGAGTGGTGACTGCCTTTGTCAGGATGTCTTCATGGCTTGAAAAAAAACCAGTATAGTGTTCTGATGTAAATTTCACGTATTTTAATATGCATTTGGTAAAAAAATAGCATGATGGAGGTCTTGATTTTTGAATCTTCAAATGATATACATGATAGGGATGGGGTAACTGAAAAATGTAATCGTAATTTGCTGTATCAAAATACATTTTCATAAAGTAATTGGATGTATTTGTAATTTACAATTAAAATATATTCCAAAAAGTCAAGTATTTTCAATTACATTTCAACAATCTTTCAATCACATTTTTTAATCAAACTTAATAGTTTGAAAATGATAGAATGAAAGTGTCTGATAATAATACTTTTGTCCACTTTTTTCTCATAGGGTGTTCATACCATAATTAAATGTTTCATATTGCATATCTACTTGATGCATCATTGCCAAAGTGACCAGGGCTATTCTCCTATCCAAGAACAAAAGTACATGTAGAAAAATTCGCAAGAGTTCATGTCATTCAGGTATATCGCATTCAGAACAAAATATGACTTAAAATGCAATGGTTTAAATTGTGTCCCAGAAAATGCATCTGGAAATTTGAAAGCCAGATTTTTAGCAGGATTCCTCAAAAACTTTAAATATGAATCAAAGCAAGTGCGCGGTCAAGTCTTCCAAAACACTGATATAAACGTCAGTATTTTATTTAATTACATTTCCTATGTAGTTGTCCCCATCCTTGATACATAAAGTATTGTATATTTACTCTGTACACCCTCACCCCCATTAAAATGGGGCAAAACACATTTTCTTTATTTACTTTATTTACCAAACTATGAGCTTTTACTGTTTTAATAGTATAATCCTCCTCTTTATCTTTGGGAAAGCTACTTATACAGGAAATTCCCACTTTGTGGCTCCATGGGGTTTTCTAGAGTTCTCATTGAAAATAAAATGAAGCTCAGCCAACACCAAACTAGAAATAAGTGACATACAATTCTACTGGCTTACAAATTTCCAAATTTTTAATATGAGAATAGTGTTACTTGGGATAATTTATACTGAGTAAATTAAAACATCTTTTACTAGAAAATAAATGAATTTGTGTAATATTGTAATGATTGATGATGAACAAACATACCGGCTTTGCATGCCGACTCCTGCCGAAATATCAGAATCACAGTAATTACAATGCTGACCACAACTTCAAACTGTTCACGACTAAATCTAAATAACTATAACACATAAATGCATAAATAAGGCTAACGTCAACTGCTGATCGAAACAGGTTTCCCTTTACCAATATGTGGTACCCGTTGTTACGTCACAGAGATTTAGCGCTTTAGTCCCAACATTCCAAAAATACGTTCGGTGTGATTTGGAGATTTTCGCTAATATATCCATTAACTCAATTTAAGTCTTCATTCAATTTTCAATAAGCTTTGGTTTTAAGAGTTATTTATACTACCGAAATATGGAATTGCATAGGCCCTTAAATTGATCACAGCACATGGTGTCAGAATAGACAAACTCAGCCCGCCGCCTATTCTCTCCCTAGAAGGGAACTTGAAAGAGAACTGGAGAAAGTTCAAACTATGATTTGGAATTTATCTAATAGCCTCGGGAATAGATGTCAAGGATGACAAATTACATACAAATATTTTGCTGCATTTGATTGGTCCTAATACAGTGGAAATATACAGCGCTTTTGAATTCCAGTAGTCCTGAGAGACTGGCCGGAATATAAAGCCAAATGGCAAGCAGCAATGAAATCTACTGGAACTGGATACTACAATGGATTTTGTTTATAAAAGATAAACATCTTATTGTACAAAGTCATCGAAGAACGACATGCTGAGACAGATACACAGTACCCATATGGGACAGGGGAAAACGGTGCAGAGGGCCATAAATATTTTATTTTGGCCAAGAACAGTGAACAGTGTTAGCGCTATGTAATGGCCGCTCCACCTATCGCTCTCGATCTTTTGCCAAATTTCCTGTAATTTACCGAAGTTCTAGTCTTAAGATTTGTTGTATTTTTACACGAGATCTTATTAAACATATCTGCGGAACTTGTTGTTTTAAAATTCGTACTTTAATAGGCATTTTAGTTAATTGATTTTAGGTATTGTGTTCATTGATCCGTGACTTCTATCCGACTTTTATACGTACAATTTGTTTTTCTTTTATCTTGACTTTTATTGAGAGGCTTTCAAAGAATTTTCGTTCTTGACAGTTTTTGATTTACGTACGATGTGTTTTGCATCATACTGTCAACCTCGAGCAGATCGTACAAGAAATTGTCGGGTGAGGAGGAGAACAAAAGCAGGGCGCCGGGTTATCCGCCATATCCACACAGTGCGTGTCGGGTGGCCTAGACATACAGTGCATCAATGTGGTGTCAATGAAAATAATCTAGTTTATGTTTCCTGTGGTCCCATATCGTCAACCTGGGAAAATATATCCAACTCACACATAGAACATCCGATTGAACGGATTATAACTAATAGACCAACAAACTTCCAACATTATTCGAAGGTGAATATTGGGAACCTGTCATCTTTGAAAAGGTCTGATACGCACACCGTTCATGAGGTCTCTATGTCGACAGTAAACTGTAGATCTGTGAGAAATAAAGCACTCTCTGTGTGTGACTTTATACTGTCAAATAAAGTTGACTTACTTGCCATAACAGAGACATGGCTAGGGTCATCAGTCGACAAAAGTGTCATTTCCGAGTTAAAACCCGACGGTTTCAATATACATCATGTATCTCGATCATCCAAACGAGGTGGTGGCATAGCGCTCGTCTACAATTCTGACATGAAGGTAGAGCGAATTTCAAGCAGTATACAAAATACCCATTTTGAAATGCTAGAATGCGTAGTCAGTGGTGAAAATGATAGGTTTCATCTATATGTGATCTACCGTCCGCCTCCATCAAGGACTAAGAATTTCCGTAACACCGTGTTTTTCGATGAATGGTCGGACTTTTTAGATCAAGTTTCCGTCATTCCCGATGAAATTGTCATAACCGGAGATTTAAATTTTCACCTAGACGATCCGAAAGATTTTGATGCTCTCAAATTCTTACAATCACTTGATGATCATGGACTTAGACAGCATGTAATCGGTCCGACGCACCAACGTGGGCATACACTGGATGTTCTATCACGAGAGAGAATGACTCGATTTTGCATGGAAAACCTATTACGCATGATCCAAATCTGTTCGACCAAAGAGGAAATTCAACATGTGGCCACTTAGCAATTTCAGCGAAACTTCGGCTGCAAAAGAGTCAGAAAAAGAGACAAACTATCAAATTTCGCAAAATTAGAGAAATATCACAAGCTGATTTCATCCAAGATCTGAACAATTCACCCTTGTTTCAAAATCCTAAAGGTACCGTCGATGAACTCGTCACTCAATATGTTTCTGACCTTTCAAACATTATCAACAAACACGCTCCTTTGCAAACAAAAGCAGTAACAATCCGACCAAACACAGAATGGTACACTGAGGAACTCCGAGCAGCGAAACGAGAACGCCGTAGAGCAGAGCATACAATGCGAAAAACGCATTTGACAGTCCATGAAGAGATTTATAAGGAGCAATGCAGAATTTATAATCAATTACTGCTCCAAAGTAAAAAAGACCATTTCTCAAGCAAGATAGCAGAAGTTGGTAGTGATCAAAGAGAACTCTATAAACTCACCAACGTTCTAATGGACAACAACAGTGAAGTGATATTACCATCAAATGATAGCGACGAACAACTAGCTAATACTTTTAGTGAGTATTTCATGGGGAAAATTGACACTATTCGAAATGATCTTTGCATAATCAGGGCAAAGAAAATATTGATGTGTTGAGGGCTGATGTCAAGTTTGAAGGTGGTCAACTTACTAGTTTTTCCCCAGCTTCTGTTGATGAAATCCGTAAGATCATCCAGAAGGCTAAATCAAAATCTTGCGAACTGGATCCAATTCCGACTTACCTCCTGAAAAGCTGTTTAGATATTGTTGTTAATGTCATCACTGAAATTGTCAACAAATCATTCAGCGAAGAATGCGTTCCATCGTCATTCAAAGAGGCCATTGTAAGACCGCTTCTTAAAAAATCTGGATTGGATATAGATGTGCTAAAAAATTACCGTCCAGTGTCAAACTTATCTTTCATATCAAAGATTCTTGAAAAGGTGAATGTCATCTGCAATCCAATTCACTTCTAGACAATTTGCAATCAGCATATCGCACTGGACATTCCACCGAAACAGCGCTTATTCGAGTTCATCATGACATTACATCAGCATTAGACAAAAACTCGTGTACCGTTTTAGTCATGTTGGATCTTTCAGCAGCGTTCGACGTTATAGATCACAATATCCTCTTCCACCGTTTAGAATATTCCTATGGCATATGTGGGTCTGCTTTAGCGTGGATAAAATCATATTTGTCAAATCGTTCTCAACGGGTCGCAATAGGATCGATCTATTCAAATGGGATGCATCTCAAATACGGAGTGCCCCAAGGATCTGTGCTGGGCCCAAGACTTTATTGTCTTTTTTCGAAACCGATTGGTCAAATTTGTCAGCAACATGGCATGGAATATCACTGCTATGCAGATGATACACAAGTATATCTTGTGTTTGAACCACTAGATGATTGGATAGACATAGCAAGTCGTCTAGAAGCATGTTTGGAAGATATCAGTGACTGGATGCGATCAAATCTTCTAAAGCTGAATCAGGATAAGACCGAACTGATTGTTTTTGTCCCTAAACACCGGGTGAACGACTTTTCAACTTGCCAACTTTCTTTCGATGGCACAGTGGTCAGTAATGTTTCATGTGTCAGAAACCTTGGTGTCATTTTCGATAGGACACTCACTATGGAGAAGCAAATTAGTATCACTGCTAAAGCTTGCTTCTTCCACATTCGAAATATTGGACGTATACGTCCATATTTAACGAACGATGCCTGTAGAACGCTAAGGAACTCACTGGTCACTTCCAGATTAGATTACGGAAATGCGATGTTATATGGACTGCCGACAAACATAACGAACAAATTACAACGTGTTCAGAACACTGCAGCTCGTGTTGTATCGAGAACTAAAAAACACGAGCATATCACCCCCACTCTTGTTAATCCATGTGGGCTTTTAAGAAATCTCTCAAAACACACCTTTTTAGACTTGCATACGGAAATATTTAACTCACTTTTACCATGCATGAATTACTTTTAAAACTCATTTCTATTATTGTTCTTTTAAGTTATGTGTATTTCTTTTTACATGTATCGGTCATATTAAAAAAACCAAAAAAACCAAAACAAACCAAAAACGTATGTATGTATGTGTACGTATGCAAGTGTATGTATATATGCGATGTGTGTGTGTGTGGTGTTTTAGTGTGCTATATTAGTCTTTTTTGTAGTTAGCGTAACTAAATATAATTTGTGTTTTAAAATACCCCATTTAGTCCTTTTCTTAATTTCTCTATGTTGTATGTATGTTTGGCGATATATTAATTGTGTATGTTGTAAAGCGCTTAGAGTAATATTTATAATGTTAGATAATGCGCTATATAAATGCCTTGTAATAATAATAATAATAAAAGAATCAACTCTAATATAACCGAAGTCATTACCAGTTGCGTAGTATATAATCAATACAGAAATGCGGAATGAAAAGAGCCATTATTCTAGCACGAGATATCAGACAGACCTTGGCAGAATGTTCGTACAGATTTATTTGAATTTGATCGCCAAATGTATATCATCATGGTCTACAATTTTTCAAAATTGTTTTGAGAGTGCAAAACTCACAGCAGCAGAAGAGTTTAAGTGTCATAAAAAATCAAAAGAATCTTTTATTTCAAGATACGGGATACTAGATGAAGTAATGAAAGTTGTCCACAATTTGCAAGTGCCCAATTCAGATTAGACAATTTTCTGTACGATTTCAAATATCAGAAAAGTTCATCACGTTTCCCGCAATCCAATGGTATCAACTATTAAGACTATCAAGAAAATAATGACGAATGCTAAAATTGACAGAAAAGATCCGTATTTATTATCTATGGAATTACGAAATAAACCTATAGAAGGATATTTAGAATCGTTCGAGAATATTAATATTACCGAGAACAAATGATATAACATCAAAGAAAAATTAAGCGAAAGGGCAATGACACAAACGTTTTACTACGACCGAAATGCGAGACCAATGCCAGATCTGAAATCGTGCGATATCGTTAAAATTCGTGAGGGGGGGATGAATGGAAACCAGAGGGAGTTGGATTGATTGATTATATTTTGTTTAACGTCCCGCTCGAGTGAGGAGGGAGTTGGAATAAGGTGTTATAAGCCTAAACCGTACATCATGCAAACTGACAAGGGGTTGTTGCAACGAAATAGGAGTCTGATACTTCACACACAAAACGAACTAAAATTTCCTACAGAAGAAAATGACTTAGATAGTGTGGAACACACACATACTGGCTAACATTTTACAGAAGAACACAGAACACATGACATCATATATAACAGTACACACAGAGGTCACATGGTACATGAACAGCTGATTACAAATGAAACATCTTCCTCTCTCGGGAAAGGACATACAACAAATTTAAACGAGTTTTTCCTGATTAGAAAATACATTTGATTTGGGTAATTTATGCAATTTACCATGAAATAGAAATTTGCATAGGAACTTGTCCTGGACATTACATGCATATAACGTAACAAATAGTTATTTCCACCAGCTTAGGCATACATTTGTTAATAACACAAATCTGTGAACAAATGTCATTCAACAAAATCATCCAGGTTCTCTGAACGTTGGACGACATGTCCGTTGCGCATTTGAACCACTCCTCTTTGTGGCAGCTGCGGAGTCAAAGGGATATCACTCATGATTTTGGGTTCCTGTTAACGCGAAAGTGGTTCTTTAGCAACGACTGATGGATCAGGGATTGCGTCTGGAATGAGTGTTTCGGCTGGTATTACTGTTTTGCAGTAGGTAGATAATGTACATTTATCGATTTTCTTTAGATGTCGACGTTTCCTTTGATACTAACACCTAGGGTTCTTCACAACATATGGTCGCGTTTTTCAGATCTGCCAGTCGTATAGTTCTATGAGTAAGCCATAATGTCTCTTTGATTCTGCTTGAATCTCCTGGCTTTACTTCAGCCGATGGATGTGTGTTGTATCGGCAGTCATAACAAGATTTATAAAGCTCCTTGTATCGTAGATCACGACGGAACACAACCACTTTAGATTGAATTTTGTTAGACTGTCATTTTTCATACTAACTTTGACTACGGGTAATCCCGTATACCTAATTTCGACTAAGGGCTCACAGCGGGTGTGATCGGTCAGCAGAGGATGCTTACTCCTCCATGGCACCTGATCCAACCTTCGCTTTGTCGGAGGTCCGTGTTGCCCTACGCTCGAACTTGTATATATCTTTGGGATTTATGATTACGATTAACACATTGTTAACTTCACCATTCGATATATAGAGATTACGGAAGGGTAGTAGTGAGAAGTCGGCTGGTTCTGTAGAATATTAGATTTACCTTTTCTTGATATATTTTCTTATCCCTCTTTCAAAATCTCCGTCCCATGCCAAAACATTCCTACAGAATCTCCTTTGTAGGGAAACTGTTATAAGTTAGTGACCGATAATTAAGTGATAAAGGACTACTAGTATTAATCAGCGCGTAGTTTGAAGACAAAGAGTTTGCTTGTTATTCAGATTGGACGGGGTGTCTTGGCTTTGCAAAAGTGAAAGCTTGAGTTGATCATATCACAAATATAATGTGAAACATTGAACTAGTTTTCCTTTGCACTTTCTGAAAAAATGGGTTTGTTTATTCTTATACTGAATGTGTCGTGTGGATGGCGAAGTCTAAGGTAATAATTAGAGGAATTCACGTGATCTATTTGAAAGAACTATATTTCCTATCAATTGAATATTTTTTTGTCAAGAAACTAAACCTGAATTTGTTGAAGTCAGTTTTAAAATTTCTGCAAGAATCTTAGGAAAATGATTTTTTAAAAATTTTATTTATTTATGAAAACGAGTTGACAGAGGCGTCAGTGATGCTCGCGTAACGCGTCCTCCGAAAAGACAATGCCATAATAGATCAAGTTCAGGTATCTAATGTTATTCAATGTCAGGAAATAGAACGATGAAATATAAATATTTGACCAAGAAAATCTTAACCAGTATCGCCTATTACACGAAGATTACACTATGGAGGAAAGTGTTAATGGGAAATTGAAACCACAGTCTATCATCGAATTCGATGGAATGTTGTTACCACAATATCCACCGTTAGTTGAAGATGCCAAGAAAAGGTTTGAAGAAATACGAAATCTGGAATGCAGGAAAGATGATATCATGCTGGCTACCTATCCAAAATCAGGTATTTAAATTTAGGGATGGTAGTTTTTGCATTTATTCTGCGAGTAAAATAATGCAGGAAATATACCACCTTGATTGCATTGAGTTTTTCAGTATTAAGACACAGCTTTACAGATTGAGCAGTTGCAAAAATAAGAGTTTGTTTGTTTTGAACATATTTTATTGATATAATCAATAGGATTGGGAACAAGTTCTTACAACTTACTAGTCCCTCTCCTAAAATAAGAGTAGATGGATTTTCATTATCGATGTTATGCTTTGCTTGGTAATGTTTCATATTGAAAGTGATCTACAACATGCAGTTCTCTAACTACTAAATGATCTGCTATATTGCTAACTATTTGACCTATTAGTACAGCATGATGCAATGATTACTTGCGCATAGCTCACTCCACCCACACCCACCCCACAAAAACAGTGAATATCTCTGATAATATAAATTTATTGAGAATGCAAACAGAATGATGGTAATGGTATTGCTGAATGGTTGCTTATTTTACGTCCCGTGGAAAATTTTTCGCTCGTATTGAGACATCCCTGCAGAAGGTGAAATACCCCAAATTTAGACCTTAAAGTTAATATGACCAAAAGTTAAATAATATTGTATAAGGAACAATACCTCTATACTTTCACGTTTGGTGCTGATTTACATTTAGGCTTTGCCTTCCATATAAATCATCTTGACTCTACATCGAATCAGTGATGCATAAACAGTACGGGAATCTGTTGAATCTCGAAGGTATAGGCATCCTTCCATGCACTTGATCTTATCATCTGGATGTAATCAATTTAAACATTTGTGATATTGATATTTCTTGTACCAATGAATACAATAAAATACACAATACTTCCTGATCTGATCACCCAAGTCTCTACATAAATCCTATCAATTTAGAAATTCTCAGTTTATTTTTGGTCAATGTTAAAGAAAATTGAAGCCATCGAAGGCAGTTGCTAGTGAACATAACGTTCTAATTTTCTAATTTATTACACTTCAGCCAATTTGAAAGCTTATTCAATCACATAATATCCCAACTTCATTTATCGGTTAAGAGTGCGAGGTACTGGCGAAATATCAGTTATTGTTAGTGAACAATCTACAATTCCTTCACAGATCACTAAGTATACCGTTAAAGTTTAGTCATAGCATATCATTAAAAGTTCATAAGCGTTTGTCTTCTAATTTTATTAATTTCTCCTGCTTTTTTTTCAGGTACACATTGGGTTTGGGAAATTGTGTGGATGTTACTCAAAAGCAAAGCCGAATATGCGAAGGAATTCAAAGAGTATTTGTGTTTGGAAGCTTTGCCGGACATACGTAAACTGGCTGACATTCCCTCTCCAAGGCCACTAAATACACATCTTCCCTATAGATGGCTCCCAAAGCAGCACATAGAAAATGGTGGAAAAATTGTTCATATTCTGAGAAATCCCAAAGATGTTGCTGTATCATATTATCACCATGCATGCATCAGTAAAGAGTTTGGTGAATTTTCAAACTTCAAATCGTTTTATGAAAATATCTACATGGGATCAGGTAAATTCTAAATATAATTTTCACAAGTTCTTTCCAAAATTTGTCAGTTATATCTGTACGTCCGTGATATTTAGTTACCAAAATCCTTTACATGCAAAACCTTCTTTTGTTGAGTGTGGCGGAAAACAACAAACAGTCAATCAATTTATGTTATGGGCTTTCTCATCCTTTTGTCAGTCCTTCTTTTAGGTTTTTAGTGTCCGGGCGATATCATAATCATTTTTGGAGAATATCTTGTACACTAAACCTTTGATCATCGTAAGTTTATGTATCTTACAAAGATGGTGTATTGTAATGTTGCACAAAGATAGTCATTGTGGACTCATTTTAGGAATTCATGGCTACATATTAAAGTCAGGTCTGGATCATATTTTAAGACCTGTGAGGCCTACTCGAATGAATTTAGGTGTCCAATCCGGAAGTAAAGTAAAATGCATATATAAAACAGTGTTAAGTGGTTTACATGGATCATAGAAAGAAAATATCCGAGAACAAATCCACGTTCATACCGATACCTAGTGAACTTCTTTTGATTTTCGTCGAGACAGGTGTTTATTATCACGTGAGAACGCTTCGTTATTTACTGCAACAGTCTCAGTCTTTTTAGAATGGGATGAATTGCACCTTTGCCCTGTAGTTAATGTAAGTGACTTAGATTAAATATCCCAGTAATTTGTTGTCCCTTTCACATCTATGTCGTCCTACAAGGCACATGATCCCACCTCTGATATTCCCATATATAAATGCAAAATAATACCGATGAAGGGATTTGCTATTTATATTAAATTTTAACATATATACAGAAAGTGCTAACCTTTTTTCAAAGATTTTCTTATATTGATTCAATGTTTCCTTAATGCTTTTCTGTCATTTGTTTCCTTCCTGACCTCATGATTTGCATTTCATTGTCCTTGTAAATCCAATAACCCCTACTTTTTTTTAATCGTCTATTATTAAAATATGGAACATGTCTTTACAAAGGTTTGATGTGACTAGTCTAACGAGGATAATATATTCCAGTACATGCTCAAGAATGTAATTGGTCATGAGTTTAAATTTTTGTGAAAATGATATGTCACGACTAAACATTTATGGTATGAATAAGTGAAAATAATGATCAGAGATGAATATCATATCTCCTGTAAGGAATAAAAAAATGTTAGATAAATACGGACCCATGGATACACAAGAGGCGCGATCAGTTGCTTAGGGGGAGTCCCCTGTCGACCGGTCACATCCACCGTGAGCCCTATATTTTGATCAGGCAAATAAAGTAATCTGTAGTCAAAATAAGTGTGTAAAGAACGACCTAACAATTGGTATGAAAAATGTCAGCTAGCACTCGAGCCAATGACAGATTGTATTAGCAAACTAGATCGTTATAACGATTGATTGATTGATTATTTATTGCTTTCTGCCACACTCAACAATTTTTCAGTTATCTGGTGGCGTCCAGTTTTTGTTGGTGGAGGAGAGAACCCAGATACAATGTATCTGGGAAGAGACCACCGACCTTCCACAAGTAAACTGGCAAACTTGCTCACATAACGCCGCGGCCGAGATTCGAACACGCGCCGTCAGAGATGAGAGGCTTTGTGATTTTGAGCCCGATGCTCTAACCACTCGACCACGGAGGCCCCTCGTTATAACGAAAGATCGAAGATAATGAACAGTGATCAATATCATAAATCGTATATGGAATACAAATTAGAGAGATTAGGCATATGGTAATTTAACAATGGATAAGTTGAAATCCGATTGTCATTAAACGAGTTGTTAGGTTGCCGTGAGCATGTAAGAGGTTGTTCGATATGTAATGTGTATTGTACCACGACGCAATTACGCTTTAGTAATTTCAATAGAGTCAGTCCTTAACCAGTGTTGTAAAAATGGTTGGGAAACAGGTTGAAAATATTGAAGAAATTAGAGCTTACATAGTTAGCACAAAATTCGGCCATTCGGTAATGCAGATTTTTACTGAATTGGGGGGAATTTATGGGTCTTATAAGGCCTCTTATAAAATAGTTAATAGGTGGAGAAAGAAATTTCTGACTGGCACAGAAGCCGTCAAAGCTGCAACAAAATCTGGCCGACCTGTGACTGTAACAGACAAGGTAAATGTCTCAAAAGTCAGAGGAAATAATTGAAAATGAAGACAGGTGCACTATATGTGATATTGCCAAAGCTGTTAGCCTTTCATTTTAAAGCGTGTTATGAAAGTAAGAAAGATTGTTTCCAGATGAATACCTCATATATTGACAGATGACCAAAATGGGGTACGAGTACAAACTGATAAAATATTTCTCAAAATGTTTCCCAAATTCGATCAAAGACAATTTGCAAACATTGTTACTGGTGACAAAACATAAGATCACTATTTCAAACTAGTAAGAAAAATTGGAAACAAAATATGGCTAACTAAGCACGGTAGAAGGCCTGTAGTTGCCAAAAAACCCCGATGAGCACAAAGAAGCTTCTTTATTGCGTATTCTTCTCATGTGATGGTATTGCCATAGACATTCGGGCAAAAGTGGTACAGGTCGGTATTATCGAGATGTTATACTTAAAAAACTCAAGAAATATTATCATAAACGATGCCCTGTGTCAGGAATTATGCATGTTCGTCTAATTCATGATAATGCTCCATCATATACATCTGAGCTTGTGAAGCAATTTTTGAAGTCGGAGATTACCGTCTTGCCTCACCCACCATACTCTCCAGATCTAGCTCCATGCGACGTTTTCATTTTTCCAAAAAAGGAGCCCTTGGCTCAGCTATCAGTCAGTGCCTCAGAGGTCTACTTAAATCAGTGTACTGTGATGCATTTTCAGAAATGGATTCAGAGATTGAAATTATGTATTTCAAACTGCGGAGAATACTTTGAAGGGATGTAATGTTCATTTCACTATCTGAGGCGAATGCTTTTGAGATATCGTACAATACACATTACATATCGAACAACTCTCGTATTTTCAGTAAAATATCTAACTTCGAAGTAGACATGGAAGACCTGTAGTGTCTTATTTGGAGTTTACTGAGATGCATTGAATCATATAAATTAAAATGATTAATTTTAATAGATAAAACGTCGTCGATATATCTAAATGTTGATTTCACAGCCACAACAGATTTTTCAGGTCACCAGAGTCATTGTCGTCGTCCGTCGTCGTATTTTGTGCGTCGTACTTCGTCCGTTAACAGGTTTACATATTTAACTTCTTGAAAACTACAAGGCCAGTAATTACCTTTTTGTGTGAAGCTTCTTTATGATAAGAGGAATGTAAATTGCGATATTTTATGATTTTAGCTCCCTCAGTGCCTCATAGGTGGGGCCTATGTGAAAAAAACCAAATCTTCAAAACTCTCCTCTACTCCCACAAAAGTGGAAGAAAAATTAAATGCATGGTTATGGTTCATGAAATTGTCTACATATTTTGATGAAAATGACGACCAGGGATAGAGAGTTAGGCCCTAGGATTGGGCCAATATGGTCATATACATTTAAAATGCTTTAAGTAAGGACTGATTTAATTGTTTCAAACTTAATCTTTACTTCAAATGTAATTAAATGGGGATTGTATGCGTAAATAGAAAGATCATAAAGATGTGCACAAAAGATTCAAGAATGAGACTTAAATGGAAATATGAAAATCCTTGGCAGGTCTATATATGGGCTATGGTAATCAGGTAATCGTTAAGGCCTGTGTATCTCTTGTTTCTTTTCATGTAGAATCGTTTGAATAATGTCTGCCTCGTAAGAATATAAAAAAAACAAAAGGCCATCTTATAATGGACCACAATTTATTCCATGGGAATTACAAGAGACTTTTGGAAGACGTGATAACCAAAGACGTAGAGGAACTATAGGATATTTTTAAGAGTAATCAGAGTGGTGTTCAACAAAGTAATTTTAGAATGGCTAATCAAAAGACCAATATTTCATTGCAAAAGCAGCTGTCTATGATGTCAAAAAACCTAGTTTTCAATTCATCATGAGTAATGGTCATGTAAAATATTGCAAAGTCACACGGTTCAATGTTGTTGATTTGGGGAATGTTTTGTGATTTCAATTTGACTGTAAGTTCTTTAGAAATATTTAGGAAGCACTTTTGATTTACACCATTTCTCGTCTATGTTGTGCAATACGTCTGAAGTTTCTCTTTCGAAGCAGTTAACATTTCTGTGTGGAGCACAGATACCGCATTGTAATCTAGTATAGTGACGGTAATTTATATCTATTGGTTCCATTGACAGGGATACTAAATGTGTTTAAAACTGAATGGTGATTTTGAAGAATATCCTCTTTTGAAAGGGGGCTTGGAGTGTAAGTTGGATTACAAAATGTGGAATTAAAGTCGTTCATTAAAAATGGGCCTGACAAAGACAATGCTGTTACAAGCTTTGCCAGCTGGAACCAATATATTTACATATTCCTCATGCAAACTTTCTACATGATTACAATGGAAGACAGTAAAAGAAAAGAGCATCGTTGTATGGTAGCTACAAGTCCGAGTTAGTGTTAATATTTGCTTTGTTTGTGAATTAGAATGCCTACATTAATAACCACAACTTTGATCTTATGAGAGGGCATGACAATTTAAAATCCCTCTTCACCCACCCTTATCCCCATTCAACAAATAATTCAAATATACGAAATCAAAATTCTATTAACATATGAACTACAATAACAAAATCAGAATAAGATCAATAAATATTAATTTTTTGAAACGATGAATTGTATTAAGCTTTGTCTTTTAGTTCAACCAAGAGGGGGATGGTTTACGTATGAAAAGGAATTTGAACAAGCAAAAAGAAACGATACACGTGATGCGATTTTCACAGCACAGTATGAGAATTTGAAAAAGGTAGTCATGTCTCAATGCCAACTTTCGTGGACATAATATATATTGTATTAAAGGAAATTATTGTTATCGATTGTCTAACTATATATATTGTGTTTTAATTTATAAAAGGACCAGGTTTATGCAAATTTAGTGAATAGTGTCAGCTTTATTTATTCAATTGTTCTAAATTACGCATTTACATGCTTCAGAATTTGTTAAAATCTAGAATCCAATGCACGAAATCAAACGACTAGCCAAATTCCTAAACGTGGATGTGAACGATGAAATTGTGGCTGAAATAGCTGATAAATGTAGCTTTGGGAAACTGAAAGAAGCCAATATCACGGTGAAAGATCACTCACAAATTACAAAACTTCATCCAAAGGCCCATGAATTGATTGTCAAAATGTATCGAAAAGGTAAGAGATTCACGTATATATGTGAAATAAATATATTCAATTTGTATAGTTAATTGGAAATCATCAAAACGTATGCTTATTTTTCAAAATAATGATTAATATGCATGTACACAAGTGTAGATGCTTGTGTCTGACTGCCGTTAGGGGCCAACATTCTTCACATATTTAACTATTAATTAAGGTTGGTTGATTGTATATTGTATAACTCCCCGCTCCAGAATTTTTCACTCATATGGAGACGTCACCATTGCCGGTGCTGCAAAATTTACGCCTATGCTCGCAGTTTACGGCCTCTGGACAGGGAGGGATCTTTATCGTGGCACATCTGCTGTGACACGGGGTCCTCGGTTTTTCCAGTCCCGACGAACCGCCCTATTTAGTCGCCCCTTACAATAAGCAAGGGGTACTGAAAATCCATTTTAACCCGGATTCTCACGGACTGTAAACAAGGAGACTACCAAACGTCTTATGGAAAACCAAAATGTTTCTCGAGTTTTTATCATGTTTATAGTAAAATAACTTTCGTAAGTAATGAACTTCTATACTTTTGTCAGACACTGGATTTGAAGCTCATTTAGCATTATGAATGTTATACTGTCCGTTACAGGAGAGATCGGTGATTGGAAGAACCATTTTACAGTGGCTATGAATGAAGAATTTGATGCAAAGTTCAAGGAAGAAATGAAAGACTATAAAATTCAAGTGCAATATGAATGATTGAATACACCTAGATGTCAATTTTCAGAAAGACTTGAAAGCACTATAACACTTGGACAATTGAGGATATTGAGTAAAACATTGTCTAAGACGAGCACACAATGCATATCTGAAAACCTGTGTTCCAAAGTCCATTGTAGAGCAGAACTGAATTTTTCAAAAAGATTATATAAGCAGCAAAATCGGAAAGTTTTGTCAATAATAGATATAATCAATCCTGACGCCTAATAATTTGAAATAAATTTGGTGAATAGGTATATGCTTATATGGATTTTCAATATCAGGGCTTTTAAGCGCGCAGCTTTTGAATAAAATGATACCACACCGCAGAAAATTGAGGTGGTATATGGTCATTAATGAAATTTCCCTATGGGTAGTACATATAATGTATACACCAGAATTCACCAGCTCTTTCTTTGGGACTAGCCCCGATGGAGATATCTGAATTTTTTGAATTGGCGGATCTGGAAAGGAACCAGCAGTAACTCTTGTTGAATATGCTGACTCCGTATCTCCACAGGACTCTGTGATGTGTTGCATTGTGTGGGCATATGACATTAAGTTTCTAATCTCATTTGGGTTCTTCTCCAAAAAACAATTGCCACAAATACGTGGAAAGCCGGTATCCACTTGGCTACTGTATTAATGTGGTCCTTTTCCGTGGACTTATGAATATAGTTTGTCCCTTTCTTTTTTGATGGAATAGTACTTGTTTTCGTCATGGGCGAAAGGTTGAGATGGGAGTAAGGCCGACAATTTTACAAACTCCCCTGCATGAATGTTTTCCTTACTCTTGTCTTTGACTACGAAAGTAAGGGATACAGAGCTAGTGGGAGAGGTAGTGAAGGTGGAGATAAACATGTTCCTGAAGTTATCTTTTTTAGAAAAGTAGGAGTTAAGTTTGTTGTTCTGTCTCGATCTCTCTTGCAGGGTATACTTCACGTGCATTAGGAGTCTGTTGTTGTTATGGTCCATCCCGCATTATTACGGTTATGAAAATTGTCCTTGTATGACCGAAATGCTTCCTTGATTGTAAGTCGTATTCTGTCCATTCATGATTTTAACATGATTTTCACATCAGAGTTAGGCTGAACATTATCTGACATTATCTGGGTGTTGGACCCGCGTTGTGGTTGATCGCTGGGTTCTGATGGTGCCGTTCTCTTACGCTTTGGATTGGAAGACAGAATCACAAACATGTTTCATGCTTTTACTAAAGATAAAAGGAATTTTACTGAGGAACAAGAGAAAAATCCCCATTAATAAGAAGGACCATCAGCACAGAAAGCTAGCAGTTTGACAAAAGAGATGTCAAAATTAAGCCTTCAGCTACTATACATATAAGCAGCCATAGCTTAAATAGGGGCCATCGTCAAAGTAACTAACTAACGTGACAAAACTTATGCTAAATATGTGCTGTTGACTAATATACATATACGCAGTCATAGCTTAAAAAAGGCTATTAGCACAAAAAGGTAGCAGCAAGACAAAACATATGTCAAGTATATGCCATAACCAATATACATATAACCAAGCATAACCCAAAAGAGCCGATGGAAAAGTAGCTAAACAGATTGACCAAATACGTGCCAAATATGTGATGCAAGTCAATCACCATATAAGTAATTATATTCTAAGAAAGGTCAGAAGCTATCTAATATGACAACAAATGTAAGCGAATATTACATACAAATGACCAAGATTGAAATACAACAAATAAACCCATAGCATTACTGTGTCTTGATTAATCATTATATGACTAGTAAATGTACGACTTGGGTTATTTATATTTGTTTATAGAGACCTACAAATTAATTGGTAAGGTTGACAAAATATTACCCGACGTCGTTGGTTCTGTGCTGAAAAATCAATGATATTATCAACAGGAACACACAAATATAGCCTGTTATAACTAATAACTTTAAAATCGAGGCCACTAGGTAATATATCAAGGGATAGATTGCAGAATATCATAGAAGACAGTATGGGTGATCCATGAAGAATCATTGAATTAATGAACATAAGCTAGAGCACCTGTCTAATTTACTTGCAAAATGTGATAATTGATCATTTTAGCTGTTTCAACAAATCACCACGAATCTGGCACACAAATATATAATGTCCCACGTTACTCAATGGCACGCCATTACTAAGAATATGTTTCTAGCTGTTTGTAAATTCTCCCAATTTCCAGAATCGCATGTTATGAACGACACACTGTTCCTGTAACATCTTATTTGCCATCGATACGTTTTGGTGAAAATTGGGCCTGGTACATTGCCATCAAAACAATGCCACTGTAATGTAACTGGGAAGGGCACTTTACCTACGTAAGAAATGTCACTAGTTAGTGCACAAAAAAGTCTCAAAATGACGGTCCGTGGTATCTAGGTAACTTCCACCTAAACGTGTATATTATTGAGAAAGGCAAGGGACTCCCGTGACTAAAGGCAAAGTGTGGTATGCTTAGTTAAGGCTTAGAGTTTATGTATACTACTGTCAATTTAAATAGCTGTGCATAGATGATAGTAGCAATGTTTCATTTTTAAAGTATTTTTTTCGCATATTAAGTACAGTTGCAGCGCATAACTTGAAAAATACAAACTATTATGCAGTGGAGTGTTTTGTAATTTTTTTTGTGAATGGCAAAGGTTGCTTTAAACATGTATTTTTTTTTAAATTAAAATTATATATTTACTTTTCAAATTTTTATGTTCATGTATGCAAGCTAAAAAGTGAAATTAAGATTCTCATGTTGGTATGTTTATTTTTATCTTCGTCACCAACGGTCACACCAGATTTAATAGCCATTCCATTCCGTCCGTACGTTCGTTCGTCCGTCACGCTTATGGGTGCACACTTTGTGTTATCAGTAACTCAGTAAGTATCCAGCCAATATTATTCAAACTTTGTACAGTGTCAGTATACATACTTAAGTCTTGCACCCATGATAATGAGCAAGTTTGAACATTTGTTTTTTGCAATTTTCACCATGTTGAACTTGGCCATCTTTCTGCAATTCATGCTGTTTATGGTGCATAGTTGGTTGGAAAGAACTGCTTATCCGCGTACCCTAGTTGACCCCCAATATCAATCAAACTTTGCAGTGTTTGTATACATATTAAAGATGTACTCCTTCTATCATGAGCAAATCTGACAAATTTTTAATGCGATTTTTACCATGTTTGACTTAGCCTTCTTTTCCCACTTTGTCCCGATGATGGTGCATATTTTATGTACTTTGTAGCTCACAAGGTGTTCCATCAACATTGTTCAATATTTGCAATGTTTACATACATTTTAAAGATGTGTACCACCTATTATGGTGAAAGTTGACAATTTTTAACTGCGATTTAAAGCATGTTCAACTTGACCAATTCATTGCAATATATGTTATCAAAATATTTCTTTCGCATATTCAACTTTTTATGAAATGTGGAATCTAGAGGAGATATACTTTGTGTGCTTTTATCTGAGATGTTTACATTTGGAAATGATGCTGAATAGGTAGTCTTAATAAATATCAGTGCATCTAATATGCTGTGTGGGTTTTTTGCTTTTGTTTTGGTTTATTTTCATTTGTTTTTTTATTTATTGGGGTTTTTTTTTTGAGTATCTGTATTTTTTATCTTTTATTAATCACTGTAAATACCCATTTATATATTTTAACCATCTCGGGTTAAGATGGCTAGTGTAACAAATATAACAGAGTATTAACATAATTGTGTAAATATATTTGATAAGTTTAGATTGTTTTTGTGTCATATTATTCTATTCAATAGCATATTTTATATGATCATGATATTAATATATATAATAGGCATAATGAATCCAGAAAATATACATGTATATTAACACACACGTATACACACACACACACACACACACACACACACACACACACACACACACACACACATATATATATATATATATAGACATAAATATACATACATATACATATACACAAACACACAATCATATAGTATAATATAATTAGATGGAAAAACCCACACACATACCAGGAGTAACACACACGCACTAGACTCCATAAACACCCCTAATATGACCAACTGAGGTACAGCAATCCTCCGAGGGTAGATCGTACACATCACGGTACATCTTCACAGTATTCATAACATTGTATATCATAGTGTACATTATTATACATATCATATGACAGAAGAAAGACATATCAATTAATTTAAAGACTGTTTCCTATATTCTTAAATAAGTTGTTTCTGGCAATATTGCTTATTACTATATTTTTATTTTTGTGCAGAACTTGTTATAGCATTGCCTCCTTCTGTATTCTATACTTCATTATTTTATATTTGTATACACAAAAACTTATAAAAGATATAAAGATATTCAAAGAAGTTGTTTTTCATTATAATTTCATTATAATATCCAAGTACAATAGTTTTCCATGTAATATCAAATTTCAAGTAAGAGCTATTTTTTCCCAAATATGCTTAACAATTTTACATTAATACAATAGATGTTTTATGTCTTCATTTATGTTGCAAATTTCACATAATGGAGATACATATTTGTTCCATTTACTTATATATATATTAGAGGCATCCATGGCCGAGTGGTTAGAGCATTGCGCTCAAAATCACAGCGCCTCTCACCTCAAGTCGGCGCGGGTTCGATTCTCGCTCGCGCCGATATATGTGAGAAAGTTTGCCAGTATACTTTCGGAAGGCCGGTGGTCTCTTCCCGGGTACATTGCATCTGGGTTCTCTCTTCCATCAATAAAAACTGGACGCCACCAGATAACTGCAAAATTGTTGAGTGTGACGGAAAACAATAAAACAATCAAAGCAAATACATATATATTATTGTTCAAAATACCATTGAATAGTTTATAGTAAAATTCTGATATTTTTTTCATACATTTCTTTAATTCTTATGATATATATATTTTTCCAACTTGAGTGACTTACATTTCGTCCACTTATTTCATACAAAAGGTTTTGAAATTTCATATTGATAAAAATTGAATACTAAAATTTACTTTTAATGTATTTTTTCAATTTTTTTCCAGTTTTTTTTTTTTGTAACATTAGATTAGCCCCAGGTAAATTCCAAGTGATTTTATGCAAGTTCTTGTAATCATCACGCCATGAAGGTATGAGTCATTTAAGTACATATTTATATATTTGCCTGCTAATAAACACCCTGCTTTTTTTTTCAAGTTTAATTTAAGTCCTGCGACATTACTAAAGTTGGCAATCGTCTCTAGTAATTTTTTCAAAGAGTTTGTATCTTTTGACATATTTGTACAATGTTCTGAATGTTGAACAATTTTAATGCTTTTATCATTATTAGATATAGATTGTGTTTGGAATGAATGCTAGTCCTTTGATATCGTTATTTTGTATTTATATCACTAACATCTCAATTACAAATACGAATAGTAATGCAGATACTGGATATTCTTGTTCAATTCCTTTATGCATTTCACACGATTTTGAAATTCATAAATTATTTGTAATTCTGAAAATAGGTTTATTGTATAACGTTGTTATTATTCAAATAAAGTTATCTCCAAAGTTAAATTGTTCTAATGTTTTAAACATGAATTTATGGTCAACTGACTTAAAGGTTTTTTTCGAAATCAAGGAATAATAGAATTCCATCTAAGTCATTGTTTATGTAGTGATAAAAAATATTTAAAATAATTCTTGCATTTTCACCAATATATCGACCTTTAATATAAGAACTTTGTTCACGTCCAATTATATTACTAGTTATTTTTTGTAGACGAGCTAATACATGAGCAAATATCATGTAATCAGCATTTGTTAAACTAATAGGTCGATAATTTTTTTGATTATCTTTTTCTCCCTTCTTGTATATCAATGAAATAACTGTATTTCTTTGGGAAAATGGTACTATAACATATATCTTCGATATCGTTCCAAAAAACTTTATAAAATTCTACTGGTATGTCATCCTGTCCTGAAGATTTATTATTTTTTATATAGTCAACTGCCATTTTGCATTCATGTAGATTTGGAACATCATCACACATTTTCTTTTCACTTTCAGTTATAATTGTTACAGTTAATGTTTTCAAGAGAGTCTTGAATATTTGCATTATCTTTATCATTACTTGAATACAATGCTTTATAAAACTTTACGAGACAATAGTTTATAGTTTATTGACAGTATTATCTGATTGTTGCCTTTTTCAAGGTTTGGAAAATAAGACGAACTTTTTTCTCCTTTTTCTACCCATATTGATCTAGAACGTACATATGCTTCACTACACTTATCTGCATCATAATCATCTATTTCTTTCTCAAGAATACGTTTACAATTCATATTTATTTCGGAATAATGTTGTGTTTCTATCGTTTGATTTGCATTTCTAATACGTTTTTCTTATTTTCAGCTACATTTTTGGAATAGTTTGAACAAAACGTTTTTTATACAAACCTCAATGAAAAACTCAACATAGCTAACAGTATTCAATCTCTTAATTCCTATAGAAAATACAAATCAGAGAGATGGGTAAACTCGGATACCCGGTCATACCAGAGGTGGGATCAGGTGCCTAGGAGGATTAGGCATCCCCTGTCGACCGGGCACACCCGCCGTGAGCCCTATATTCCGATCAGGTAAACGGAGCAATCCATATTCAGAATCAGTATGCCAAGGACGGCCTAACAATTGGTATAAAACACATCAGACAGCATTTGACTTAATGGTAAATTGTACTGGCAAAGTAGATCTTTATAACGATCATACAATTTGCGAAATGCTGACTTTAGACGAGACTGTACAAACCCCTGTAACATTAACTCCTTTGTCAGTAGCCCCCCTCGATTTAAAAACTGATAATAAGCAGAAGTTCTTGCGTATAGAATCAGTTGGGAGATATAAACATCATATGCAGGTGATGATGGAATATTGCCACATAGATAAAGGAAGTTGACAATGGAGAAATTGAAACCATCCCGTTTGTCATAAAGCTGAGTTGTTAGTTTGCCGCCGGCAATATTCTATCATCACCAGCAATGTATCGTTGTTTGTAAGGGTTTTTGTGGAGTTTGGGGATCCAGTATAGGTGCGGTAACTCATATTCATCTGCTTCCTTGACTGGGATATTAAATGTATTTAAAATTGAAGCATGATTTTGAAGAATTTCATCTTTTGAAAGGACAGTTGGAGTATACGTGCAATTAATAAATGTGGAATTAATGCCAAGTTCGTTTAGAATGCAGTTGTAATAATGAGCCTGACAAACAGATACAATGTTGAATGTTGTTGCCAGCTTTGTCAGCTGGAACCAAAACATATTCCTCATGTAACCTATCTAACTCTTTTATCACTTCTGATTTACTAAATACAGAAGGATAGATGGTACGCAGTTTTGTTTTGACATGTCTGATATGGATTTTAATATTCTTCTTATACTTTTTTATCCATTCTGACAAGGTATCAAGTTTTTTTTTCAGATTAAGCGCATCGTCTGGCATAATCTTCGACAGAATTCATAATAGAGATGAAGTTCTGTCGCCAATGGAAAGACCGAGGTTCCCTGAATTTATGACCTTTTAAAATAAACGATTTTAGGTCTTCTTAATCATATAATTCAGTCTATATTCTGGTGTGGAAAAATCCATATATGGACTAGTTTTGGCTTCTTCAAATAACGTATTCAAAACTGTCAATGGAACAGAGTTAAGTTTTGTGCGAATATGATGTGGACCTAATTGTCTGTTGACATAAGGTAAAAGTGAGTCAAGTGTGACATCGTGTATACTAGGTCTTTTATATGAACGATGTCCATGACTGCGTTTGCGTCTATATGTATTTGGAAAAAGTCCCATCACATTAACATTATTTCCTAGTGGACCAGTCAAATTTCCGACATTGGATCGTTGCATCCCTATGGAAAAGCAGTGCCTAAAGTTTTAGTCCAGTGATCTTCTCGTTGTCTACGGAGATGGGTACTTAAAGTAGGATTGCTTGTGTGATGGTAATTTGTTTCCAGAATCCTGACCTTCATGGACAAGATGGAATGGTATGTGGAATTAAAATGTTGGCAGAGAAGTTGATTATCCCCATTATTAATTTGAAACCTGTGGGCCGATATTATTTTATTGAGTGACCCCTTAGTTTCCCCGACATAAATTAACCCACAGAGATTATACTCAATAGCGTAGACAACATTAGATGTTTTACAGGTCAGATTATCAAACGTTTTGGTACAGAAAATACGTCCGGTGAGATTACTAATAAATTAATTACTGGTGATCAATATATCACATGTTTTACAATTTTTTACAGAACATTTGGATATGGAGCACATGGGATCTAAATAAGAATCATCAAAAATGTTTCTTAACAATACCTGACAATCTTATAAGTATCTTATTAGTACTAGATCAATACTATCAGTACTACATCATTCGTATGAGCACTAGATCAATCCTATCAGTACTAGATCAATCCTTTCAAGACTAGATCAATCCTCTCAGACATATGCTTGGATCCACATACTTGTGGTTCAGATTAGTTATGTTGGATTCACCATGTTTGAATATCACGTGACTGGGTAGAAAGATGCCCGAAAGTAAGTTGTATTCATGTCGGGGCCCATACCAGCACACATCGTCAAGATGGAAACATGCAATATTATGAAGAATAGGGTGATGTGGACGGGTAAAGGTTTGTTTATGTATCAATTGTTTATCACTATATTAATAGTTCATATTGTAATGCTACAATTATTCAAAATCGAAGTAACATTTTTTAAAAGCATTAAGTTTAGTGATAGACCGTTCGTTTCGGAACTTGGAGGTCGTGACTGCGAGCCGCTCGTGCTATGGCCGCGTCACACCTAAAACGTAAACATTGGTAGTGATTGCTCCTCCGCCAAACGCTCAGTATATAGAAATTAGAATCACTGGTTTTTCGGATATGACCTTAGAAAGGGAGGTCCCTTTCGCGAAAGGCGTTGGCACGTGAAATAACTCTTACTGATACGGCCTTGAGTCTAAATATGTGGTTCTTCACCTACAGATGGTGACGTCTCATGAGTGAAAAATTCTCAACGGAACGTAAAACAAACAAACAAATCAAACATTAAGATAATTTGGTGTATCTGAAGTTTGTGAACCACGTGTAAGGTACGAATGTTAAGCATGTTGCATGGAGTTTGCAGGGTTTCTCCATACAAATATAATTTATTAAAACTCAATCTACCGAAGAGTTACATAGTGGCGAAATGTAGGTAAAAACATGGTAAAAACTAGTCAGTAATGCCATAATTTCTAAACCAGCAACAATGTCAAGCGACACAGATTGAGTATTGCAATTTTTGTATTTTTTTTTACGAATTTTTAAAGCAATTGAAGAGTTTTCACGTTTTTATTAAGAATCTTCACGGCATTTGTACATGTCAAGAACAATGGAAATTCCTTCACTGCATTATTTGAACACATCTAGAAAATTCAAGATGGAGATGACATCTAAGGTAAGCATTATTTGATTTATTGATTTTAGTCTTTTAGTTCTCCGGAGCCGAAAACTAAAGTGCGATTTTTTTGTCCGTCTGTCTGTAAACTGTTCACATTTTAATCACTGGATCATTTTCAATCAAACTTACCACAACTCATCCTTGGGTGAAGAGATTTCAGTTTTGCTCAAATAAAAGGCCATCCCTCTACAAATAGGGAAACAATCACAAAAGGCAAAATCTAAGGTGGTTGATTTAAAAATCTTTTTCTCAAGAACCACTGGGCCACAAAGGTTGAACAGTGTTGAAGTAGGGTGAAGGTCATATATCTATAAATAGAAAATGCACATGTATATTATTGATATGCATCAGTCAAACTGAAAAAGAGCCATATATCATTTTTTAAATGTTGGTTTAGAAATTCCGGATGGAAGATTATCTGTCCCAAACAACCTGCTACTTTTTTGCATTACAGTTAACTAGTATGCAATGAACATTTTTTGCAAAACTTATATTTCTTTGTCAGATAAGAAATGATACAGAATAAAACTTATTAAATATTTAATGTATTTAATGTAGGAATGTATCTTAACATGGTTTAGCGAAAGCTGCATGTAGAAAGCCAGATATATGACCCTGTACGCATAAGAAGCAGAGCAGCAATATATGAAATAAAATGTGTTCGATGATATGGAGCATTCTATTGTAACATTCAACAACAGTTGGACATGACAAGTAAAAAAAAGTAAGGAACACGGAACACAGTTATAAACACACAAATCGATACAACACAAAACAATACACACAAGTGAAAATACAGTAATAAACACACAAATACTACACATAACAATACACACCATTGAACACTTTGCATAGTAATAAATACACAACTAAATACTACACATAACAAGATACACAAGTAAACACTACATATATTAATAAACACACAAATCAATACTACACATAACAATACACACAAGTGAACAGTACACACTGTAATAAACACACGGATAAATACTACATAAAACAATACATACAAGTGTACACTGCATACAGTAATAAACACAGTGATAAATACTACACATAACAACACACACAAGTCAGCATTACACACAGTAATACACACAAATTAATACTACACATAACAATACACAAAAGTGTGTTGGTAGCTACTAGTATATGTCCTGAGTAACTGTAAACACCTTCTTGGGGAACTACACATTAGATTTGGCGAGGTCGGGGCTGCCAAGATGTACATCATGCAGTTCACTCGAGAAAGCCAGCGGCTGGGGAACCAGAGGAGGAATTTGCTGAGCTAAAACGGTCACATGGGGGGGGGGGGGGCAATGGGAACAGCGGTGTTTCGTTTGGATGTGATGCCTGCTGATAGGGCTCCTTGGACTTCGCGATTACGGGGCGGGAGTCTCTGTAGGGTTGGCCAGGGGGCCATGGGTCATGGAGGATGTTGTGTGTTGTGTGGTGCGTAATCTGGATACCATGCGATGTCTTTGTATTCAGAAGGGTATCAGTGGGGGGTCCCGATAGACGGGGTCCTGACGGGAGGACGACTGGATCACGGAGAAGTGGCACCTACTTCTGTTCGGCATGAACTTGGAGTGCATGTCTCTTGCACTGCCAACCATAATTTGGGTGGTAGGGATTTGGTGAGCTGTTGTCAGCTCTTGTTCAGCAGGTGCAGTTTGGTGGGTAGTCGGCTGGTCCTGGTCGGTGGCTTACCCAGAAGAGAAGTGACCCTGTGCAGAATGTCAGAGCCATGCATGAAGGTAAGACTCGCAGGCCTCTGTTAGGCATTCGAGATGTCAGTCGGGTGGGGCAGATTGTGGAGTTTACCTTCGTTCAATGTGGGCGCTTCGTCATGGACTTTCTTGCAAGAATCACGTCAGAGTGGGGGAGGATTACAACAGGAATTTTCGATTCGACGTTTTTCGATTGCCATCAACAACCATTCAGCAGTGTTTTGAAGAGAGGGCAAGTTCTCCCACAAGGAACCTCTTTATCTGCAGTTAGTAAATTGTAATGTACATTATTTTGGTCATTCGGAATTCACATACGAGTGTGATGTCCTCAATCGTTGGTAGTTTAAAATGTTCTCTTTTGAAACCTTACTCTAAACAAGCTCGTAGGTATCTTGCTTCTTCAGTAATGACTAATGAGTTGAGCCAGTCAGTCGGTTCATCTACTTTTCTAACGATACCTTTTGGTTCTATTGTATCCAAAGTTTTGCTCAACCTACTTCTCGGAGTAGTTGGAATTTTGTTTTTTGAAAATGAATTACTGGATTGAAAAATTTGTCTAACTTTATATTGTGTTTCGCCAAACATTCGTGTCCTTTGAATATTACAGGGGATTCTTTGAAAGGATTTGATAAACTGGGTTGTTCATCATTGCCTTTTTGAGTCTAAAAAGCATGATATATGCCTTGAATCCAAGCAAAGGACTTTGATTTGTGTCGGTTTTATTAGAAGTCTACCTTTTTGTTTTGTAACTCTATGCCATTTCCCAGGAAGTCTGATTTTGTCTCCAGAGTAACTTGTGATGTTTGGTTTTGTTTTGGTGAAGTTGCCACTTCTTAATTTCTTAGAGATTGAAATAGGCAAAATTATTGACATGTGATTCTGTGTCAATTTTGAATTTTACTGTATAACCTTTCAGTTTGTAGGTAGTAAAACAAGAGTTGTCCGATATTTTCGTTTTCCTGTTAATGGCGGCAGCTTTCTTTATTTTCTGATTCATTTGTCGAGGTTTCTTCTATGTTGTGAACTTTTTTGTCTTGTATTTTAGACTAGCAAACTTCTGAAAGTGGTTTGGGTTGTTGCATTTGTGACAAAGTTTTCATAATGATGGTCAGTTGCGGGTTTTTATGTTTCCCCAATTTTCCTAGTCAAAGGATGTTTCTCGATGAAATTTTCTCAATGTCTCAGTTGCAGTTTTCAGACTAATGTTTTCATTTCTCCATTTGAGGGAAAGATTTTCGAGTCTGACGTTAACCAATATAGAACACACCAACTGCGAAATGTGTTGTTCTGAGTATTTTCTCTTCAAAGCATGAACTATTTCTTCGTCATTCATTGTTTTTATTTGCTTTCTGGACTCTTCATTCGCATGACGAAATACTTGTTGATTTTCAAGGGATAGTATGTCTTCTCGTAAGAGCAGTTCTTTCACCCTCGACAGGTGAACTCCAGAGACATTGGTTGCTGCCTCTGATGAGACCATCTTCTAGGTGTTCAAATTCAGTCTTTTGCTAGTATTCTGTTGTTATGTTTGATTAAATACTGTTTAACGTCCCGCTCGAGAATCTTTCACTCATATGGAGACGTCACCATTGCCGGTGAAGGGCTGCAAATATAGGCCTATGCTCGGCGTTTATGGCCTTTGAGCAGGGAGGAATCTTTTACGTGCCACACCTGCTGTGACACGGGATCTCGGCTTTTGTCGTCTAATCCGAAGGACCGCCCCATTTAGTCGCCTCTTACGACAAGCAAGGAGTACTGCGGATCTATTCTAACAAACCGGATCCCCACGGGGCTGTATTGTAATAAATGCGAATACCTGCATTATTATATAAAACATTGAATGACAATGATTGATCAAACGTCAACAGATGTTTACTACTACACGGTTTAGGAAAACCAATATTGCATGTAGTTGAGGGTAACATTGAAAATTTTCAACCTGAGAAAACCATTGTCATCTGAGGCGTATTCAATTATATAGATGCCTAAAATTACCCTCAGCTATGTTTCATGTTTCTCCTTCGAATAAGAGTTGAAACATTACTAGATCCTCTGATACATTTGTCATAGACACAATGCTTCTGACACCATATTATACTTTCATTATACATGAACGAATATATTAGACAAAGATTATTATACTTTATGTCGACTAACAAATGTAACTAGCATCTAACTCAAAACCCCAGGAGTCCTTTTTATATAAACAAAAGCACTGACGGACATCAATTAGATGTAGTCAGTAATTCAAGCAATAAGATTAAACGAACATTCAATCACTCCAGTGACCTTATTGCAATTATTGTATATTATACACAATTGTTGTGAGAAGGGGGGAGGGGTAGTGTACCGTACCAAAGATCTGATTGGTGCAATTTTATTTTATGTTGTTGAACTTGATAGTGCATTTATAATTAGGTGTTACTGACATTCGATATTTCAATGATTTGTTTCATTATTTTATGTAGTTTAAAGATTATTTTGATCGCCATTAGTGAGGTGGTGTGATATTTTGAGCATGCATGCGTTGGAATTATCTGATCGTTTGTTTGTTTGTTTTACGTCCATTGAGAATTTTTCACTCATTGAGACGTCACCAGCTGTAGGTGAAGTACCACAAATTTAGACATATGCTTAGCGCTCAAGACTGTAGCAGTGAGGGTTCGTTAACGTGCCAACGCCTACCGTGACACAGGACCTCGGTTTTTAAGGTCATATCCGAAACACCCGTGATTCTTACTTCTAAATGCCGAGCGTTTGGCGAAGAAGCAATCACTACCTATTTTTCGTCTTAGGTTTGACAAGGCTATGGCACGAGAGGGGCTCGAACTCACGACCTCCCGGTTACGAAGCGAACGCTTTAACCACTGAGCTACCGCGTCATCTGATTGTAGCTGATAAGTTGCCGAATATCTTTAGTTTACTTATGTTTGGGATCTTTGAGCAATATTCTATTGCAGATAGACTCTAGTTTCATATCAGTAGTCTTACTTACTCACAATTTAACTTGTTTCCAACTTAACTATCAAATTCTCGGACTCGTAATTTTGGTCGTTTATTAAGAATGTCGAGCTTGGTTAGAAAAGTTATGGCAGTTTGGATACTTTTGGAGTCATATGTATTTTTGCATTTATTTTCGTGTTAATAATTGATATGATTCGGTTTAAAGATGTATCTGATGTTGATTGTTAAGAGACATTATTGAATGGGCATTTATTAGAGTTTTGTATGGTTTCAGAAGTCAAGAAATCGCGTCAGTAGGGTGCAACGATACGCTTGCCTTACGATACTTTTAAGATGCTATGAATAACAAATAATAAACAATATCACTGATTTTAATATCATTTAATTCCACCTTACTGTTGCAATTGAATGTTTTCTTTAAAAAAATCGAACGTTATATTTTGTTGCACATAATCCAAAATGCTTCCATACTGGAGATTTATGGGTCATAAGAGGAAAAATTAATTTATCGCACGGTTGGCACCACGTTTTCCATTACGGGAAGCCATTTTTAGAACATAATTTTAAAGCCAAATCGAACATTTCAAATTACTCTGAACAGAGAATACCAAATGTGAAACCTGGAAAGTGACAAAGGGAGAGGAAGAAAAGTTAGACATCTTCCAAGCCAAATATCTACGGAGGATTTTCAAGATCCGATGGCAACAGCACTCCAACAAGACAATTCTAAAGGTAGCAGGGACAGACAGAATCAATGAATCAATGAGGAGGTGAGAAGACGGAGATGGCACTGGATCGGACATGTGCTGAGGAAAGACCCCACGATAATATAAAATATAAACGGTACGAAATTATGATGCACCAGATGCGCATTTCGATAATAATGTTTCTTCGGTGATTCTCAAGTCCAGAATGATGGAAATCCGAAATAAGAACAAACTTGGAAGAGCTGAAAGAACAAAAAAATAAAAAAAATACCAAACTGGAGATAAATCCGGCTAAGGATCATAGCTATGCATTAGGGAGATAATCCTTAATTTTGAAATGATTTTTTTCCACTACAAATTTTATCCGTATTTTCATGATAACTGTGCTTTGGTTCTCGCGTGGACACCTAAAGGACGAAGGAGGAAAGGCCGCCCCCCCCCCCCCCCCCCACACACAATAAAAAAAAACCTGGAGGAGGAGGCGGAGGGGAACGCTATATGATGGATGACATGGGATTCAGAATGCCGCGCGACTGCGGACCGGCCCCGATGGAGGAGTGATGTCCAAACCCTGTGTGCCTCATGGCACAGGTAATTAAGGCTAAGGGAGAATACCAAACAGTGTTATAATGTAAAGCATAGTGAATTGAATCGTAGCATAATATTACCATGATATATTGTTTCATGTTATCGTTGCACCCTTACGCGTCATGAAATGTCATGTTTTGTTATCCAACATTGTCCTTATAGTTTTCAACTTACGTCATGTTCTAGTAAAGTAGAAGGGGTTGTTGAGTTCTGTACTGTTTCATCTTAATCAGAGGCGTTGTGTTTTGGGGTGTAAAGGCTTAGGAGTGTTACCTTTGAATATATGTTATGGAACTTTTGGGTTGTTGGATGAAACAATAGGTTTGGGGTAATTAGCAGCTATAATGGACTTTCTTACTCTTCAATGCAGAATATCGCTGTTTATTGGTATCGATGGCAACACAAAAGCAGAAAAAGCAGCCAAAGATGCACTTAAATATGAAATTGTACACTTGCAAATTCATTACACACGTTTGAAATATTTTATAAATCTACATGTAAATTCTCTTTGGCAAATCTGTTGGGATACAGTAAACTATTCTATAAAAAACAAAGTAAATAAACGTGTAACGTCGCACTGAAACGCGAGGACGAAGTCGTTATTTCAAGAATACGCATCGGGCATTCACAACTAGCACATCCCTATCTACTTAACGGAGAAACTCAACCCGAATGTGTATCTTGTGACTGTTCATTAACTGTATATCACATTCTTTTAGAATGTAGTGATTTTACGCCCATACCAAATATACTTTTTAATAGCGTGCAATCAATGCAAGAACGTTTTACAAATACTGACTATCATATTATTATAAAATATTTACAATAATGCGACTTTTACAGAAAAATTTAAACATTTTATAATATGAAACTTTTTATACACATCATTCAAAAGATTAATTTTGCTTACTTCGCTATCATTGAGTGCAGGTTAGGCAGCATACTATATGAGTAATAAGATTTATATTTTCAAATATTTAACAATTTTAAAATTTAGAATGTTTAATTTAGGATTAATGTCATACATTTATGGAGAAGCATCGTGCATTATATGGCGAAATTCAAAGTTCAAACCCTTTTTGAATATTATCAACACGTCTGATAACTTTGAATTTTCTTTGAAAATAAAAAAAAAAACAAAACAAAAAAAACAAAAACAAAAAAAAAAACAAAAAAAACAAAAAAAAAATAAAAAAAAAAAAGAAGAAAGAAAGATAAAAAAAAATTGTAGAACTATCGATACATAAGATTGTATGATTTCTTAAAGATGATAATAGGCACAGAACCCTAGTTTTGAATGAATCAGAGAATCGAAGGATTACAATTCATCTGTTGTTAATCAATAGTTTTGAATACCACTACTAACCTGTAATGGTTACATTTTAGTAAGCGCTGTTAGGTTGAAGAAACGCCACGACATTAATGTTCACGGTTTTGGGGATGTGCCGAAATCTCGGAATGCGGTAGTGGGGACGTGGAGATGTCAAGTAATTTCACTTCGAGGTTGTGTATTTGTACAGGAGTGGTAACTTCCAATTTAACTAAATTCAATAACAATGCGTATTTTCAACAACTTCTCGTTGTTTGGTTGAAATATTATCATTGGGTTAGCAATTAATGGTAAAATGTTCAGAATTACTCAAATTTATCGATGAAAAACTTATTTGGCCAATACAAGGTTCGACAAATATCGTTATTTTCCATAATAAATGTATTGTAAGTTTGGTTTACTCAAGGGTCCACTTCATATCTAGTACACACCAGTAAATCAATCTCCAATAGCTATAGATATAAATATTGATCTGATGATTTGAAAAGGGAAATTTTAAATCAAATAATTTGCGAATTCTATCCTGTATAATAACTTGGTATGCATGACTTGTTAACTCTTCGGACCCTTTATACGTGGATAGCATAGTCATTGACAAAGGAGAATGAAACTATTGGAAATCTTCACATATTCATGAATTCCATGCTCTTCTTTCAATTTATACTTTTCTTATTACCTACTTATTCTACAAACATTAAACATAGTCATTACTCTGATCACTGGCGTTTTAACAATATTTCTCTTCTTTCATATGTCGATTCGATATTTCATCCAGTATTTCAAATGCAAGAAACCATAGAGTATTCCATATCTGTTTTATATTTAAAAGTCAGCATTTCGTAAATTCAAAGATTTATACGATCTTCTTTGTAAATACAGGTAGAACGCTGTGTGACGTGTTTCATATTTATCATTTAGTCGCTGATTTTGAGTACGGATTACTCCGTTTACGTGACCAAAGGCTCATGACAGGTATGACTGGTGAACAGAAGATCCTAATTATTCATCCTAGCTATAGACACCTGATCCCATTGTTGATGTTTCCGGATGACCTTGGTTGTGCTGTTCGCAATCCTGTATTCCTTAAAAGCATGTGAACTCGATCTGAGTTGAAACTTCTCAAATTTTATTTTTTGTCATTTTTAATGTTTACAATGCCAAACTAAAGTATTGCTAATGATTAACCAAAATTTGAATGTCAGTTGTTGAGTTACAAGTGAGACACAACACTCACAATTCTTCGTTATGTAAACAAGCCTCATGTCATGTTTTTATTTACACATAAATTGCTTAACAGAAAGTATCATGTCTGAGACAAAAGGATATGTAAAAGAGACTGGAAACTGTTTAATAATGTTAAGAATGAACTTGTAAATTAAAACAAAATTCTTTAAACGAAACCTACTGGTATTGTTAACTTATATGTGCTCTGTATCTCTCATGTAACTCGTCAACTGACTCAAAGTTTTACTGACCATTAGCAATACCTTAGGTAAAATGTAATCGTTTTAAACATTAAAAATTGAAAAAGAAAATTTTATATTTTTCAGTCCGAATCGTGTCAACGCCCCTTCAAAAAATTACAAGAGAGAGATCATTGTTCGTTATTTTCACGTTTTTAATTTTGATTAATAATAATAAGAATTCATTTATAGGAATAACTTATAATTCCCTATTTCTGGTGCACTGTCTTAATATTTACTTCTACCGTATTCCTACTTTCGATTTCACAAATGCTGCAACCGTCGGTCATAAATGCTTTTCCGTTCTTAATTAACCCCAGATAATGAGAAGAACTGATTAAAATTTCGAATGTCACACACTGTTAATCATAAAACCCAAGAACATAAAATGGAACAATTGATAACATGCAATGATATAGCACAAATATTCACCGTGTCACAAAGTAGAACGGCAGTATTTATGTTCTTGCGAGAGATAAATCTTGGACAGAAGAACTTGCAACACGAGTAAGATTAGCCATGGAGAAAAATGATGATGGAAAATTGAAACCACCAGCTCTTATTGAGTTTGATGGGATGATATTACCATCCTTTCCTCCGTTAGTTGAAGATGCCAAGAAAAGGTTTGAAGAAATACGAAATCTGGAATGCAGAAAAGATGATGTCATACTGGCTACCTATCCAAAATCAGGTATTTAAACATACGAAAGATAGTTTTGGTGGTTGGTTTTAATCCCTACCAACATAATCCAGACAATATCCCACCTTTGATATACTGAGTTCCATGATAACAATAATGATTTCAGATTAAAAATGTGCGAAATTAAAAGTTGATGAATTCTGACGTTGAAGGTGGTAAAATAAAATTAATGAAATAAGTTATAAATATGATCATATGTTATTTGAATGCCTCATTTGGAAAAAAATATATGGAATATGCATTCATTAAAATTTCGACAAAAAACTAATGTTACGGACAGGGCTGACTTTATCTAAGTAATAAATTGTAAACTGACTTCATACAAGATGGTCGTTTGATGGAGTACAGTAAATACTACGTGTAATGTTTTACAGCATGCTTATCAATCATCATAGAATAATGAACTTTGCTCTGCATGTGTTTTGCTAATTAGAGGAAGAGGCCTGTTGTTTTTCAATGTCGCATATCAAAGATCAAGTTCTTCAGTCGAAGATGTGGCATTTCAGCAAGATCAAATTACATGGTTATAAGGCTAGTGTCATGAAAATGTGATACACGTTCCCAGTGAATCGAAGAATGTCAAAGTCTGATGTTAAACGTACATGAACATTTTATAGACAAAAAACAAGATCATAACTGTACTAATATGACTAGGATAATCCAATTTGATTGACATGTGGTAAGAGGAAGATGTCTGTTATTTTTCAAGTTCAAAGATGGCGGCACTACTTGCATGGGTACATGCAATCATGAAGTAAAATAGTTTGTTTGTTTTTGTTTGTCTGTTTTATTTATAGTCGCCTGAGCAATTTTTCAGCTATCCGGCGACTGAAGTAAAATAGTACGAATTTGGCTACGATAATCAAACTTAGTGTACATGTTCTTCGTAGTGTTGGTGTGAAGTCTGTTTTGAAAGTGATTATTTCCCTTTTCAAGTTATACTTTATTAGAGTTAGAATTACCAATTCTCCTTCAACAGTATCAAAGCTATCTTCGACCATTATACTGATACTTCCGATATTAGAGGAAGAGACGAATGAATATCTTTTTGACCAAAGAATGGTTTATTTGCCTGTTGATCGTTTCTTTCATTATCATGGCATTACTAATTGAATATAACAGATGTAATTCGCAGTCCCATAGTTTTAATCCATGCTACATTAAAATGTATGTAAACCAACGTTCATGTGATTATTAATGATATCCCATCTTCAGCAATTTTTGGTAGTCCTTTTACCAACACTTTGGTATTAATGAAATAAGATACAACTTCAAATGTAGAGAATTACATTACTACAACACTAATAACCAACCAGTCTATTATTCGGCAAAATGTTGAAAGCATCAAACAATGTTTAACTAGTGAATAACCTCATCATTAACACAAACTGAACATATATATGTTTGGCATAGCGAAAAAAAATGGGAAAGACCAGACCATCACTCAATGTGATTCCATTCACACACACACACACACACACACACACACCAAAAAAAAAATACTAAAAATAAACCTAAAAAAAAAAAACCAGAACAAAAAAACCCCAAAAAAAACCCAAAATTAAAAAAAAAAGAAAAAACAAACAAACACACACACACACACACACACACACACACACACACACACACACAGATTGTTAAAGAAAATACTCAAAGCATCGACACGTTGCATAGTTTATCTATCAAAAAAGCAACGAGATCTTCAACTGGCAATGAGTTTATGCTATTTTCTCCTGTTTTACTGCTCCTAGACTTTTTAAAAAAATATTTCAAGTGAAATAACCTATCCTTCTCATTAAATAGCTGTTTAAAGTACAGAAATGGGGAAAATGTTTTAATTTTCTACAAAGATGTTGCCTGTTGTGTGTTTTTGAAATAATGTGACAGCATGGCAGTAAAGGATCATGTGATGGTACGAGAGAAAGTGAAAAAACTATGACAGTTATTTTGGTTCATGGTTGTGTTGACACGTAATATCAAATCTAAGACATAAATATTACAGATTATATACTATGGATTTTTTCATTTACCTTATCAAGATAGAGGACTCACGGTGGGTTTGTCCGGTTGACAGAGGATGCTTACTCCTCCTAGACACCTGATCCCACCTCTGGTATGTTCAGGGGTCCGTGTTTGCCCATCTCTTAATTTTGTACTCGTTATAAGATTTGACATTGATCGCTGTTCTTTATCTTTATCTTTTCATATAACATATTCTGATTTTGTCAAAATTTTAAATTTATGTACAAGGCAGATGCATAGTAGTTGCCTGAAATCCCTTACGGAGTATCAGTGATTTTAGTGAGCATATAACAATGGCCACGTAGAGCACTAACTACATTGTTGAAGTTTTGTCATAGCAGACAATAAAAACAACCGTCTACTATATTTAAAGGTACACACTGGGTATGGGAAATTATCTGCATGTTACTCAAAAACAAAGCCGAATACACGAAGGAAACCAAGGAATTTTTGTTTTTGGAAGCCATACCAGACATAAGCATGGTGGACAACATTCCTTCTCCAAGGCCACTTAATACGCATCTTCCCTATAGATGGCTCCCAAAGCAGCACATAGAAAATGGTGGAAAGATTATCCACGTCCTGAGGAATCCCAAAGACGTTGCTGTGTCTTTGTACCATCATTTATACAATAGTAAAGAACTTGGAGAAGTTTCAGACTTCAGAACATTCTGTGACAATATATACATGGGATCAGGTAAAATTGAAAATATGTAAAGTGATCACGTAAAATCGAAATTTAAGAATTTGTGTGAAAGCTTATGTTGTAGTTCTTCAACTGTTTTTCTGTCTATTTGTTTTCAATTTCAAGCTTGTGTCCAAAACATATTCATATGCATTCCAGTTACCAACTTAAAAACATCAATAAACTATACACAAATAATCCTCACTTAACAAAAATGCCGTTACTTTTTTTAAATACATTGTCCCCTACGCTTGGCTTGGATGACTGTTCGAAGACTTTTTTAATATAGATAACTATATCGTTGATATTTCTCTAGCTATCATGTACATGTAAAACTTTTGAAAGTAATAGAGATCATAATTATTGTATTTTTTATTATTTTTTTAAATTTTATTAAATCTATTTGTTTATTTTGATTTTTTTCATACATTTCTACTCACTATGCGTATAATATTATAGATCTGCGATTTCCATCTGAATTACTGTTTAGTATAAATGATTGTCAAATACACTTGCTTAAGTTATGTATAATTACTTTTCTTTTTATAACTTCCATTCAATTCCAGAAGGTTCTGATACATATTTAGGGAATCAGTTAATACTGAGATAAAACATAATTATTTTGTTTGATCAGGACAACCAATGGGGAACTGGTTTGCATATGAAAAGGAATTCGAACACGCAGAAGCAAACGATACATGTGCTATTTTCACAGTGCAGTATGAGAGTTTGAAAAAGGTATGATTCAATTCTGATTCTCAGCTATCCATATCAACCATTTACACTATGTTCATTTATTATTGTGTAAGTGTTTTACTTATGTTTTATTAAAACCACTATGTCACTAGGTATATGCAATTATAAAGCAGTTATGTACTCGATTTTTGTTTAAATGTAGAATACAATACAAGAGATTAACCGACTAGCCAAATATTTGGATGTTGATGTAAACAAAGAAGTTGTTGCAGAAATAGCTGATAAATGTAGCTTTAGAAAACTGAAAGAAGCCAATGCAACATTGAAAGATCACTCAAATATATCAAAGTTACACCCCAAAGCTGAAGAAATCGCGGACAAAATATATAGAAAAGGTAAGAGATAGCTATATGGTATATGAAATATACATAATTGGATACCTAATAACAAAGAATATTTTCCAATATCAGAGAAATGAAAAAGTGAATATAGCAAGCAGTTATTCATTTCATAAATACCACAAGAACACAAAATTTAGAGAATTCAAACACCAAACACAGACTCTGAACACCCAAGATGTGGGGTCAGGTGCCGAAGAGCAGTAAGCATCCCCTGTTGACCGGACACACCCGCTGTAAGCCCTGTATCTTAACCAGGTAAACTTAGTAACTAATAGTCAAACTCAGACGTTCCAGTGGAGATCCGGGTTAGAATAGGTCAGTACCCCTTACTTGTCGTAAGAGGCGACAAAATGGGGCCGTCCTTCGGATAAAACCGTAAAACCCGAGGACCCGTGCCACAACAGGTGTTGCACAATAAAGATCCCTCCCTGATCAAAGCCCGTCAGCGGCGAGCATAGGTTTAAATTTTGCAGCCCTTCACCGGTAACTCCATATAAGTGAGAATTTTTCGATAGGGACGTTAATCAAAATACAACCAACCAACAGTATATAAAACACTCTGACAATTGGTATGAAACACGTAAGACAGCATTTGGACCAGTGACAGGCTGTATTGGCAAACTAGATCGTTATAACGACCTTTGAATTTGTGAAATACTTTTTTTAGATGAGCCCGTTGGGATCCGGGTTAGAATAGATCCACAGTATCCCTTTTTGTCGTAAGAGGCCACTAAATAGGGTGGTCCTTCGGATAAGACCTCATAAACCGAGGACCCGTGTCACAGCAGGTGTGGCACGATAAAGATCCCTCCCTCCTCAAAGGCAGAGCATAAACATAAATTTTGCAGCCCTTCACCGGCAATAGTGACATCTCTATCTGAGTGAAAGATTTTCGAGAGGGACGTTAAAAAAATACAATCAATCTTTAAATGAAACCGATGAAACACCACTCAAATCAACTCTATTGTCAAAAACTTGCCTCTATTGAAAAAATGATCATACACAGAACATGCTCTCATTTATCGAATAAATTGAATGACATAAAAACCTTGCGCAGGTGATAATGAAATATTGCAACATGGATATGAGAAGTTGGTACAGAAGTTGAAGTAATCCGGTTTTTTCATAAGATTGAGCTGTTAGTTTGCTATCCCTGTTCAATAAAATATCCAAATATGAAGCTGATATGGAAGACACTGTTCTCTTTTATTTTGATATTATCTGAGATATTCAATGAATATAAATGAAAATGAGTATTGTTAATAGATAAAACGTCTTTGGTATTACTGAATGTGGAATTGAAGGCCAAAGCAAGAAATTGTTTTCTTTTTATGTAAAAGATTTTGAATAAATTCTACCCCATAATAAAATTAGAAACAGTTCAGCTAATAAAGGAGCACAATTCTTTCCCGTCGAAATTTCAACAGACTGTTGGAAGACCTGATCACGAACGATTTCGTAGATATTGTTATTGAGGAACTCCCGCATCAGTTTTAGATTGATTGACTGTTTGTTGTTTTCCGCCACACACAACAATTTTTCAGTTCTCTGGTGGCGTCCAGTTTTGTATTGGTGGAAGATAGAATGTACCAGGGAAGATTGATTGATTATTTATTGCTTTCCGCCACACTCAACAATTTTTCAGTTATCTGGTGGCGTCCAATTTTTGTTGGGGGAGGAGAGAACCCAGATACAATGTACCTGGGAAGAGACCACCGACCTTCCGCAAGTAAACTGGCAAACTTGCTCACATAACGCCGCAGCCGAGATTCGAACACGCACCGACAGAGGTGAGAGGCTTTGTGATTTGAGCCCGATGCTCTAACCACTCGACCACGGAGGCCCCTACCAGGGAGGAGACCACCGAAAGTAAAGTGGCAAACTTTCTCACATGTATCGGCGCGAGCGAGAATAGAATCTAGAGGATTGTGATTTTAAGCGCGATGCCCAAACCACTCGACCACGGAGGACTTCAGGTTTAGAGTACTTGTTCGTAAAATCAGAATGGTGGTTAACAAAGTAATTTTTGGAGGAATTAGCACAAGATGTAAAGGCTAAGATAACTAACAATATTAAATCTCGTAAGTCCTATAGAAAATACAAATCCGAGAAATGGGAAAACAGGGACTCCTGGACATACCAGAGGTGGGATCAGGTGCTTAGAAGGAGTAAACATACCCAGTCGACCGGTCACACCCGCCGTGAGCCCTACATCCCGATCAGGTTAACGGACTAATCTGTAGTCAGAATCAATGTGCCAAGAACGGCCTAACAATTGATATGAAACACGTCAGACAGCATTTGGCCTCATGGAAGTTGTACTGGCAAACTAGATCGTTATAATGACCACAAAGTTTGACTTTAGACGAGATTGTACACACGCCTGTAACATCAACTTGTTTGTCAGTAGCCTGCCTCAGTTTAAAATCTGATCATATGCAGAACAAGCTATTGCGTATCGAATCAGTATCGAATCAGTTGGGGGATATTAAAATCGTATGCAGGTGATGATGGAATATTGCAACTTAGATATGGAAAGTTGACGATGGAGAAATTGAAATTGAGTTGTTAGTTTGCCGCCAGCACCTATGTTCAGAAAAATATCTAAACACGAATCTGATGTGGAAGACTCTGTGGTGTCTTTTATTCAAGTTCACTGGGGTATATCGAATCGACATATAAATGAAAATGGTCAAGATATGAATATTTCCGAGTTCCATTTTTATTTCTTCCGGCAATGATGACGTCTCTATGTGAATGCAAATTCTCAAGCGGGACGTTGTACAATATACAACCAACCGATTTCCATTTGTCTATGATGTCAAAAAGTCTAGTCTTTCATATATCTGCAAATAAGATGTATGTACAAAATACTTTTAATGCAATGTAGTATTTATGAAAATGTATTCCGCTTCTTATGATATAGAAAGGACCGACAAATTTCAAATGATAGAAAAATATTGCGAATAATGGAGGACCCGTCTTTCCCTCTTATTCCTAGAACTTTACAATTTGTTCTAGGTGAAAGGATGGCTACAAATATGCATTTAAGTATATGTCGACATTGACACTGATTGGATCATGGACGCAAAATAATGTCTGATTTTACTGTGAAATACGCATACACCGAGGACCCTTCACAAACACACTGGATCCTACCACGATCTGTGTGCGGAAAGTGAAACCAACGATATTGATTTCGCATTCAAAATTTTAGACTCTCTATGGTATTAATGAGATTGACCATTGTTCGTTATCTTCACCATTTCATGAAGACTTGGAATGCCCAATTTCAGTGCAAAAAGATTGAGAAGTCAGCTTGGATATGCAAATATGCTTTCTACTTACATTTCATTTTTTTTTCAGGGGAAATTGGCGATTGGAAGAACCATTTTACGGTGGCAATGAATGAACAATTTGATGCAAAGTTCAAGGAAGAAATGAAAGACTCTAATATACAAGTACAATATGAATGAGTAAACGTACTTGCATTGTATCTTTCGAGTTAAACCCATTGTGCCTACAACATGTAAAATGAATATTATTTAAACATGGAATATGACAATAAATATCCTGTTTAATTTTCGAATTATTTTCAGGAACACTGCATACCGAGAGAAATAGTACGAAATATATCTAAATTTAAACAGAATTTTTTTTTTAATTTTAAAAAAAGATCTAAAAGTCTATTTTCATGAAATGATTCAGTCAAAATTCATCACTTAAAATTAAAAAGTCTAACATTTGATAACTGAGCTTAGAATTACACTGAAACACTGTGAGCAGACAAATGAATTATCACGCGTGGATGCCTTATGAATTTTTGTCCTCTTACCACACTGCAATTATAGTTCCATGAGTTGTGATGATCTATTCCCCTGTATATTGTCAGTCAGCATATTTTTAACAGTGACAGCTGTTAAATTTAAACATAATTCGTTAAGTTTGGGATTGTGATTAACAAGTCAACAGGGATGCTTATTGCTCCTGAGCACCAGATTCCACGTCTCGTGTTTCCAGGTTCCATGTTTACCCAACTCTATATTTTGTATTTTTAATGGGTTTTATGAGATTGATCACTATGCGTAATCTTTTAAAAAGATGTACGTCTCACAATCAAAGTCCCGCCAATTCTACAAATTAGCAACAACATTCATACAACATAAACGGTACCAATTTTGATACACCAGATACAGATTTCGACAAATAATGCCTCTTCAGTGAAAATCCGAAATAAGAGCAAACTTGAAAGAGCTGAAATAACCAAACATACCAAATAGTGGAGTCAAATCCGGCAAAAGATCAGAGCTATGCATGAGGGAGATAATCCATCATTTTAAAATGAAATTCTTAATTTCATCACAAACAACGGTTATCGTCATTCATCATTCATGCTAGTACAGAAATATATATATATATATATATATATATATATATATATATATATATATATATATAAAGAATCCAGTATTTGATACAACAGTTTACAAACTACTTTAAGCATAAAAATTTATGAAATGAATATATACAGAAATACCATAATTGATATCGAATAGCTTCCCTTACTTTAATTTTCGTGTACAATATTTCATTTTATATCAATGGGACATGACGTTACCGAAACTACTACTTGAGGTGGTTTGTAATATGACATATGTATGCGAGGTAACATTATCAAATTATAACATAAAGGCAGACCACTCTCCATATTTTCCAATAAAATGTATTATAAAGAAAACATCGTATTGTATGTACAATCAGTATATAAAATGTCCTTACGATTTTTATAATGCGCTCGAGTAGTACAATGGGATACCAAAACTATTCATTTGTTGGTAGTTTTAGGATAAATAACCTATTTTGCAATGCTGCATAGACATTAGATGAACTGCTACTCAATTTGGATACCTTGATTTAACAGATGAATACAACAAGCGAGTTTATGTAATCAAATTACATCTTTGAAGTCGAAATATATCTAAGGAATATATTTCACTTTCACGCTTTGCGCCAACAAAGTAAAGCATGGGGATGTGACGTGTTGCTGTTCATCCCATTATTTATTTTTCAAAAAATGATGAAATTCATTTTTTATATTATTTTGCATTTTACTTTCATTTTTGTAAGAATTCGCAGTCGTTAAAAATAGTCGTACTATATTTAGCACATCCATACGAACATTGTTTACATTCATGAGAAAATGGCTTTCATTTTAATTTTTAAAGTTGTTGGTTGTATATTTTTAACGTCCCGCTCAAGAATTTTTCACTCATTTAGAGACGTCTACCTGATAAAGGTGTCGAATACGAAAACATTGAAAATGTAAAACTTCACATTTTTTTTTAATGTAAAGTTTTGCGATATCACTACAAAACATATGATATAGATATCTTCTCCATTATATATATATATATATATATATATATATATATATATACTCAATATACAGGTAACACATTGAAGGCCCTTAACAAAACGATGTCTGTGACAAAGGTTAGTTCATTTAGTGCTTTCTATGAAAGTCATTTGTCGGTATCGATGTTATTTAAGAAAGAAGATAAATTCAGGAAAAGCTGCTGACATTTTCAATGCGAGTCCTACATATACATGAGTTATGAAAAAATGCACGAGATATCCAGAGTGATGAAAAGTATTGCGTTAGCCCATGAAGGTAGATACCATATTTTGATTTATCATTCAAACTCAATGATAAATTGCTTAAATGAGCAGCGGGATATTATGAGGAAGTAATGGCATGATAGATCATTTTTCTTTGAATTTTGGGTAACACACACACACACACACAGAGAGAGAGAGAGAGAGAGAGAGAGAGAGAGAGAGAGAGAGAGAGAGTACAAACTATGACTTTAAAATAATCAGAAAACACAAAGATTTATTGAAATTTATATTGGTTAATAACAAAACAGAATTGTACTTTTCCAATGTAGGTCAACAACTGTCTTTTCCATGTCGTATACTGGATCATCCGATCACCGGTCTGTACAGAGGATAAATTTGTGGGTGTGATCGTAGAAGTAAGACCACCATCTTCTCATTGAATTCGGGTTCACTTTGAAATCCTTGCAATGTCTTCCATTCACGTTGAATTTGATATCGATATCATTGACACCAGGAACGAACCATTTAGACCATTTACCACTAAACCACTGAATTTTGTAAGCTGCAATTCGTCCCTTCAGGTAGAATTGGTCGACGTTTCTGTAGAGACCAGCATGCCATCCACATTCCTTTGAATATGTTGCGGCTCTGGTTATTTTCTTACACGTTGCCTGAGTTTTAGTGTTATATCTAACGCGATCATTGGCATAGATAACCAAAAGGAGACTGATTGTAATAGCTAAACGAAAACACAGCAACATCTTCTGGGCGCCGCAAAATGCACTTTAACCAGCTTCTGAAGGTTGTGAAGCAATAGATTTAGATGACTGGGTCTATATATACTATCCACATCCCACACCATCAACATGATCATGTTACCTCCTAGGGTGAACGTGAGTCCCGTCACAGTCCCTCCAGGTAATTTATTCAAGTAACATGTGGCTTTTATTTTCAGAACTGATTAACAGTATACTATTATTTTTACCTCCTAATTGCTCTTGTAAAAACAATATCCAAGATTTATGAAAACATGAGGGCACAGAATTCTAGCGGGAATCTAACTACCTGTTGGAAAATAGACTGTTGTTTTTTTTAATTTTGTTTTTCCTTTTGTCTTGTTGGTTCCCCCTTTTTTGTTTTTTTATTTTTATTTGGTTTGGGTTTTTTTGTTTTTGTTTTTCGTTTTGTTTGTTTTTTAAGGGGTGTTTGTTTTTCTTCTTTTGGTTTTCTATTCCCTTCTCCCCATATAATAATGCCGAGGGATGAGAATTTAATTTCAATGAGCAAGTCCAGAGAAGTACATGAAGTGTTTGTATAAGGTAATTACATTCACACACACACACAAATATATATATATATATATATATATATATATATATATATATATATATGTGTGTGTGTGTGTGTGTGTGTGTGTGTGTGTGTGTGTGTGTGTGTGATAACCAACAAGCCCCATGAGTATCCGGGTAGATAGAATAGATCCTCAGTACCCCTTGCTTGTCGTAAGAGGCGACTAAATGGGGCGGTCCTTCGGATGAGACCGCAAAAACCGAGGCCCCGTGTCACAGCAGGTGTTGCACGTTAAAGATCCATCTCTGCTCAAAGGCCATAAGCGCCGAGCATAGCCCTAAATTTGCATCCCTTCACCGGCAATGGTGACGTCTCCATATAAGTGAAATATTCTCGGGTGGGACGTTAAACAATAGATAATCAATCAATAATAACCAACGACAATAAACAAGTGGATTGTAAAAACAATTTCGGTATGACGTATCCTTTCCTCGAAAAGTTTTACATAAAATGACCAAAGATGCAATAAACATAGCGCTAGAGCAACATTAAATCTACAAAGCTATTTACACGACAAATTACATGTACATCTTTATTGTTTGGCTTACTAATCAATGTTTTATAGAAAGCGAAGTAGGATACTTACTATTCGTCCAATGGGCTTATCACATTGCACGATTCTAGAATGTTTTGTCATTCATCATAAAATAATTGTTATTCATTAGATCATCTTTTCCCGTGAGGCCGTGTGAAAGTTCATTGACATATGGGGCACGTGGATCTCGTGTATAAAAAAAAAAGATAGATAGTGACTAAATTGTCTTCTTTAGTTGTCCTTTGCTAAATAGATAAATGAAATGATTTTGTTACCTTACTCAAAATCGATCTTTAAAAAGGAAGTAAAATGATAAATTTCCGGAAAATACAAGGGCGAGTCAATAAGGAACCAGCTAACTTAATTCCGGTTGACCGAGACGGTCACGATTTTCATGCCTTGTTTCAATACATGTTTTATAGCTGAGTACAAAATTGCACACGTATCGAGGAATTCTTTAATAAGATATTGAATGCCAAACATGTCTAGTGATGCAAAGGTATGCTTTTCATCTAAAGTTGAGTACCGCGCTGTAATTCGGTACCTGTATTTCAAAGGTAAAACAGACAAGGAAATACACGGAGAGTTAATCGATGTTTATGGGTATTCTGCACCATTTTATGCTCAGGTTTAATTCTGGTTAGGGGAATTCGAACACGGCAGAACGTCTTTAGAAGATGAAGTCAGGTCTCGACGCCCACTGGATGCCATGGGCGAAGACATATGTGAGAAAGTGCGGGATCTGGTATACTCTAATAGGCGAATTAGGTGGAAGAACTAGCGCAGACACTAGGCATTTCGCATGGTAGTCTTTCAACAATCTTATATGATTGTTTAAGTATGCGGAAGCTAACAGCCCGTTGGGCCCTAAATCTCTTAGTAATGAGCAAATGGCAACCTGAGCATCAGTATGTAGCGCCTTGTTAAGACATATCAGGTCAAAAGATGAATTTCGTTTGTGTCTGGTGACTGTAGATGAGATTTCGGTTCATTATAATAAAACAGAGAAGAAAGCTCAGAGTCGTCAGTGGGTAGATCCGGGGTCCCAGAGGCAAAGAAGTTCAAGACGCAACCATCTGCAGGCATGGTGATGACCACAGTATTTTGGGACGCAAATGGCATTATTATGTTGGACGTTTTACCCAAGAGAAGTACAATAACTGAAGTGTACTATGCAAACTTGCTAGACCAGCTGAGAACCGCCATCTGTGAAAAACGCCAAGTTAAACTCTCTATAGATGTTTTGCTGCAACAGGAAAACGCGAGAGTCCACACTTGCGAAGTTGCAAAAGATGCTGTACAGTGAAACGGGTATGAATTAATCCTACGTCATGTCAATTCGTTTGACCTAGGTCTTAGCGACATCTTCCTATTCCTAAACTTGAGAAAGGATATCTGTGGACGTCATGTTCGGTCTGATGAAGGAGTCGAGCCGGCAGTTGAGGAGTGGGCCAATGGAAAGGACCCTGGCTTTTTCAGTTCTGGGCTGATGGTACTCCAACACCGTTGGTCTAAGTACATCACACTAAAGGACAATTTCAACAAAAAATGAAGAAGAAGAAGAGGTGCATCTCAACCGGAAATAAGTTAGCCTTGTTACTTGTTGACTCGCCCTCGTATACTCTATGATTATTATGATGTGATTTTTGTTTGTTTGTTTGTTTGTTTTATTTATAGTCGCCTGAGCAATTTTTCAGCTATCCGGCGACTGTTATGATGTGATAATTTGATAACCTTCTTGTAAAACCAAACTGTCAGTAAACGATACATGCAGATACAAACCTTTTTTCGTATCATTTATCTTGATGAATAGATCATTGTCTGTAATGGCCTAATGATTATTCGATATTTGTAGATTTGACCTTTAACCTCAGAAGTAAGAGTCATACGTGTGTTTGATCTGGACCTCAAGTTTAAGGGAAGTGAACATGGAAAATATTTGCTTGAAGTACACTTAGAAGACCTCCGGATACTAAATAGTGTGGTCTGAAACTAACTTGTATCTCTCAAACGTTTTGATCAATTAGATACTCTGAGTAGAAGGTTTATGGGGGGTCATCCATTATTTCCTAGCATGTATCAGTGCTCGGACGTAAATGAGATACATTGCTGTTGGTGACTGGGTCACTGTTACAGCAGAGGAAGATAATGTATTCATATTAAAATTGGTGGATAAGGTTTTGGAGCAAACAAATTGCTTAAATGTTTTATTGTTTAACGTCTCTCTCGAAAATCTTTCACTCACATGTAGATGTCAACATTGCCATGAAGGGTTGCAAAATTGAGACCTATGCTCGGCGCTTATGGCCCTCGCAGGGAGGGATCTTTATCGTGCCACACCTGCTATGACAAAGCACCCCCGTTTTTGCTGTCTCAACCGAAGGACCACCCCATTTTATCTAACCCGGATCCTCACGGGATTGAAATCAAATCTAACAATGCATCAAGAAAAAAGAACAACTTCTGACAACTTTTGAATTTACTTAAGCACTATGTATGTTTCAAGATTCAAAATAGAGTAATTTTATTTGATTTTAAAATATTTGGTGATGATTAAAGTGGCTGTGTCATATAACATACTCCAATAGTGTCATATAATTTATACATTGATAATAGTCGATGTACATGGACCACAGATAGAAGTCTCAATATGAGTAAAACTTACAAACAATCAATGGAAAACAGATAAAGTTTGGTGATATAATTCATAATACGCAGGCTATTGAAGTTTTAAACACAATAACAAAATAATTGTCTTCCTATAAACAAACTATTCACAAGGTATATCACGCCGCCATCTTGGTTTTCTTTTTTACCAGCAGCATCGGTCGTTTGCAATTTTTGGCGAAAAGTTTTGATATAATGATTAGACCCCAATCGTGCAGAAGCAACTATGTCACGATCTTACTTCTCACATCGTCATGTTGAACTGGAAATAAAGTAAAGTTACCGGCTATAATCAATTGTCAAACACCAAGCAAGCACTAGGAAAGCATCGGGTACTAGACTTATGTTCAACTGCCTGTGTAGCACCAATCGTAACTACTCGTCCATTTCCGTAACCGCAAACCGGTTACCGAAAAGGACGAGCTTGATCCGATTGATGCAATTAACGGAGATCCACAACTCTGTCCATAATTTATTTCTGATCGAGGGCAAATAACTCGTGGGTATTCTGCCTTCATGGGTACCACCTATTCATAGCGTAGTAGTTCATAGGCGTCGAACCCCCCCCCCCTCACCTTTTTGCGCAAAGATAGACATAATATAGGCATTAAGAAATAGGGCTTAGCCACCAAACGTTTTTGGCAGAGAATTAGTTCAATTCTCTTATTTCAGTTTGTATTTATGATATTGATCACTGTTTGTTAAATTAGAAATTCATTTATACTGTATGAAAATAAAGTTTATAATATCGCTGATATTAATCAATTTTTATACGCAGTTTATGACATTTAAATTGCATGGCCCGTGGGGATCCGGGTTAGGATAGGTCCTCACCGGCATCCCTTTGCGTGTCGTAACTAAGAGGCGACTTAATGGGACCCCTGAAAATCGCGTTTCAAGACGCCACTTATTGAGTAGGTGTGGCACGATAAAGATCTCTCCCTGAGCATCGAACATATGCCTAAATTTTGGAACCCTTCACCGGCAATGGTGACGTCTCCATATGAGTGAAAGATTCTCCAGCAGGACGTAAAACTACAAATAATTAATCAATCATTTTAATTGCACCAGTAAACGGTTTAATCCGGAAAAAATTAACCTGACTGTAGAATTCTAAAACTACTTTAAAATTTACATCGCACCGCGTATATGTCACTCGTCCTGTCATATTGGTTGTTCAAGATAACAAAATAAGTTTTATTTGTCTATATCACTATCTTGTCATTGATAGAAATTCGTTTCTATCGTTTTGATTATGATTTACCTTTCGTGATTGATATTGAACTGAAAGATAACGGGTCACAATGGTTGACAATTCCAGAGTATCATTTTTCAAGAAAATACTTATGTGAAGCTCAGAATGCATCAACGAAAGGGTGGGCAGCACTGAAATTCCTAATCACGTTGAAAATGAAAAGCATAGTGGCGCTATGTTTACCATCCGTATCTCAGAGCGATTTTGAAAACGATATTTTCAAAGACGATCAATGTTTGACCCTTGTATCCTTCTGACGCTTATCAAAGTCAAACTCCAGTGAAAGTGTTAGGTGATGGTAATTGTTTTCACCACTCAATTTCCCTTTCAATATTTGGGTGTGAAAAGCACCATGTTGAAATGCGAATTAGAACTTTATTTGAACTGGTTCATAATGAGAAATGGTATTTGAACGCTGGAATTTTAGGCAAAAATGTAAGAAGATGCATTTTTGATGCCATATTTTTTTTTTTTTTTTTTTTTTTTTTTTTTTTTTTTTTTTTTTTATAAAACTTTCAAATGAATGCAGAGTAACTGGTAATGCAATAAAATATCTGCTGAATGAAAATCTTAAAACTGCAAAGTTAGGCGAATATTTCTCATTGCTGTACATTTATGCTGTTTGCAATGCAATTTGTAGGTCCATCCGAAGCATTTTCCCAGAGATCATAAATGCTGCGATCATCAGAGGCTTGCCATAATCAGCTAATAAAGCCGTTTAAGGACTACGATGTGTCTTCGAATGAAATATGTGTGATGTACTCATACATCCAATGTGGTACGATAGAATTGGTCTTCCAACCATTTTGTTCTCAGAGTTCCATCGGACATACTTACCGCGGGTTCAAGATACCCTAGTAGCTCTGATATTGAAAGCGGTTATGAAGCGGAGCTTCAGTATACCCTCGGAAATCAATCTACATTCAGAATGGGTGATAGAGATTTAAAGAGTGAGAAGTCTGAACTTGAAGATAGTCCAAGTAATACTTCAACGCTCAAAAAGCAAATACTGGTCATGGATGGAATAGAAAACTTACAACATTCTGTCAGATGGCCTACACCTGATATAAAAGAGTCTCCTTTCCAACCCACCAATTTCAAATTTCCTTTATCAAGTTTATGGGGTTAGAAAAGGTCTTTTCAGGGATCTTTGTGTGAGAAATGGAAATGATTCCACTGTGATGTGTCCTTAGATGCAGAATTTTGTTTCTGTTGTATAACAGCTTATAAGGGTGGTATGTTGTCCAATCATAATAAGAGAAGGCATTTTTGTCAATGGGATTCCGTAATTGGAAGCCACAATGTGCTTCGAAAAATATATCAACAGCATGTGTCACGGAAAAGCAGTTGAGAGATCGTTTACATTTTTAAAGTATTGAAAGATGTTGGCGAATCTCTCCGTAAACGACACTCGAAACAGAAAAAAAAAGACAACAGAGATTATTTCCCGAAAATAATTGGGAGTTTAAGATATCTAGCAAAACATAATATTCCAATCAGGGGGAAACAGGAGAGTTCTTCTAATTTTCACGAGTTGGTTAAACTGCAGACAGAGAGTGGTCCTGTTTTGCAGGCATGGATTCAGAGAAAAACTGACAAATATGTTTCAGTACAAGTTCAAAACTACACATTTAAAGTTATAACCAATCAAGTTCTTAGAAATGTTATGAAAGATTTTGAGAATGTCAAATTTCTAACCATAATGGCTGATTAGACTACTAACATTTTTGATAGAGAACAACTCGTTATTTGCCTCCGATACATCGGTGACCAGTTTGTGCCACACGAAATCTTTGTTGGCTTTTATAAAGTCCATGACATTAAAGCAAGTACAATTCTTTCTGCAATCACTGATACCTTGACCAGGTTCAATATTCCTTTTAATAAATTACGGGGTCAGAGTTATAATATGGCTGTCTCAATTGCAGAGTCAAAATGTGGAGTAGCAAAGCAAGTTTTAAAGATAGAGAGCATAGCTCTTTATTCTCACTATTATGTCATGTTCTAAACTTGGCATGCTCTGATGCTGTTAAATCATCTACAATTATGAGAGATGTCCCTGAAGTAACGCGTGAAAGAACAAAATTGATCAAATAGTTGCCAAGAAGAGAAGCAATTATTAGATATTTGAAAGAATCTGAGAATTTGGAGACTTCATCACCTGGAATAATAGTTTTGTGTCCAACAAGGTTTATAGTTCGAGCACATGCTCTTCAGAGTGTAATGCTTAACTACAAGGTATTATTGGGTGGAGGGGTTTGACCAACATGGACAAATTTGACTTCATCTTTGGGTAAACAGTTGCCCCGTCATAGCGATATTCTTAGCACAACCCTTCAGATAAAAACTTTATCTGGTGCAGAAGGTCAGAAAATGGCTCTCAGCACGGTGAAAACTCTGGAGTCTCTTAGAACAGACAAAGCTTTTTTATCATTCTACCAAGCCCCTATCTCTCCTCCTCACGAAAATATTAACTGCTGTGAAGGAGAAACTTCAAACGTACTGTTCCACTACATATGCCAGAAGTGGTGTAAATCAAATGTGGATTCTTAAGAATTCTAAAGACCTTTTAGTGAATTTGAAATCACAAAATTTACTCAAATTCACAACGTTAAAACGTATGATTTTAAAACACTTTACATGACTATACCTCACAATAAATTAAAGACTAGACAGTTGCTTTGTCAACAAAAATGGTAAAAGGAAATATCCATATATAGTGATCGGTCATCACAAAAACTATTTTGTTAAATACCACTCAAACTACACGCACAAGTACTCTGAAGTTGATATTAAAATATGCTAGAGTTCCTCATTGACAATATCTTCATAGTCTTTGGTGATCGGGTCTTCCAACAATCTGTTGGAATTCCCATGGACACGTTTATATATTCTTATGAAGCAGAATTCATGCAAAAGCTTCTACACGAGAAAAAATCTCTTTCTCTGGCCTTCAATTCGACATTTAGATATATCGACGACGTTCTATTTATCAACAATGATCATTTTCATTCATATGTCGATTCGATATATCCCAGTGATCTTAACATAAAAGACACCACAGAGTTTTCTACGTCTGCTTCGTACTTAGATATTTTATTGAAAATATATGCTGGCGGCAAACTAACAACTCAACTTTATGACAAACGGGATGATTTCAATTTGTCCATCGTCAACTTCCCTTATCTAAGTGACAATATTCCATCATCACCTGCATATGGTGTTTATATCTCCGAACTGATTTGATACGCAAGAGCTTGTTCTGCATATGACCAGTTTTTAAATCGAGACAAGATACTGACAAAGAAGTTGATGTTACAGGGGTTTGTACGATCTCGTCTAAAGTAAGAATTTCGCAAGTTTTATGGTCGTTATGACCATCTAGTTTGCCAGTACAACTTTCCATTAGGTCAAATGCTGTCTGACGTGTTTCATACCAATCGTTAGGCTGTTCTTGACACACTGATTCTGACTACGGATTACTCCGTTTACCTGATCGGAATATAGGGCTCACGGCGGGTGTGACCGGTCGACAGTGGATACGAACTCCTCTAGGCACCTGATCCCATCTCTGATATGTCCAGGGGTCCGTGTTTTCCCATCTCTCTGATTTGTATTTGTTGTAGGAAAAGGCTAAGATAACTAACAGTATATCAATCTCGTAATTCCTGTAGAAAATACAAATCAGAGAGATGGGCAGACACGGACCCCTGGTCATACCAGAGGTGTTATAGGAATTACGAGATTGAATATTGTTAGTTATCTTCACGTTTACATGAGGATGCCAACAAAGGAGCCACAGATTTTGATATTCATGGTCCTGCAGTTCGTCGTCGAAGACGCCCTCCGATTAAAATTGACGAAGGATCTCTGTATCAACACAACACTTGCGAAGATTTGTACAGAGTTAAAACTTTTGAAGCCATTTATTTACTTGTGAATGACATTAGAAATCATTTGATAAGCCAGGATATGCCAAATATATGCAGTTGGAATTGTTATGGTTGAAAGGGGCTAGAGGAGAATACTTTGATAAGGAATTTGAGTTGGTTGCTAAGTTTTACGTTACAGATATTAATGCCAAAATTTTGAGAATTCAGTTTCAAACACTCAGGTGCAATCTCCCCCAAAGACATCACTCCTTCAATTCAGACAATAACTGAATGCATGAAAACAGAAGGCACATTACTGTATAGCGAAATTACAGTTTTGATTGAACTTCTTGTTATGCCTGCAACAAATGCTACCAGCGAAAGAATTTTCATCACACTCCACCGCATCAAATCGTATCTGCGATCAACTATGATCGAAGTTAGACTAAATAACCTGATGATCCTTCGAGTATATCAAGAAGAGACGGAGAATCTGGATCTACAGGGCGTGGCAAATGAATTTGTTAGATTGAACACAGACTATCCGTTTTTGGAAAATTCTAATGAAAGGACTGAAAAGTTGTGACATTTGGATTAGCCAATTCCTGCAGCTCACTCAAGTCTCAGTTACAATTTGTATATGAATTCAATAGTCAGTAGGGAGTAGCTTGCGTGTGTGCTCGACTAGAAAATTTGTTGTTGGTTTAGCCTTCCCTCCCCCACTTTCAAATGCTTCCGACGCCTATGTAGTTAGTAGATTTATTCAGGTTATTAAATAATTGATGACACAAGGCGATGTAAATGAAACATAAATGCATCCAAATCCAGTATGATTTTAAATTATTATGAATCTCTAAGATCATAAGTTTAACTTAAATAAATATAAAGATTATCACAGGTCTTGAATTGATTAGCACCTGAGGGTAACACATGAAAGCACAGGTAGTTCGGTACATGCAGTTTACATCCGTTACCGTATCTGTCCACACTCACACCGTTAAGGTTTTTTTCTCTAACGAATTAAAATATAAAATTCTGAAACTGATGATCAGAATTATTAAAAAAGTATTTCTTCGTATTTAATTTTTAAATCATAGGTAAAACAAGAAACATGTAATCACCAAAGTCATATGCCAAGAAGGTTTCGGGAAGCGCAAGAACTAAAAATGTAATTTTATGTCTTCCCGGGAAAAGAAAGACAAGGAGCGGTGTTCCAAAGAATTCCTTTTTTAAAGGCACTCAAAAATTACAATGTTAAGGCTGGTAAAATTTCGAGGAGTTTCGATCAAATCTGGAGCGTATGATAGATGTTAATTATGTGAAGTAACTATTTATTGCTAGCGCCGTCGGGAAATAATACAAATTTTGACTAAAGTCAACAGCAGGCTATCCACAATCTACACGTGTCCGATCAATCAATGTAATTCCTCGACTGAAACAACGTCATCATAGAACAAGAAGGCTATACACAATGCACATTTGTCCGATCAGTTGACTTAGCCTCGACTGAAAATAACTTCTTTGCATTCATTCCTTTCCGTGACGTTGCGCGGGAAGAATTGTTCGCGGCAATTTCCATAAAATCACGTGGAAAAGTTTTAAAAAGGTAAAAAAATAACCCTCTAAATATGTTTCCAATTTACGTTTATTTCGAAAAATAAAACGTGTCCACATAGCCCACCACTGATTTCACAAAAATATGTATGGCGTTAAAGTACAAGATGTTTTATTTGTGAAGCCCTTTTATGTATATTTTATTTATAAACACTTTGTATGAAAATAGTGACAAGATTCATATTTCATTTGAAACTTTGTATTACAATGCAATTATACATACTATCCTGACTTCTTTAACCAACCAAGATTTATTTCGAGAATATTTTACCTTTCTATTATGTATGCAATGCAAACCAACCAATGAAAGTTCCAAGCATTACTTGCAGTGTGAAAATAATTGTCTTAAATAATCTATTAATGATGATAACCTTTGCTTGAATGTGATGCTAGCATTCTGACCTTTTTTTTAAAAATAACAGCTGGTTCCGATATTGTATTATGACGTCATCGCTATGCACAGACTTAGATCTCGCGATAGAATATGTGTCAAATACACTAGTACTGGTACATCTGTTTTCCATATTATATCACAATTTTTTTCCGTGGCGATAAAAAAATTAATAAAGCTCTAAAGTTTTGTCAAACAAAATAAATAAAGATAATAACAATATTTCAAAAAAAAAAACATCATCCTTTTCATACTAACTCTGCGGCAATACCGGGGTAGACATCTGTCCCGCAGGAACGCGAGAATAAATGATTAAAAAAGACATCATTCAAAATTTTGAGGCAGTATTTAATTTTTTGAGCATCGTAACATAGATATTGATATACACGGCAGATCTAGAGGGGGATGCACCCCACCACCAACCGGTTGACTTTTTTGGGAGATCATTTTGAGGTATTCAACTTGTCTTTTTGGGGAGGAAAAGGTACACACTTGGGTCCAAACCCCTTTGGAAAGTTTCTGGATCCACCACAGATCAATATGTTTTCAAAATGAAATTCGTGCTGTTAAGCTGTTGTCAGTGTTTATGAATTCACCTCAGATGCACATATTAATCTACTTACTAAGATACTAATCACAAAGACATCTGTTTCTGCTGACTAATTGCTTGACATTTTAACCCTATATGGATTATTTCAGCGATTGTTTATTGTCTTCACACTGGTAAATATACGCATATCACTTACGACGTTCTTACGTAAACCAAATGAGCGCTGAATTTTAAAATTATATCAATCTTCAAAGAAAGTTGAAACAACTACTGCGTTATCGCAAATTTTCTGCGGACACGAGTTAGATAATTAGTTAGCTTGAGTCACGTATGAGATAAGGACCACTGATGGGACGATAAACTAAAATATCAATGTTGCACACAGTGTCAACGCGTTTAAAGTGTTATTTTAAAGGATTAGACCCATGTATTGGGAGAGAAATAAGGCAGCGATAAATATATAACAGATATTTGACAAAACATCACGTTTGCAGAAATCTTTAAAAATCAAATAAGAATGAATGCACAGTACTTATTCTCATTAATATTGATATGTTTGTCAATATTCTGCCACAATAAGATTCTCTTAATCAGTCCGATTTCAAGTTCTATATGTATGCACACATATGCGTGGTGCAAGATCACCGATGTGAGGCGTTGTACTTAATGTAGTTGAAGCATGATTGAGGTAAAATGACCGTGGTTTACAAGCATTCAGGCGTGAGATAAAACTTTCCGCAACAGCATGTCGGCACAAACATACAAAAGTAATTCGTACGTACATACATTCGACTAATTTCTAATTAACGCAAAAGGAAGCATAAAATTCTTGATGCAAAAATATCAGACAACAAACAGAACATTCTCCGTCTGATATCTATTTAGATATATCTAATCGTTTCACAAATATAATTCATTTTTCTAATAAGATCATTAATTCTGTCACCGGTCTAATGTATGACGATGCCTTCCCATCTTTGTTTATGCGAATTTCAACCTTACAAACTAGTCCAAGTGGCTATTGGTGTCGATGGAAATCTCTGTCTCTCATTAGAACAACGCCACCCACATGCACGTTCTCAGCATATTGGTGCCACTTTCTTCGAACTTGCAATATATGTAAATATTCCCTTTTCCATCGGTCCCAAAACACATTTGTGATATGTACTCTCCGCCACTGTGCTTTCAATAGACCCTTAGCGTCTGTGCTTCAAACTTCATTCAGAGTGCCTGTCTTTTGAATAAGCAAAATATTTGGGTAAGAATAAAAGTTGAATCTGTCTCGAGTGGTTGCGAGTATAATTGCACTTGCCTCTGCAAGAAAGGTAGAACGAGCTTGGTGAGTATGTCCCTTACGGTTGTTTTCCTACAGCATGCCTTCAAGGATGTGCCTCGTTACCCCAATCATCCGCTTCCATACACCTCACATGTGTGATGCATGGCTGGATTGAAGATCTAGATACTTCCACCACAGTACAGCAAGTCTTTGATTGGTAAACCCTCAACTTTGATTGCATTGATATGCAGGGAATCAACTGCTCCAACAAAGCTGTTTCCTCTATTGGAACGATATTCTTTCACACATCCTCCTATGGCAGTAAAAAAGGTGCAAGGCATTAACAAAGGATGACGATGACATGTCCTCTAGAACCTCGATAGGCACTGCACTAGTCACAGGACAAGTAAATAGTGCTGTTCATCCCTTACTATTTACCGAACCTCCACTGGTGCGGCGAGTTAAGACTTCCCATGGACCAAAGATATCCACATAAACTGAAGTGAAAGGTAGTTGACCTGGTTCAATGCAGTCCTCTGGTAAGTCGGACATCTTCTGGTTACATGTCCTTGTCGCTTTTGGCAAGTAATGCACTAGTGAATACGTAAGGAAACGAGACGCTTACAACCGGTTACCGAGTATCCCATAAATCTTTCAGTCCCAAGCCATGGTTTGCACTCTGTCCTCAGACATGTTGGTCGGATTTCCTTGTCCTTATTCTGATCAATAAGCAAGTGTTCATTCTCACTGCGTTCCTGGTCCATATCAATGAACAAGTGTTTTGGTCCTTTCAACCAAGCGCTTCTAAACGTTCATCTGCTGGTAGATATCTTGTCGCAAGATCTGCAGGATTACGATTGGTAGGCGCGTAATTCCACTGACTCAATGTTGTAAACTTCCTTAACCGTTCCACTATTGATGACGGAGATTTAGAACCTTCTAGACTCATTATAGATATAGCTGAGTACCACCTTGCTATCAGCGTAATACTTCACATAGTGTATACCTCCAGGAATATTCCATATAGATACTAGATCATCTGAGAGTGGCTAGTCTCAGTTTTGAGTCTGTGATATGATCATGCGTTTCTGGGTAGAGGTTAGCTGTAGATCGTCACTGAGGCTAGAAAGCATAAAGGATCATAGATGTCATTAATGGTTGAACACCACTCTGACTTCACGTACAAGTACTCTGAAGTTTATATCGAAAAGATGCTAGAGTTCCTCATTGACAATATTTTCGTAGTCTTTGGTGATTGGGTCTTCCAACAGTCTGATGGAATTCCCATGCGCACGAATTGTGCTCCTTTGTTAGCTGATCTATTTATATATTCTTACAAAGCAGAATTCATTTAAAAGCTTCTACACGAGAAGAAAAAATATCTCGCTGTGGCATACAATTCAACATTTAGATATATCGACGACGTTTTATCTATCAACAATGATCATTTTCATTCATATGTCGATTCGATATATCCCAGTGAGCTTGAAATAAAAGACACCACAGAGTCTTCCACTTCTGCTTAGTACTTAGAGATATTTTATTGAAAATATATGCCGGTGGCAAACTAACGACTCAACTTTATGACAAACGGGATGATTTCAATTTCTCCATCGTCAACTTCCCTTATTTATGTGGCAATATTCCATCATTACCTGCATATGGTGTTTATATCTCCCAACTAATTCGATACGCAAGGGCTTGTTCTGCTTATGATCAGTTTTTAAATCGAGGCGGGCTACTGACAAAGAAGTTGATGTTACAGGGGTTTGTACAGTCGCGTCTAAAGTCAGCATTTCGCAAGTTTTATAGTCGTTATAACGATCTAGTTTGCCAGTAAAACTTACCATTAAGTCAAATGCTGTCTGATGTGTTTCATACCAACTGTGAGACCGTTCTTGGCACACTAATTCTGACTACGTATTACTCCGTTTACCTGATCGGAATATAGGGCTCACGGCGGGTCTGACCGGTCGACAGGAGATGCTTACTCCTCCTAGGCACCTGATCCCACCTCTAGTATGACCATGGGTCCGTGTTTGTCCATCTCTCTGATTTGTATTTTCTACAGAAATTACGAGATTGAATACTGTTAGTTATCTTAGCCTTTTCCTTATTGTGTCAGGTTTAAGTCTTTTGATAGTTGGAAAAGAAAGTTGTCACTGTTAATATACCAACGCTGAAAAGGCTTCTCTTCTCCATGCAAGTCCAAATCCTTCAGATTTGTTGCTAGGTCTTCACTTGGAAAGGCGCACATTACCTTACGGCTATTGGAAGCAAATATATAAAGGCGCATATTACCAAAATCTTCCAAGGAACCTTAAGTGTCTTTCAGAATGTGGATAGCTTTCTCCGAGTTAGAACAGAATGTTAGCCCATCAACGATGTTAAAGTTGTTTCTCACAAACTTAGCAACATGGCCTCCAAAGATTATTTCTGCTTCGACCGCCTTTCTAAGTCACAGGGTCGCCACTGCAGGTGTGGGACTATTGCCGAATACATATACCCTCATCCTGTACTCACTGATTTCCTTGTCAGTGTCATTTTTCTTGTGCAACAGAAATCGTAGAAAATTTCGATGATCTTCTCTGACCACGAAACATCTGTTGCACATCTTCAGTGGCATTCACCATCTCCTTACGAAATCGTATGAGTACACCCAACGGACTATTGCATAAGTCAGGTCGTGAGAGCAGAACATGAGTTAAGGAGACTCCATCAAATCTGGCAGACGAATCAATTACACCCGAATCTGACCTGGCTTTTTAGGGTGATAAACGCCGAAGAGTAGCAAATACCGTCTTTCTTCTCCATAAGATACGGCTGGGCCAACTTCTGCATGATTATTGTCCAAACTCTTTCCCTTAAAAGTAAGAAAGTGTTCCCTCATCACATTGTTTTTTAATCTGGCACCTAGTATATTCGCGCGTTGGATCCTTGCTCCTTGTTTTCTGATAGACACTGTCTTTTCTCTCTATTGATTGATTGATTGATTGTTTTTCGCCACACTGAACAAATTTGCAGTTATATGGTGGAGTCCAGTTTTTGTAGGTGGAGGAGAGAACCCAGATACAATGTACCCGGGAAGAGACCACCGACCTTCCGAAAGTAAACTGGCAAACTTTCTCACATATATCGGCACGAACAAGAATCGAACCCGCGCCGACTAGAGATGAGAGGCCTTGTGATTTTGAGCGCAATGCTCTAACCACTCGGCCACGGGGGCCCCGTCTTTCCTCTTTAAGTGGTAGTAGGGCTACCTAACTTTCTGAAAAGTGCCTGACGAATCTTGAATCCATCATTCTACTTTAGAAACAGTTTGTTTCTATTGCTTCAGAAACAGTCTGTTTCTATCGAAAACTCTGATTTATCGTCATCATTTGTATTGACGAACAGTTTGAATTCATCTGACATGGACTGATCAATCCGTTCTCGTAACTCGAACTTGTTAGTGCATGGCTTCAACATCGTGGGTCGACCTGTTGGAAGCATGCAAGCCTTCTTGACGCTTAGGTCCTGTAAGGAGTGTTGTGTCTCAAGGCAGGTTTCCCACCCAAGTCAGACCTGCAGTACGTATGGAGATTTCGCTGCACAATGTAATTAAGGTTTCATGAGAAAAATTACAAAATATACCTAAGTGCACTTTACACTATATATGACGTCACAATATTAAAGTACGTCACGGCGTACATATCTCTAGCTACATCGCGAGGAAAATGTCAAAATACTAGTATATTGTTGTTATTTGATTTACTATCATTTTCAAGTTATCAAGCGAAGTAAAGTTGATTGAGAGAGTTGATGTAGCAATAGTAAACGCGATGGCACAGGTGAAAGATGACTATATTATCTTTCGATCAAGGTATATTACAGAAGGTAATTAGTTGCAGATATAGGATTTTGAGGGGCCTCCGTGGCCGAGTGGTTAGAGCATCGGGCTCAAAATCACAAAGCCTCACCTCTGTCGGCGAGCGTTCGAATCTCGGTCGCGGCGTTATGTGAGCAAGTTTGCAGTTTACTTGCGGAAGGTCGGTGGTCTCTTCCCAGGTATATTGTACCTGGGTTCTTTCCTCCACCAACAAAAGCTGGACGCCACCAGATAACTGAAAAATTGTTGAGTGTGGCGGAAAGCAATAAATAATCAATCAATCAATAGGATTTTGATGCGGAAGATATGATTTTTTTTTTGGCCTCGTTTAAACGAGATTTGGCGAAGAATATGGAAACTAATCTATATTTTGATAAAGATTATGGAAATTATGAAGAATGAGAGGACATTATTCCGGGTCCGGAGCACTTTTATATCAGTATCGATATATCAAGCCAAACTGTAAGTGATTTGAGTGCATGTTCCACCTGTGCCGAGGTCATAAACAACTGAAGTCTAGAGTACAAAAATAGTTCTATTCACTTGCATGGTGACTTAATGATTCAGCAAAGGGATTTCCACTCTTGGTACGATATTTGTTTATATAATGACAGACGATTTTAGTAAAATTAAAATATGTGATGCTTGTAAGAATTTTACTTTCATTTGCATATGCTGTGATTACTTGTTTAATATTACTCGGGGCACCTTACCCTATTGTGTGGGCCGAAAAGCTGGGGTATGACATGCTGGGCCTTACTTAAATCACGTCCTATCAGCAGACGAATGTGGCATTCTTCGTCAAGTGGTTGGATGTGCAGATTGATACCTTTGAGGTGGTCATGACGAAGTATATTTCGGGTGTGTGTATCTCTGTTATTCTGGATATAGTCACACACAATCAGATTCGGTAGTTCAAAGTCTACATCACCTCCAACCGATCTAAGAACAATCTAGTTCCCCTTCTCCCAGACGTAATTACGTCGCCAGAACATGTTAACATGGTGTATTTTTGTGGTTCATCCTCCATGCTAATAAACTCAAAGAAATCCGGTGCAGCTAATGAGCGATTACTTTGATCGTCAATTACAGCATACATCATCATTGATTTGCTTGGATTATCACGATGAAACACACTGATTTTCCCATGACAGCTTTGCATTCATGACTCTTGTGACTGTTGGATGCACAGCATCTACAGCACATATAGTTCAGATTTATGAGTTTTTTTCCTTTCTTCGTACGACTTTGTCTTGAATCCTCTACATTCATCCAAAAAATGCCTAGTTTTGTGCCTGATACAAAGAGGAATCGAGGCTTCCACAGCTGTTTTTCTTAAACTGACAGTTTTTAAAACTTATTTGTTTAGGAGTGGCCTGTCTGTTGAAACCGTTTGTCTCACTGTTTTGTTCATAGTTAACGCCCAGGTCATTTTTCACTTTGTCCATTGCCTTTATGAACTCCACAAACACTGGAAATGAGGGAAATTACGGCTTTGTTAATTCATTTCTCCTGTAGACCATACGGAAGGACTTGATCCCCAATGACGAGTCCAGATATGCTAACGTGGCACTATACTTTTCCTTCGAGAACTGCGTTATGTAAGGATGTCTGAAAGATTATTCAGCTTCTGATGGTTCTTGTTGCCAAGTTTTGAGATTCGATAGTTTTGCTCTTATTATTGCTTCCACGTGTTCTAGTGCACCGTAACTCATCCAATAGCTCCCCGATTCTCTATTCTCTTTGAATATTGGATTATCTTATACTGAGTGCCCGCTTCTTTGATTCAAGTCCCGGGTACTTGACGAAAAGATCCATCTGCTCCTCGTCCATGACTTCGAGCTCATTCACTACACATAAAACTATTACGGTTAATAAAATAAAACTAAGAATCAGTTCATGAAATACATCAGGATATTGTAAGGCAAGTAACATCTTGTAGTTTTTATTTTCCCATTGCAATGCTTATCTACCTAAATAGCGTAATCAAATAATATCCGCATTTCAATTTTCCTTGTGTCCCAGAAAGATGTGATATTTGCTTAATAATGATTTACTTACATATATTTTTGTAACTAAAGTGGAATTAATTTTATTAGACCCCCCCCCCTTTTTTTTTAAAGTCTTGAAAACCATCAGTATATGTGAATGGAAGGAACAATAATTCTGGATAGAGGTGGATGTGATTATATTTTTATTAGCCAGGGGAACACTAAATTTTCTTCTTGCGAATGCAGCACATAATTATACTTTGTTTTGTTGTGCATAAGGTGTTTAAACAAAAGAGTATCAGGTTTGGTAATAGAGCGAGAGTGGATGTATTCAATTTTAAAGTTTCACAATAATAATAAAGTGACACCAGTATGAAACAACAGTCAATAAATTTTCAAACAAAATATAATGTGATATTTCATCAAAATTCATGGAACCATTGAATATCTATTATTTGTACAAACACCAACCATTTATACTAACTATGGGCACCAATGTTGTGTCTAACACTTGGTGTACATTGGCGTGTGGGGTTGGGGAGTTCACGGCACTTTACAACGTAGGTATCTGTTACACAAAATTGATGATTGTGTTATCCATAACGAACGTTATTTGGATTGCCATTATAGCTGTTGGTGTCATAGCTCTGACAATTTATTTCGTACTAAACTGAACATTTACAATTCATTCATTTATTTGAATCTCATCACCATTTTACAACGGTATACAGAGACTTGTATATAAAGTCAAATAGATAATTAACATTCATCATGTACATGCACACAAGTCATTACTTTGCAAACAATAATAACGGTTGTTCAACATGCTTTATGTATGAAAAATGGGACCTCTATTCTGAGTACATATTGTAATTAATATCCATGTATTCTGTTACATGTATACATTCAACTATGTATAAAAAACACATGTACAACAATATTGTATATATTTTCAAGTACCTATCCAAGACATGGCAAACTGGCCAAAACAAATATCACAATTAACTCTGTCAGTTCTATCATCAATGGATTATTAAGTATATAATTAATTTTTAAAAAAGCATTCTGGATGTATTGCAGGCAACACAAAGTCAGTCCACTACTGGTAGGATAATTCAGTCAAAAGTAGGTCAAGTGTAACAAAACTCAAAATTGATCTGTAACTATCCAAGACAAAGCCACATGTCACATTTCCATTGAATATCTTCAACTAATCCAGAGAAAAGTTCAGAAAACAGATTCCTTCAATCAAGGAGTTTAATTCAGTTAAATTAGGTCAAGAATAATGAAACTCAAACTTGATCTGTAACTATTCAAGACAAAGTCATATATAAAATTTCAGTTGAATACCTTCATCCAATGCTGAGAAAAGTCCAGAAAACTGATTCAGAGTGACAGACAGATGGACAGACTCAGGGCACATGTAAACTAATAGTCTCCTTTGGCAAAGTCAGTAGAGAACTAAAAAACACTAGTTTTGAGATTCATTACATCTGCATGGATAGGATGAAATAATCAATGCTATTGTACAAACAGATATACACAAGAACACCTTTCATAAATATCCTGTCGTCTGGAAGAAACAGCCAGCTTTTGAGGTATTTGTACTGATGACATTTAACATATGCAGCCAGTGTTTGAATTTGATATCTGCAGCTAATTGAAAAAAAGTCAGTATATAAAACAGCAACTAGCGTATAAATGTCACAGTTCAATTACATACAATATCCAACAATATCAAATAATTAAGTCTGCTGTATTGACTGATTAACAATATCCCTCATGTAAGAGATTGTTTGCTTTGGATTGTCACTATTGATAATGGCACTTCCTGATACAATCATTGTAGCCCCTGCCTACAATAGAATAAAATCTATATAAACAAAACAGATACATATTCCTATTATATTTGTACATTTTACTTAAAACCTCCAGTCTCATTAAATCAGATCCTACGATCCGTTTACCAGTGTAGCAATCTATGTGACTGGATCTTCGGATCTTATTTTAATCAGATTGTTGAAACCTCCATAAATAAATATAATTATGAGAAGACTATAACCCTAGCAATGCATGCAATACCAATCAGATCAATAGGTTGTTGAAAATATCAATTCAGTGTAATGTTATAACTAAAGAAATAAATGTACATTTCTTGTAGTGAAACTTACATCTGCACAATGCTGAATTGTTGAGGGCCCGACACCCCCATCTACCTCAATTTCTAGGTCACCGTATCTCTCTCGCAGAAAAGAAACCTGTTTCAAAAAACATTTTTATTGAGCATTTTGAAACTAGTGAAACAATCTCATTTGATTTTTGTGATATGGACTACACTATGTTGCAGTAAATGTTGGAAGGTTTAGAATACCTCAAAACATATGCATCAGTTACTAACTAATCATCCAAATACATAATGTTTCTAAAAGATAATAAATATATAGAGTAAAGATTTTGTCAAAGAAAAACAAATCTATTTTTCTATGCATGAATGCACATATCAACATTTCCTACAGTTTAAAATAAAAAATGCAAGCAACAATAGAGAGTTGAATTATAAAGGATTTTTTTTTTATTCAGTGAGTTGGATAAAGCTGCCATCATAACCTTGCTGTAATAATGAATCAATTTTTCTTCATGCACACATATATGTAGCATTTCTCTAATTATAATAAGAATTTAATACTGCCTTGTTATTTGTGTGATATTACACATGTACTTCATCAAGAATGATACAAATACAACCTAACAAGATACCTTCGGCATCATGTCTGCCATAAATTTTTGCCCCCCAAAACCTGGTTCCACAGTCATGATAAGAACCATATCCACCAGATCTATCAGAGGCACCAGTACATCAACAGCTGTTTTGGGTTTCACTCCAATACCAACCTTAAAAAAGGAAATTCAAGTAAGTATGGCCCATAAATTCCCAAGAATTTTTTTTAGACATGTATTTGTATACTAATGCCTTTAGAAAATAACATTGAATCTAGATATTGACCACAGTTTTAAGCATTAAGAAAGGCATTATTTAATTAAACTAACAGAGCTTTCATCAATCTCACATCTGCCTTTCTGTCTGTCTGTAAATGTTTTACACTTCAATTACTTCACATGAACCATTGACCTAATTTCAACCAAACTTAGCACAAATCAACTTGTGTTGAGGAGTACAAATGACTGAAAAGGAAGAATAATTACCCTTCTACTAGTGAGATACATGTATATTTGTACATGTACTAGCAATACAAAAAGAATTAAAAAAGAGTTGGTTTGTTGAAATAAAGCTTGTACTCAGGAGCAGATAATGAAGAAGGAAAGCCAAAACTTGCATGGCGGCTTCCATACATAATAAAGAGTCTACTTTTTTGAAGCCAAGAATAATGGATTTTCATTGGGTTTAAACTTTTACATAGGTATTGGTAGCATTTTTTTTCTCACATTTTTGCTCAAGTACCACACGACAAAAATTTGTCAAATTGATGTGCAACTCTTGCATTCATGCAGTATGGGTTCAGACTTGTTTATACCATGACCCCCATGGGTGAGGATCAAAATATGGTTAAAAATTTAACCCCATAAAATATTGGGGAACAAGAGTACTGAAAACAGTACAGAAATAGTATATAATATGATTGTTACAAGTTTATTTTGGGTGTTTTTTTAAACCATGAATTACAGAATTTTACTGAAGGTAGTATCAGCCACCATAAGCAGAGACATAATTTATACTGCAATGTATGAATAAAAAACTGACAGGAAGTTAACACACAAACCATGAGCTCTGCATGTGTAAACTATTTGCCCAACTTAGGAAATTGTTGAGAATCAAAAGCCTTGCAATATGCACATCTTCATGTTGTTTACAAAGGCCTTAGTTTGAAAACTGTGATAGCAGTGAGATGAAAAACCATGTACTCACTATGTACAATAATATTTTCTCAAAAGTGATTAAGTTCATCAATCTATCATTTTCTCTAAAATTGAAGAAAATCAAAGTCCTTGCCACATGCACACATTCAAAACAAATACAAACACTCTGTAAAATATGATGGTCCTTACTGTAACTGTAAGAGTTAGATGGATAAATCATGCACTCTCTATGCAATATGTCTTCAAAAGTGACAAAAAAATTTAACCTATAATTTGTTGAAAAATTGAAGAAAATTAAAATCCTTGAAATAGGCACATCTTCAATATCCATACAACCAATCTGCAAAATAGGAAGGTCCTCACTTGAAAACTGGGAGGAGTGAGCCAGGCAAATCATGTACCCTCCATATAACATTAAATTTCAAATTAAGGGGCAAGACTCCTGCAAGGGAGGCCAAAATAGATCTTCAATGACCAACAGTGATGAGTTTGGTGTCAAAGTAGGTGTTCATCAGGGCTCTGTTCTTAGCCCACTACTCTTCATCATCGTTCTAGAAGCTTTATCCAGGAAGTTCCGCACAGGCTGCCCATGGGAGCTGTTGTATGCAGATGACTTGATGGTCAGTGCCGAGTCCATGGAGGAACTACTGGTAAAGTTGAAGACATGGAAAGCAGAGATGGAGAGGAAAGGCCTACGGGTGAACATGGAGAAGACAAAGATCATGGTTTCTGGCCACAATCTGGACCTTCTGAAAAAATCTGGAAAGGATCCCTGTGGTGTCTGTCAGACAGGTGTAGGAAGAAATGCCATCTTCTGTTGTGGTTGCTTGTCCTGGATCCACAAGAAATGCAGTGGAATCAAAGGCCCCTTGTGCCCTGATCCTGATTTCAGATGTGCTCGCTGTCTGGGAAAGGCACGTCCTATAGATGGTAGACTAGTGAAGGTGGTTCAGGTTGATGATGGAAAAGTTGAGGCTGTTCCAGAGTTCTGTTATCTCGGAGACATGCTTTCTGCTGGCGGTGGTTGTGAACTGGCTGCAATCACACGTTGCAAATCGGCTTGGGGCAAGTTCCGCCAACTACTCCCCCTGCTCACAAACCGCAATCTGCCACTTTTGACTAGAGGCCGAGTGTATTCAACTTGCGTGAGAAGAGTAATGCTACATGCAGCAGAAACATGGGCAATAACTGTGGCTACACTTAATCGACTACGGCGCAATGACCGTGCAATGATCCGTTGGATCTGTAATATCAAGGCAACTGATGAAGTAAGCTCAGACTCTCTTCTCTCAAAGCTTGGACTCCGGGATATAGATGAGGTGCTTCGTTCTAGCAGGATGAGATGGTATGGACATGTAGAGCGCAGCAAAGGCTGGATTTCTCAAGTACGCAAGCTAAACATAGACATAGATGCACAGAAAAGATCTGGGAAGGCAAGGAAATCATGGGATGAAGTCTTGTTGGATGACAAAAAGAGGCTTGGAATGGAAACTGCTGATCCACAGAATCGCTCAGAGTGGAGAGGTCGTCTAAGAAGGAGACTTGTCAAACAAGTCCAACCCTCAGATGAGGACAACGGACTATAAAACGGATATGATGATGATGATGATGAACTTTTCAGAAGCTATACAACAAGTTTCTGCTTGATATGTGACAGATGGACGCCCAGTCATTGCTGAACCATAATACATCCCGTCTCGAGATGGGTGTATAAAAATCTTTTATGAAGCATCTTTGTGATAATCACAAGGGTATAATTTGTTGAATTAATCTGCAAATACATGTATCCTCATTCATTGTAGATCCAAGGTTGTTCGTACCATGACCCTCACAATTAGACAAGCCACAAGAGCAGTTTACAGGCAAGTAATGTAACACATGAGTCTCATAGAATTTCTTTATGAAGAGTTGTCTCACCTTCATCCCAGCTTCCCTAATCTTCCTTATACATCCAGTGGGATCATCTGTAGCTTCATAATGAAATGTATACTGATTTGCCCCAGCATCTGCCATGTTCTGTACCCACTACAACAAAAATCATATTTACAAAAGACCTCCAATCAAAATTCAAATATTGCATTATAAGATTAATACAATGCAAAATTTTGTGACTACATTTAAACATCTACATAATTAAAAATGTCTGTGTAAACAGTATTACATGATACCATCATTTCCTGATCTGTATCACTGACTACAGATTCCATGAAAAGACATATTCCTATTGACTAGAATGTAATATACCATTAACTCCTAGATGGAGATACATGTAATTACCACATAAGTTCTTGAAAATAATCTCCGAACCCTAAGTGCACAAGTGGTATTTTTCAAGGATTGCTTTTCAAATTGTTATCAAGCATGATGTCAATTAAAATCATAAATATGTTCTTACTGAAAGCAAGAATTCCATAACTGTCTATATTTAATTTCAATGTCCATAATAATGTTTTTAATGATATCAAAATGATTGAAAGATCAGCTTATTCAAATAATACACTGCAAGAATTTCGGAATAACTAAAACTGTTCTATAGGGCATATTCAATGCTGGCAAATGGAGAATTTGTGCTCATTGAAGAATAAATGGTCTTTAATAATGACGACATAGCATCCCCCTCAATATGGAAAAACATCCATAACTTCCTTGAATGTTTAAAATGCCAATGAAAATATATGCAGCAGGTGTATAAATTCATTATTCATATTGGATATGAACAAAGTTTTAATCAAATCTATTCACTGGTGTAAAAGATATACCCAGGACAAAATATGTCCGCAGACAAAGAAATAAACATGGTAACTATAGTATATGTCTCTAGATTTTGTTGGGTTTCTTTTTTTTTTGGGGGGGGGGGGGTATAAAGAAAGCAGCAATTAAGTGTTCATTGATATTTGAATCCCATAATTATATATGCATTGTAACTGAAAAGGATGTGTTCCCACCAAGCCAACTTTTCAAAAAACCCTATTCTCACTTAGCCATCTTTTCATATTTTATACTTGAGTGATTTCCTGGCTATAGTCTGTTTTCAGAAAGGAGTAGGTGTGTTACCTGAGTTGTTAAGGATTAATTAAACAAAAGTATTAAATTTTTATTCAAAATATTTTTTTATATAAACCATTAATTGTTATTTTGATGAAATAAATATTTCTGCTTAATTAACTGAGTTGATAAAATTATCAAGGATTAAATCAACTACTTTTAAATATTTCAGATTAATTCAACAAAAATACTAATAATTTCAATTCAAACTTGGATGTTTTATATATAATGCAAAATCTATTAGTTCTTTTGATTAAATAATACATTTCGATTTTTCAGAAAATTACACTTTATTGAACTTAGTCTGTTTTAAGGAAATATTACATATAGAATACATGATTTATCTAACTCCAACACAGTTTTCATGTGAGAACCCTCTTACTGTACCGTAAAAACTCACAGTGTTCTTGTTTAAGAATAGAGCAAAGTAATTTGTTATAAAAATACCTATAAATATAAAATGTTGTTATCATATAATATGAAGGATTCAATATTTATTGTGCAATGAAATTGACGTTTGTTTAACTATTATAATTGTGAAGGCTATAAAAACTAGGTTTATATGTCAATAACCATCAGCTTCTTTTATCTAGGGTGTAATTTGACTCCTAATTAAAACTAGTGTTGTATGGTTCTGCAGAAATTTTATTTCACTTACTTTTTACTTTAACCATGGCGAAGTCATAAGTGAATGTAGATTTCCTAAAGAATGGTAGAGGAGGATTTTATCTTATTCATGCAGGTTGTAAATTTTCTGTGCGTACCAGAAAGAATGAAAGAACATACTGGAGATGTGTTGACCGACAGTGTCCAGCCAGGATTGTTACCATGGATAAAATTCCTGTATCATTTCCCCAAGTCCACAACCATGATGCAGACTTATAGGACTAGGAGCCCAATCGTTCATCAACGGTATAAAGAAGAGGTGCAAGGATAAACCAACTCCAATACCCACCATATATGATGAAGAACTTGGTGGTCTCCGTAATGCAGACTGTGATGATGCAGTAGTGGGATTGATTGGACAGATTCTGACATTCCCATCTAGGACCATGCCAAAGCTGCCCACAACACCTGAAGATATCAACCTTCAAGGCACTTGGACACAGACATCAGCTGGATACAGATTTCGTCTCTGTGACAATACTGATGACCAGGGTAACAGGATCCTTGTGTTTGCTACAGATGCAGATTTAGTGAATTTATATGCTGCAGAAATCATTAACAGTGACAGGACATTCTACTCCTGTACCACACTTTTCACCCGACTTTATACTCTCCATGCTTCTGTACACAGCACTGTGTTTCCTCTTGTATACGCCCTGTTACCAAACAAGTCAGAGACAACATACGACCATTTTTTATCCCTTCTTAGAGGCGCCATCACAGATAGACAGTCAATTCTTGCTCTGGAACACTGGATGTTGGACTTTGAAATTGCTGCAAGGAATTTCGTGGAAAACAATTTTCCTCATGCTTCACTCAGAGGTTGCTTCTTCCATTACATGCAATGCATTTGGAGGAAAGTTCAGAACTGTGGACTGGCAGTCACATACAAAGAGGAGGAAGACTTTCATAAACTTGTGAGGAGAGCTGCCGTGCTACCATTTGTGCCAGAACATCTTGTAGAGGATGTGTGTTTCCAGGCTCTCAATAACAACGAAAGTGATGGGTAGGCTTTGCTTCGTTTAAAAGACTATGTGACCAAGACCCGGGTGGAAGGTCATCTAACACACTGGAACCACAACAACAATGATGGACCAAGGACCATAAATGCTGTCGAGGGATGGCACCACAAGTTCAACAGGATGTGTCAATGACCCCATCTCAATATGTACATGTTTGTCCAACTGATCAAATAAGAATAAGCTGCCAACAAAGCAAAAATCATCCACATTTTGGCAGGAGGGATTGTGCGGCCCAAAATGAAGAAATATCGACAGTTAGATGCACGCATTATACGTCTAAAGGAGAGACTGTGCCAGGGCTTGGAGTATGCAGATGCTGCATTGCATCGCCTTCATTTGGACTAGTTAACTATTGACCAACAATTGGACGTGCTGATTTTCTCAGTGATTTGATACTAATTTAGATTAATTTGACATTTTTTTCCTTTGCGTTTCTTATATATCTTCAAAAGTTTAAATGTTATGCAATATTTGATGAAGGGAAATAAATATTTTAACTTAAACATGACTTTAAAAAAGTATTTAAATGGGAACTTTGATCTGCGTAAATATGAGGAATGTTCTAAGATTTGAAGCAATTTTTTCAAAGGATAGAATTAATACTCATTAAGATTAAGAATGCTTACGACTTACTTTTTTTTCAATTGATAATAATAATAATGAAAAATATAAAGTAGAAGAACAATTAAGAGGATATTAATTTACTAATTATTATTGCATGTTCTGGGTATTAATTATATCTTTGTAAATAAAATAATCTTTGAAATTAAATTTAAACCAAACTATTTTTAATATAATTATATACTGCATAATTATGTTTGCCATTATCAATATGTTGATCACACACACTGGAAACAACTTGGGAAAGAAGAAATAAAAAGAAAAAACAGACTACAGACTAGCTGCAATTAAATTATTTTGTTCTATAACAGGACCCCATTCCCACCTAGCCAACCCAATTTTATCTGTGTAAGTTGGCTAGGTGGGATTAAAGTTTTTAAAAGTATATAGAAAGGTGTTAAAACCCAAGCACCTGTGACCAAAACCTGTAAATTACTTTGTAAATAATTCCGAATGTTTGTAAATCACTCATAAAATAAATTCATTTTTTTCTTCTTTCTTTTCAAAATAACAGCACCTGTTCTGGGTTTTGTACCATCATGTGCATATCAAATAGGACCCCGGGAAGTTTCGGTCGAAGACATTTCACAACCGGGTGTCCAAATGTTAAGTTGGGAACGAACTGTCCGTCCATGACGTCAAGGTGTAAGTAGTCCGCTCCACTATCCATCATTCGTTGACATTCCGATGCTAAATCAGACAAGTCTGAGTTGAGAATTGATGGACCTATTCGACACCGCTTTCCACCGCTGGGAGCTGCCATCTTGTTTAACATATGCTGTTGTTTGAACCCGATCTATTTTAAACTAAACGAAACTAAAATAAATAAATAAATAAATGAATAAATAAATAATGAATTTAAGAAGGAAATGTGGAGGAGGAACATCATTGTCCTCTCCTGATAAATCATTGGGTTTTTTGTTTGCTTTTTTTTTTTTAATTTTTTTTTTATACAGGTATTTGAGTTTCAATAAATTGATACAAATTTAAAAAATGGCTCTCTCGATTGATCGATCGATCGATAGATAGATAGACCTCCCCTCCCTTTTTTATATCTGTTTATTCATTCAGATACTGTATGTGGGAAGATGAAGATGTGTTTGTGTTTGCTTTAGTCATTTAATTCTTTCTTTGCAAAATGCATCTTTACAATGTTACAAATATGTACCTCATACCAGATGCCTAGATAATATAAAGCGGGGATCCAGAAAATTTTCAAAGGGGGGAGGGGTTGACCCAAGTTTTTGTACCCTTTTCTGTAAATAAGCTATATGATGCCTGCATATTACAAACGTCATAACTTATTTACAGAAACAAGTGCCAGAAGTGTGCTTTCTAGCTCCCCAAAACGGGTGCATGTTGAAAAAAATCAGAAAATGGAGGGAGAGAGAGAGCGAGAGAGAGGGAGAGAGAGAGAGAGAGAGAATCATCTTCGTTTAGAAAATATTTAACCGGCGGGGTGGGGTGGGGGTGTCCCTCTAACCCATTATATTATGATTATTGTTTATTAATAATTTCACATCAGGTAGCACCGTTTTCAAAGGGAGGCGAGTAGGAGAGTAGGAGGAAACGTTGACTTCACAATCGATTCCCTGAAAATAAAATTCTTGACAAGCTTGAAGCATAAAAACACTACACATTAGCAAGATATTAAGGTATTCTCCAAGATCAAGGTCACAAGGTCAATAAATTTGGTACCAAAAGAAAAGTCTTGTCGCAAGAAATGGACGAGTTACACCTGATTAGTTACGATGAAAGTTACTGTTTTGAAATTTGAGCTAATCTCCAAGGTCACAAGGTCAATCATCATGATGTCAAATGAAAGGGTTGTTGAATATTGTTTAACGTCCCTTTCGAGCATTTTTCACTATCATAGAGACGTCAGCATTGCCGGTGAAGGGCTGCAAAACTTAGGCCTACGCTCCGCGCTTACGGCCTTTGAGCAGGGAGGGGTCTTTAACGTGCCACACCTGCTTTGACACGGGACCTCGGTTTTTGCGGTCTCATCCGAAGGACCGCCCCATTTGGTCGCAAGGAATACTGAGAACCTATTCTAACCCGAATCCCCCATGGGGTTCAAATGAAAAGACTTGTCATAAGAATCTATATACAAAATATGAAAGCCCTATCTTAAAACAGATTAAGAGTTTTTACCTTGACCCCTTGATTGACTTTGACACAAAAAAGACAAAAAAATAAAAAAATAAAAAAAAAAACAAACAAAAAAACAAACAAACCAAAATTGAAATAAAAAAATAAAAATCCCCCCCCCCCAAAAAAAATAAAAAAAAACAACAAAAAAAAAAAACAAACAAAAAACAAAACAAAAAACAAACAAACCAAAAACAAAATTAAAATAAAATCAAAAATACACCCCCCCCCAAAAAAAATTTTAAAAACCATAAAAAAAAAAAAACCAAAAAAAAAAAAAAACAAACAAAAAAAAATTAAAAAGAAAAAAAAATACACCCCCCCCAAAAACAAAACAAAAAACAACAACAACAACAACAAAAAAAACACAAGCAAACAAACAAAACAAAAAAACCCAAAAAAAACCCCAAAAAACCCAAAACAAAACAAACAAACAAACAAACAAAAAACCAAAAAAAAAAAACAAAAAAAAAAAAAAAAAAAAAAAAAACCCAGTGCGACATTGAACTCTGGACACGACAAAGTCCAGACTTTTTGGTACCCTTTATGATAAAGATTTTATGAAAAATCAAAGTGCATGTGGTAGAATGTTTTTGGTAGTATGTCATAATTCAAGGTTGGGCTTACACATCCTTGTAGAATAATAGATATCAGCCTCCAAAGACAATAAATCCTATATGATAATATGAGAATGGCAGGGTTTTAAATCCTACAAAAATCTTATCATAACCTTATGGGACAAAAATCCTAATATTTCAATAATTTTCAGTAGGATAATTAATCCTATATAAAGTGTGTTTGGAAAGAAAATCTATATAGTACGTAGATGTGGTAAAATGTTCCATGTGTTTAATATTACATGTAACATTAAATACATGGGATATTTTACCCTTAAATGTCGTACTGTTAAAAGTTAGTCAAACGTCAAAGTGAACAAATTCAGTACCATACGATAGGTCTTGTCACACGAAAATCTGAGCCCGTCACTCGCCAATTCAAAAGTTATGAGCAAGATTAAAGTTTAGGACAGGACAATACACAATGACCACCCACCTTGATCTTCGATACGAGAGCATGAAAAATGTAGCTCTGTCCAAACCAAAACAGGACAAAAACAAGGATCCTCCCGTTTGATCTTCGATACCGGAGCATAAACTTATAGTTCTATCCCAACTTCAAAATCTGAAATCGGTGGGAGACGGTGGCCGGAGTTGATCATTCAGTTCATAGGTCCCATTCATCTGTTTAATCTTACATTTTCACTACCACTCACTGCTACTATTTTAAAAAAAAAAAGTCAGGGGGAAGGAGACAAGCTGCCAGTGCTCAGCGTGCGATTCTGTCACGGTTATAGTAGAGATCTTATAAAATCATTTAGTTCATTATTCTCCAATATATATACTGATTAATCAATAGATTATCAAAACAGTGTTACGTAATCAATTCCATAAGAAAAATAAACATGCATGTATCTGTGTGCATTGTAATACTCATTGACACCGTATAGGTTTCATGTCCTCAGTCCGATTTTAGAACATCTGTGTCTGGCCTATTTCATGGCTTTCCACGATCGCGCCTACGAGTTTTACACTTTATGTTTTGCTTATACAGTAATAAAATCGATAACTGAAAATTTTATTTCACTATCATATGATTTAATCAACGTGTGTTACAAACTGATTTATGAATGACTGAAGGATATTTGAGATTCAAAAACAAAAAACAAAAAAAAAGTAAAAAGTAATGGTTTCCGTTCCGAGATCGACACGTCTCAGGCAAACAAACAAGGCGATGCACACACCGGATTTCAAAACTTCACAGAAACCCATACAAACAGAGATACATTGCTGGATTCAGTTAATGTTCTATTAAGCTCTCATCTTTGCTCTTAACAGAAATATTAACTGCTCTGAAGGTGAAACATCAGACATTCTGTACCACAAGATATGCGAGAATTCAAGGTGGTTTAAACCAAATGTGGATTTTTTTTTTTTTTTAAAACTTCTCTCAATCAACAGCATCAAAACATATGACTTTTCAATAAGTTACGCGACCATTCCTCACGATAAATTAACAACTAGTCTTTTTGATCTTATACATGTAGACAGCTACGTTTTCAATAAAAATGAGACACGGAAATAATCATATTTGTGACAAGCCATTCAAAAAATTATTTTGTTAAACTCCACTCTGATTCTACACAAGTACTCTGAAGATGTTAGAGTTTCTTATTGACAATATCTACGTTGCCTTTGGAGATCATGTCTTCCAACAGTATGTCGGAATTCTCATGGGCACAAATTATGTTCCTTTATCAGTTGACTTGTTCTTATATTCTTATGAGACAGAATTTATTCCAAACTTCCACATGAAAAGTAAAAATCTCTTGCTGCGGCTTTCAACTCAACATTTAGAAATATATTAAATATGATCATTTTCTTTCATAAGTCGATTCGATATATCCTAATGAAATCAAAATGAAAAACAAAACACCACAGAGTGTTCGATATCTGCTTCATATTTGATATTGCATTGAATATAAATGTTGACGGCTAACTTACAACTCAACTTTATGACAAACGGGATTACTTCAGCTTCTCCATCGTCAACTTACAATAACTATGTAGCACTATTTCATTATCACCTGCATATGGTATTTATGTCTCTCAGCTAATTCAATTCGCGAAAGCATGTTCTGCGTATTATATATTTTTAAATTGAGGCAATCTACTGACAAATAGGTTGATTTTATTACAGGGGCTTCAGCAGCATAGCTTGATTACAGCATTTCACAAATTCCATGATCGTTATAATGATCTTTTTTGCAAATACAGTCTTTCGTGTGGTCGAATGCATCGTCGCTAGCGACGGTTACTGAGTATTGTAGTACCTATCTTACGATGGATCAAATGCTGTCCGACGTGTTTCATATCAATTATTATACTGTTCTTTACATACTGATTTTGACTACAGATTACTCTGTTTACGTGATCATGATAGAGGGCTCACAACGGGTGTGAATGGTCAGATGTTATGATTGAAAGAATTAGCAAATTTCTATTTTTAGGAACGTGATGTAGTAAGCGTTATCTCCCTTTGCCCCACTTCCGATTTTAAAATTTTTATGATGTATATGAACAAAACATTTTATACAAGTAAATTTTATTTTCTGAAGTTTATAATAAATGAAAAACTCAAAATTTTCTTTATTATTCAGAATATTGTAAGATGACGTTGCCAATGACACCAAAATAAGGCACTGTACACCGCGTCGATTACCAGATTTTGACACATTTCTCACAGAAGTCTTAAAATCGAATTGAATAATTATGACCAAAAAAAACAAAAACAAAAAAAAAAAAAAAAAAAAAAAAAAAAGCGAAACTTAAAACATTCATGTTCATGTAACATGAAGACATTGTAGCTTTCTACGTGGTTTTCTAATAGACATGCACTTATAAACTTAATCTATCAGTATAAAATTTTCCAAAATTTAAAGTGGCAGATCACACACGCACATTCGTCAATCGTAGTATAGATGAGAAGAAATTATCTCAAACTCAAGCTAGGCATTCGAAGTCCCTGTAATAATGAGCTGATGAATATGTTTAAGAAATAACTTCATTTTTGAAAATACATGAGGGTATGAACTGCGACGCTTCACCCCTGCATACATTATGAAGCGCGTGAGCGTTTCCTGAAAAGTATGTCGGTGTGAAATGTTACAGATCATACTCTAATGTATTTTAAAAAATTGAAATTCATTTCTTACATTTACATTCTACTTTCATTTCATTCGGAATCACCAGCCGTTAAACTAGATTTACTATGTTTATCAAAAATCATACACGCATTGCTCACAACTGCAACGCATTCATGAGGGAACGGATATCATACAAGGAATGCACAAACCGACTTGCGGCCAATATGGGGATTAAAAATTAGATATTTTACAGGAAGTTTAAAAACATTGAATTACGAAAAGTGAGCAGTAAATATCCTTGTTTTTGTGCAATCACACACGTCTCGACTTATACGTTTTTTGTTGTTGGCTTTTTTTTTGTTTTTTTGTTGTTGTTTTTTTTTTTTTTGTTTTTTGGTTTTTTTGTTTGTTTGTTTTTGTTTGCTTTGTTTTGTTTGTTTGTTTTTTATTTTTGTTTGCTTTGTTTTTTGTTTTTGTTTTGTTTTGTTGTTGTTTTTTGTTGTGTTTTTTATCGACATACCTGTGCATGTTTTTCTTTGCAGTCATTGTCATTGTACTACTAATTCCACCATTCAAATTTGTCACTAACTCGGATTGTCATTCACTCTGCTATTATTTCGCTATCAATACTGTCATATTTTGTACTCATGCATTCCAAAAGTTGATGTACATATAATAAAAACAGAATTTTGAAATTATAGTTTTCTGAGAAGATAGTTTTGTTGTAATATTCGAAATACTTTTATGCTCAAAATTATTCATGTACATGTACGTCTTTCTACGCTCTTCAGTAGCAAGCTATTATAAAGGTTAGTGTTGATACACTCTCCAGCATTTCTACTTTAAGATTTCTTACATTTTATCATTTAATCTAGACGAGAATATCATCAACTCAGTCTATTTCATTTTCACCCTGAGCGATGAAAATACAGGTGATTGTAACTTTCACATTTATCTAAATTAGGGTATCTTTTTTCATCTTTGCGAAGGAATATTATATCGGTGATTTTCGAGATATTGTAAAATTTTACCACGCATACATCTGACAAAGATCAAACAAATAAGTTCGTTTTTCAGTGGGTAGAAGCTTCAAAAAGGCATATATTTAGACACCTTCTAACATAAAGAGTTCATGCAGTAAAGCATCTAAAAGGAGTTTCACACGGAAAGTAAGGTTCGTGTGTTTTTATGTACATGTATCACTAAATGTAAAAGGTTTTTGATTGTTAATTAATACTTGACAAACTATTCGATATGAATAATATTAGAGGAGCACATGTATATTCAATTTCCAAGAAATTTTACATATCGGACATTTCATATAAAAAAAGGAAATAATTCTACATATTGCCACTAACTCGAAATTCTCGAAAGACTCCACGGAGTCTTCCACATGTGTTTCATATTTGGATGTTATACTGAACATGGACTTTAATAGTATTCTAATTATGACGAACTTCAGTTTTTCCGTCGTAAAATTCCTCATTTCTGTATTGATTCATTAGCAGTTTACGTCTTCCATCTGATTCGATATGCGAAAATGATTCTGTTTGTAATCAATTTCTAAACCGAAACATGCTACTGACACTTAAGTTACAAGGGTTTCAACAGTCTTGTTTAAAATCAATATTTTGCAAATTCTATCGTCGATATTACCCGCAAGAGCAAGAGTGTGATCTGTTCTGATACGGGTTTTCAAACTGTACACGCGTTTCTGCGGGATTAATGTTTTTGTTTCTGCGGAGTTAATGTTTTCGTTTCTGCGGGATTGATATGAATGTATTTTTAAAAATATTTCCAAAATTAATGTAATCCATAATTGGGGACTGAAATTATATTGATGTTAGCCTTTGAGTTGTATAATCTCTGGAATTAAATCAAGCATATTAGCATGTAATAATGTAATAATGTAATGACAAATGTAATAAACATTATAGTTGTCTCTTTGTACTGGCGGTTTTTTCCCCCTGACTCATTTTCATTGATTGCTTTATGTTTATTTATTTATTTATTCATTTAATACAAAAGGGGTGTGCATTGGTTTGTGGATTCAACTAATAATATATTCATGTGGTATTGAGGTAATAAAGATGTTTAGGTGATCTATACAATTGCGCATGATAGGTCTTCTTTTTATTTTTATTTTTTTTTCGCTTTGTTTTGTTTTGTTATGTTTTATTTTGTTTTCTTTTTGGACTATGAATCACCCCCACTTACCTGTTTAAGACAGGGAGTTCGTAGCGAGTATGACCTATCACGGGGTGTGTCTTCTTGCTAGACAGCTGATCCCATGATCTAATTAAAATTAGATCTTTTATGCTCCGTAATATTGATATGCTGCAAGAAGTGAGTGGATCAAACATTTAATATTAATTAGATTACTGATCCCACATCCGGTGTCTCCAGGAATGTTTTGGATTTTGCACCCTTTATATCATTTTTGAGATTGATCATTGTTTGTTATCTCTACATTCTTTGTATCACATTCCATATTATTAACATTACATGTTGTATACACAGCAATATATCATTACCAAATTGATTGAGAAATGTAAGATAATCCAGATAATGTGAGCGGTATTATATTCGGGGAGGGGGGGGGGGGTAATATAATTTATCTGCGTTAAAATAGTATTATGCTTTCATATATGTCATACAGTGTTTCCATGCTTCTTTAGATATTATAAACAAATGAAGTAGAATTAAGCAGAAAATGACACTAGTTGCAGCGACACGTGCATGCCATTGTACATGCACATCATAAAATTAGTGACACTTCTGGGATCAATATGTTTTAGCTACCCATGAAATACAAATATATTCACCGAGTCCGGAGGCCGAGGTAAATATTGTATTTCGAGGGTAGCTAAAGCATCGTACTGACCGAGAATTTGTCAATAATTATCATATGATTGAATGATTTAAACTTATATAGCCCACGAAACAATATCTTGTCTGCCATTTTTGTTGATAGCTAGAATTCAAGACCTAGCCTAAAATGATAAGAGACACGAGTTTTTATTTATTATACGATTGAATAATTTAAAACATTTAAACCGACTACTAGAGCTTATTAAAACGATATTTGATCGGTCATATTGTTTACAGCTCAAGTGCAAAACCTAGTTGAAAGTGGTTAGAGATGGTAGTTTTCATTGGGCGACCACCAGTCGAATTACTATGGAAGAACTTTCCACGTTACTATGTTACTATGTTATAATGGCATGCACTTATAAAATATTTGTATACTTTAGTATGTTTTCCGCAAAATCTTTCATTTAAAAGAAAAAGGGGCCAGGAAATTATAGTAAGCTGAAAATAATATCACTTTATCATATCTAAAATAATCAATAAGAAGCAATCACCCAGTAGATTATAAATTCCTGCAAGTTTTTTTTAAAGCAAGTACCTGTATTAGGAATGCATTAACCTATATAATAAAGGGGATATTAGGAGATACTAATGGCAAATCCTTTAAAATTATCCACGTATTTCATCTCACTCCCAGACTCTCATTTTCTTCTTCTTATTTTTGTTATTTATATGGTTTAGTAAATAATCAATTCTCGCAAGGATTTTAATGGTGGATCTAGTGATTTTAAATAACAGGTTCGGATCCATTCATATCTGAAGCTTTGTTATTTTGACTTTATTTTCACATATTTGATCTAAAAATCTCAATTTATTGAATGGACTTAATATTTTGACTTTTTCATAAATATTCAAACAGAATATATTGCTCAGCAGTTTGATATTCCATGTAATTTTCGCTTTTAAAAATTTACCTTAAATTTCGAAATTCTAGAATCTAGACTTAAATTAGTTCAAAACTTAAAATATCAAAGTTATAAATGAATATATAACTAGTATTTTGAGTTCTTTAACTTTTATTTTAAGGTCATATGAAACGTACCTATTGTGCTGATTTTCCCACTGAATATGCTGAATACTTCTAGTATTAATTTCTTGTATCATATTTTCCTTAAATGTTGAAAACTCGTCTTCATGAAAATGGCAGAATGCTCTATACATTTCAAATGACTATCAGTGCTAATTTAAAAACTGGAATTACACCAGCTTATTTTCTTAAAAGATATTGTATAAGCGAACAGGACATTAGATATAATGATGATATGAAAAAAGCATTGTTTTCAACTTCTTTGGGGGCTTGAGAGGATTTTTATCAAATTATTTATTTATTCAATTATTTATTTATTTTTTTAAATTTTTTTGTTTTTGTTTTTGTTTTTTGTTTTGTTTTGTTTTTTGTTTTTGTTTTTTGTTTGTTTGTTTGTTTGTTTGCTTTTGGGGTTTTTTTTGGGGGGGGGGGGGGGGGGCAAACCATTGCATGAGTTATCATTCTTTGATAAAAGAAAACTACAATACAGCACGTTAATAATTAACAGTATGTTATAATTTTATATTCTCATAATTATAAGAACCTTTACTGACTAAGCAACACATTATTTGCTTGGCAAACTGCATCTTCTCAGTTAAAAGTACCCGACACTTGGCTTGAGAAGATGAATACTTCTGAATACATAATCTGTAATGGCAGAATACAAGCATGTTAAAACGGAGCTATTTGTGGAGTAGTTCAATGTCATTTCACACTATAGTATAGGAGCACTTCGTATGAAGAGATACAGGATTGATGTTAAATGTACAGGAGCGTCCTTTCTCTGCTGGGTTCCATTCCGTGATTGCCGTGAAAGGATAAGGACATTTTGGTTTCCTTCTAAACCAATGGCCATTCTGTTCAAATTCCAAATTAAAGACACCATAATCTTTCGGATTTAATTATCATAAAGCTTCTAAAATATCTGATTTTACCTATATTTCCTTATTTTAATTTTTAAAAAAATTTACGGTATACGAATAAGTAAATGTATATGGCCAGTTGGTATATTTACTGATAGAGTATTTTACAGAACTAAATCAGAAGCTCAGCATGCCACCAAAGTATTACACTTGGTAAAAAAGAAAACCAAGATGGCGATAAGTGGAGTCGATTCCAGACAAGTGAAAACTCCAAACATGTACATATATGCCTTTTAAAGTTATTATCCTGCTGCGTAATTTTTTTTTTAATAATTGATTTTGTTTACTATAGCAGTCAGCAATTAAAATATCTTAATCAACTTCACAGTTGAATCTCATCTTGAAGGAATGTACGAAACACACATCGTGGTCGGATAAAAAAAAAATTATAATGAAAAAATGGGATGATTTCTTTCATTTCTTCTGCGGCCTGACGCTTGCGTGAAGTTCATTTCTTGAATGCCTTTGTGAATAGTTTGATTTTTTTGAATGTCGAGAACTGTAACCAATGTGATCCACTCGCTTCGGGTGTTGCTAAAACACCGAATGGAAAACGGAATAGAAAGTGGAACGGAATGGAATATATTGTCTGTCATATCATGATGCGGAAGTCATCATTTTGTAAAATCAAAAGGCGCATGAATAAGGGAAGTAGAAATTACAGAGAGAACGAGAAGTCGTTCTCAGAAGCCACCATTTCACATACTTTATACAAATACATGTGTAGTTTAAAATCATTGTAACTTATTATGAAAAATATTACGCAAACACTGCGGATGACATCCCCCTTTCCAGACTTTGCCATGTTTTAATCCCCCTCCTCTCCCACCGATTGTGACAGCATGTTATAAAAAAAAATAAATAACTAAAACAAAGATTTGCTTCATTTTGGATCAATTTACACTGCACGTCAAGTGAAAGTGAATGTACCGCAATCCTGCTGATATGTTTGATTCTACAGCCAAGAAATAAAAAAGAACAGAATAAATCAACAACAAAACACAATAAAAAAAAAAGAAATAACTAAAACAAATATGCTAAAAAAAACAACAAAACTTGAATTGTCATTTATGCTTTCAAATCTTATTACTTTTTCCTGCATGGCTAACACTATAGGAGACGATATCATAAACATAACCAATGAATAAGAAGTTTTCATCCCCACCCTAACCCCCACCATGAAAACAACATTGAAAAATTGTTTTAAAAAGGAATATAAGATATTTTTCTCATATGTTTTCTCCAAAGATAGCCTTTTTATATCGACCTTGCTGTGAATCGAACTTCATATTTTTAAGATAACTGATCCTGAATTTGACTTTTGCTTTGTCCCTGGCATATTAATACATATGCATCATATCAAATTTTAAAGCGAAAGAGTCCGGTGTTTATAAAAGATTTGCTTGGATCAATTATGTCAAGTGAAAATTTGTACATATACCGGAATCCTGCGGATATGTGTTGATTGTACAGCCAAGAAATAAAAATAGAATAGAATAAAAACAACAACAACAACAACAACCCCACACAAATAATGATAATAGTAACAATATAAAAACGATTGAAACAGAATTTATGTACACTAAGATGGAGTTTATGACTCTAGTAAGAGGAATTAACATACTTCTTTCATGATATATGAAGCAGCTTGAAGTGAATCATAAGGTCATCTCATTATTAATCATGTAATAAGATACCAGTATTTGGACTAGAAATCAACTGATAGAAGTTATCGCTTATTCAATATTGGAGTTCTGCGGTCACTCAATCTCTGTTAATTAAAAAGTAACAAATCAAACAAAAGATGTTTAACTTGTTGACTTGATCAAATCATGAATTACCGTTGTTTTATACATACATGTATCGCAATCTCTGTTGTTCTTATAAGTACGACATAAACTGTCACAGTACTGTTATGTGTAAATTTATACATGTGCGTTAAAGACGTTTTGCTACGAAAGGGCGTGGACATATAAACCTCTTCTCTACCCTCTTGTAAACGAATTCCTTAAAAAATTATTTTAATCAACATAAAGCGTATATTTGTCCAATTTCAGGTGCTATCTGAGCTGTGTTAATCATTTCCGTTCCATCTTCCATTCCGTTTTCCGTTCCGCGTTTTAGCAATAACCGCGTCTCTTCGCTGCATAAAAAGTTTTGAAAAAGTTAAAAAAAAACAAAAAAAACAAAAAAAACAAAACAAAAAAACTCATTATAACGAGTTAGCATCGCGTTATAACGAGTTAGTTATCTCGTAGTAACGAGTTAATTATCTCGTTTCTGCAGGATTATATATATATATATATATATATATATATATATATATATATATATATATATGTATATTCATGATTTCTTCCAAAACTTATTGTAATGCAGGCTTAAGTATCTAATGGGGGATTGAAGTTATTGTTAATTTTAGCTTTTGATTTGTATAATCTTTAGATAGATACGTGTAAATCAAACGAATAAAATTTATATTATATTGTCAATTTGTACTGCGTTTGTTTCGGGTTCAATTTATTTCATTTCTATCACTATATAGTTTTGTGGATTCAAGACTATTTCTGCGTATTCGCACAAATAATGATATATTTAAGTGGTCTTAAGGTGATGAGGGGAGTCGAGTCTAGACAAGGTAAAAACTCCAAACATATATGCCTTGTACAGTCGTTTACCGTCTGTGTAAAATTATCTCGACTAACTAATTCTGCTGACTAAAAGACGTCTTAATTAATGTATGACTTCACAATTAAGTTTTCATCCTGTATTGATGCACAAAATGTATATCGTCAGTGTGGTCCAATCTGATAAAAAGAAATAATAATATTAGAATGATTTCTTTATATCCTCTGCGCCCTGATGCCATTGACGCTTGCGTATCTTCTGCGGCCTGATGCCTTTGACGCTTGCGTCAAAGTAGCTTTCTTGTTTATCTCTGTATTTTTGAATAAACCTAAACTGTGTGCAGAAAAAGTAAATGGATCTATTTTTGACTTGATTGGACGGTAAAAGCCACACTTAATAGAACTCGATTATCAATGACAAGAAAGTTATGTCACTGGTTTACAAGAACAGGATCGATATTATGTTGAAGTGGTAAAGGTTTTTTAGATATTGAACAGAATTTTTCGGATTTTTCAGTTGAGAAAATACACGAGATGAATTTCCGCAAAGGAGGGGGGGGGGGGGGGAGGGGGCAAACTTGCTGGGCTTAATATCACGTGCATGACATTTGAATGTCCGGCCTAGTTAACAAAGCACGTTTGACTAACTACAAAAAAGATATTATGAAACGTTTCAAACAAGAGTTAATCAATTGTTTTATTCTGTCCTGAAGCGCCTGTTTAATTAAAACTTGATCTGGATCTTACCCACTTAGGCACGTTGATTCTACATATAGATAACGAAAAGAAATTTACCTATGGTGTATGGTTGGTAAAGATTATATCACGTTCACTTTAACTACTGTTATGCAAGTAAAGTTGATTGTTAATCACCACTTTACTCATTATGCAAATTATTTTGCCAAAAGAATGTCGATTTTCGCTAAATTTTACTCGTGAATGAAATAGATGAGCTTGATAACACTAAATTATTATTATAATCATTTTAGCAGTATCAACTCCACATGTAGGGATATATTTAGAAACAAAATTAATCATTATTCCTCAGAGCGTCGTTTAATTAAATCTTAAATTGTGCTCTGCATTATATGAATCGAGACAGCTGTTACTACGCTAACAGTATAAAACTGATTTACCACAGGGTATTCATATTTATTCGTCACCGCCAACTGTCACAGTAAGTAATGTAGATATGTATATATATTTATGTTCATTTTCGTGGTTTATTCATTTAAAACTCTGATGATTCCAAAATTAGCCGCTGCCCCTCACTACATACGTAATCTCTTGTTGTCATATTAAATCAACCATCTTGTTGACGTATTGTGCATCAAGGTAAGCTTGTTTTTAATATCATTGCGATATCTATATTTCCAAAAAAATATTTACGAACAGGTTTGCTATAAAATAAAGACTATCTATTATACTTTTGATTTCTATATCAATTTGGCTGGCTACTGTGAATGTGGACTCACCGGGGGGACATTAAATGTATACCTCACTTTCAGAATATAGTTAAATTATTTCAACGGCCATCATAAATTATATTTTGAACAAGGCAACGCCTATTGATGCTTCGCAGTGTTAATTAATTCATTAATATTCGACAAACAGTCTATGTGTTTTATCAAGAAGAATATGATAATTAAATTGAACATTATAGTATTCTTTATAAAGTACTATTTTTCAAATGAAAACAACATGCTTCTGTCTCCATACATTCTGCATCTGAACATGTTACTTTCAGTTTAGACTGAAATATCAACGAGTACATCTTCACTACAGAGACAGTCTTCCTGCATGGCACTGTTTGTGCATGCATATCAAATTCATGATCTCAGTTTTAGCAACTATCAGTGAATTTTTCCCGAGATAGTTCCAAACAAATTGAAAATATCAATATCAAATGAAAATCAGTATTTTGTAAAATTTCAGAATTAATGGTCTTACGTGTAACTTTAGTGTTGTTAAGAAATAACAATTTTATTACAATGTAGTATCAAAATATTTTCCAGGATTACCTCGTCTAGACTAAACTACATCGTTAAATGGCTTCCAAAAGATATCTGAGCATTTTGGTGGCAGTTGTGTTCTGTGTATCGATTACAATTTCAAATCCAACAACACCGAGTTCAACGTCATCGACAGTGAGTCCGAAAAAAATCCAGCTTCTCAAAATATTTTGCAGTGCTCTCAAGAAAGCAAAGTTAGTTCATATTCATATTGCATGCAGTTAAATTCAACGAATATCTATATACATATTTCTCCTACCCACTCTGTATGATTGTTTAAAAAGATAAGGAATGTACGATAAGAGGACAAGGGGCATAACTCATTACTCTATTTCCTGTATACAGATTGAACACTCAAAAAAAAAAAGTCAAAAAAGAATAACATGTGCTAGCATCGTATATGTAATTATAAACTACACAGTAATAGAGGGTATTGTCTTGGAGGATAAAAGATATTTTAGGAACGAGGGTTGGTAGTTTAATTTCATGCTCCGAGCAAGAAGTATATGTCGAAACTGTAGCTCTACTGGTCAGGTCAACAATAAATAGAATTGATGAAACATCCAAACATGAAATCAATCTACAGAACAAAATATTTCTAACTAACCTACATTGCGTGAAACATGCATAAATTGTGAGTACTATATCATGCATAGTCACCATGCGTTAAATGTGTGATTTAAGTAAGCCCCATAGGTGTAGCATTCGAAAAGATCCAACAAACAGACCGACAGACGGATAAAAGACTTCACTATCGCATTGATTGTCAAATCAGTTGTCGATGGGACGTTTCCTACAAGCCTACAGGTTTATCACGAAGTTTCTTTAAAAAGGATGAATATATTGTACAAAATAGGATAATTTAATACCATCTGCTTTTCTTATTTCATCTTTAAAAAAGTATTTCCAAGCAACCTTAATCATTCATTTATTTATGACATTTATTATTTATCATTCATTTATTTACAACGTATTTGTTTTAAAAGTGACTGGGATTAAAATTTTGCTAAATAATGTTGGATAGCGATAAATGTGAATAAAATCAATTTTCAAAAAATGATAGCATTGGTTCTCTTTGCAGAATAAGTGATCCTGTACGCTGTAACTTGAAGTTCAGTAGAACCGGAACTTGGACTTAACATGGAAATTCCACTTGTGCACGTTCGCCATAGCCAGCAAGGACGAATGTAGTGATTTTGGCTGCGAATAGATTTATACAATGTATATAATCAAAATTTACAATATCGATTAGCAATATTTCTGCTGCTCCAACGAAGTTATTGAAGAAGTAATGCAAATGATTACTGCATTTTTATAATCAGTTGTGAAAATTATTCCCTTTGTGATATGAAAAGAAACAAGAGTTTAGTGAGGTACTATCCAGAATTCCCCAGGCTGGAATAAGCATGGTCATTTGTACACACGTATCTGGAAAATAAGGCTTGTAGTGATGGACTTCAATGTCTCCAAGTTCTTGCTGTTAATACATGTATATTGGTCAAACCCCCGATCTGTTTTAGTGAGGATTTATGAAGTACGTTGCCAGTACAAGGTACATTGTAGGACTGTCAGTGGAATGTTGACCAGGGACGATCTGCTCATCTTGACCATTGACGATCTGTCAAATGTGAAAGGAAGCTTGATGCTAGACAATTTTTTTTTTTAAATATACGGTATGTTAGACATATATATGTTTAACTTGTATTATGGGAAAATAGTACTTCTTTTTCATCCTTTACACTGGCGTATTTCGAGGGATATGAGCTTCCAGCTACTGCGTGAAAATCTTTCCACAAAGGGAAAACTATCGACTGAGAGACTCCGTTACTAGTGCTTATTTCTCTCACTGCTAAAGGTTCCGCGAATCCCGAATATATGTCTATGGCAAATGTAATGTATGTGTAGCGTTATAAAATAGTAAATTCTCAAGGTACTATCTTGTCTTTTTATTACTTTATTCACAATACTTTTTGAAACACTCCTCACAGTGCAATATTGAATGCAGTAAAGATTAAACAATCAGTTGTTGAATGCATGTCTTGACGGTTTCGATTGATTTTGTCTGTTATTGTCTCAATTTTGTTCGTTCAAGGATTTTTTCTCTTTGGAAACACATGTTACGTATAGATGTCAGATTTTTGTTTTCGTTTTCTCTTTAAGAGACACGTCTGTGCATTAACCAAACATTGTTGGAACAATTAATTTTCCTGTAACATAGCATTCTTTAATTTTCCATCATCACTTTAAGTTGTTGAAAAGCGATATTGCAAGAAAGGGAAAAAAAATAATAACAAGTTAAAAATATTAATAATCTATTTTCCGCAATAGAATTTACCCTTCTTATTGTCCTTCATAGACGTGAGCATGCCTAAGTAACGTTAATGTTTTCCAACTTGGAAGACAATGTTTCACGGTTTCAATTGATGAAGGACACTAAGATAAAACTACATACTTATGAAATATTACACCCCTGATGTCTGATTTAACTGCTACTTCCATGTCTGCTGGTATACTGCATTCCTGCCCCTAACTTACAGCTAATACCATGTAAATACAAACATAGATCAAGCAAGTTACTAGTAACTCGAATGAGCACGAAAATCCAGGAAGATTTTTGACACTTATTTGCAGGGGAATCGATGCAAATTAATGTTCCCAATCTTGGACGATTCTTGAAAATCTGGACATTCTGTGATAATAATTTTTATTTATTAAAAAACTACAGCATTGGAGTTGAACCAGTTGACCGTTTGGAAATGAAGACAATCATTTTCATTTTGTAACACACACATAATGGTTTAATACTGACATGCTGTAGATAAATGGAATACATTGGGGGGGGGGGGGGGGGGGATGAAGCCAGCTTGACTATAAGGAAGAATGACTGTTTTCTGGCATTTGATGGAAATTAACCTCCTTAGTTTAAAATGTTTATCTCAAAGTATAAAAAGCAAACCGAAATTGATCTCTTTATATTTTCCTTCAAAATTTCGAGACCGAAGAGATCATTTTTTTACGGATGCGTAATGCTGCATATTAAAGCAAGAAAAACGAATCGTATGTCGTCTGAACTGCATATTGTAAGTGGTATATCAAAAATCACACGTATGAGATAATAAGTCACATGCACGAGATAATAAGTCACATGCACGAGATGATAAGTCACACGTACAAGATAATAAATCACATGTACGAAATAATAAGTCACATGTACGAAATAATAAGTCACATGTACGAAATAAAAAGTCACATGTACGAAATAATAAGTCACATGTACGAAATAATAAGTCACATGTACAAAATAATAAGTCACATGTACGAAATAATAAGTCACATGTACGACACAACAAGCCATACGTATGTCATGAATATGTTTTCGTACCTACGAAATAACATGATATATTGTCTGCTAAATTCTAACGAAGCCACCTCATTGAAACGTAATTTAAGTTTCGTAGTGAGGTTTTATAGCGCGTGACATTCAAGATAAATCTTAAGAATGTATTCAATTTAGAAATATAAAATGTTTTATGACTGCGATATCTGGAAATATATACAGCTGTACGTGTACACTGTAGTTACAATATTTTGTACGCTATTCTCGAGTACAAAAAGACTTGCTGCATGAATGAATGCAAAATCTTATTTCTCAGATTAACTGACTTAAAATGTTTTCAATGATCGTTAGAGCTAAATACACCATTGTCTTATTGAAAACTAATAAGTATACATCGGACATTGTGATCTCAGTTACGTAAGTCGTCTTATGATCTGAAGAGTACGTACAATAATAAAATGTCTTTCTTTAGTTTGTTAAACGGGATATGGGTTATGCATTTTTTTCTGTAATGTTTGCGACCTTCATATCCTGTTTAAGAAAACAAAGAAAGACATTATTTACATTTACATTTTTGTGATATTTAGATATATTCAAGTACGTAAAATATAGATATTATTGACCTGTAATTTATTTTAGAAATAAATATCATTTTTGGAAATACATGAGGGCATGAACTACGACGCTTTATCCAGCATTCTTTGTGAAGCACGTTAGAGCTTCATGAAAATTACGCTGGCGTGAAGCGTTGCTGTTTATACATTCAAAACTTGTAATTACAACTTCATTTTACCTCGAACATACGGCGTATTTATGTACGTACAACTTGGGTTAGTATGTCGTATATTCCAGATAGAGGGCCATACGAACTACATGCTATGATATGCATAGTTACCATTTTTATACCTTGTCAGCAATCTCCTGATAAAGAGACCTGTTCACGTCCTTTTTTTCTTTTCTTAAAGAACTTTAACATTAAAGTTGACAACCATAATTTGGACCTTCTTAATGTAAGAATAAGAGCAATATTTTAGCTTTAAATCTGTGTTATGTAAAAAGACTCGAGCCTTGTTTATTTCATCTCCGTAAGCCACGGTTACTGAGTCCGGTAGTATCTACCATTGACGTAGTGTTAAAGGAGACAATAGGTGTGGCTTGCGACGATGTGTTATGTTTACAAACAAATTAGCGAAATGTTAATTTTGTAATTTCAGGCATCCCAATTTTGCACAGACGCAAATTTAACTTTAAATGGCAGATTTTACCTAAAGAATACTTAAAATGTGATATATCATACATTCCGATCAATAGTCATACAAGTTTTCCAAACTTCGTAAGGAATAGCATACTATAATCTTCGTTTACTCAACAAAAATAATATTAATTAATAAACACTTTATAATAAGTTTTTGTTTAATTGCATAACCTTTATTTTTTGTTAAACCTTTAAAAAATAAATCAGACATTTGAGAAACAAGATTTGGGGGGGGGGGGGGGGGGGTCGTGAATCACTCACTTTAACTGCCATGATAAGAAAATCAACAGAAATTCACATGACAAATGGATTAGTAAAAATTCACATGACAAACGAATTCACATGACGATTTAGAACATGTTTCATCGACTTTACTGAAAAACGCACGTGGTCGTGCATGCCTGGCATTTCACCTACTTGTTGATTTCGACAGCTTTTAAAGGCATTTCATTAAATTGTGTAAAAATATCCAGCAATACTGAAATTAAATTAAAGCAATTTGTAATTGATATGAGCTATTTAGAGTTGTTCAACACTTTATTCCCTTTGTGTGGCGAGCCGCAACAGATATTTGCAAATGTTCACATGCAGTGGGTACAAATGTTTATCAACGATACTAATATTTTGCCTAAAAGAAGATTATCAGTTGCTGCGCATCCACTGAACTGACGAGAAACACGAGTTTATCGAGTTAATAAGTATTCAAGGATTAGCTATTTCGAATTTCATAATATCTTCTATTAAAATAAGAATTGCACAGTTAATTAAGTACGTTGATTTTCATTTCTAATAACACCATGCCCTACGAGCAAATCTCTTGGAGACAGTATTAAAAATTTTGGTTAAAAATTCCCCATAGGACATCCCAATATGAAGCATCAAAGAGTTGTCTCCCGTTAGTTTTTCCCACGGTTACAGTGCACAATAAATCTTGCTAGCGTGCAAAGAAATATTGTAATCAATATAATTATATTTTAGTTAATATATAATATTGTTTACAATATTTTTAAATGGGATCAAGCCCCTGTGAGTAAAGTTCATTTCTTTTGGAGAATTAACTATTTCGTCAGCTTAATATCCTACTGTCTGGAAAATGATTAGCACGGATGTTTAGGAAATCTAAAGTGAAGTAAATGCTGAATCTTTCTAATATTAGAATTAATTACCATAGCAAAGTCTCAAAATTTCACAGCTTTAAAATCTTTAAAGATACCCATGATATACATACATGATCTATTTCTATCACATTGGGAAGTCTCAATTTTCGTTCATCGAAACTCGAGTCGGATGTGATAATATATATCAACTTTGATATCACGAAACACAATGATATTAAACTTCACGCACGAAACTCGATATGGAAATTAACAATATAACTTCAAAATCGAAATATGACCTAAGTTTCCTTTCATAAATATCAGTTTTGATTTTCAAGGATTGGCAGGGCCAAATGGTGCAATTTTGGCTTTAGTTCTTTAATGAAGAGGATTTACCCTAAAAGTATAGGAAAGAATCGTGATGTAGTCCGTTCTTCTTAGCCTACAAGCATGACCATACAAGGATCTTCAAAATGGAACATATTCATTCACCATCAGCATTTGAGCTTTGCTGACGAACACAAGGAAATTCTTGACTAGCTCATCTAGGCACGGGAGTATCAACAATTATTCAACTGAAATTTCACCACGCCGTTTCAGTGATATAAGCATTATTACTTTGATTATGGTTTAAATGATATCACTTATTCATTTACATTAGTAATATCACGTAAATGACTGACTGAGTTCACTTAGCACCACTCGTTGACACGTAATCGTACATGTGATACTACGAAGTTAGTGACGTCACCAATTCAAAAGCGGGATGGGTGATATCTCATGAACAGGTGATATAAATTATTGAATAGGTGGTATTATTTAGTCGACTGATTAACTAAATGGCAATGCATACCAAAAACACACCTCATATAGGCCTATATAGCATCGGAATATATATATATATATATATATATATATATATATATATATATATATATATCACAAAGCCGACCTGAAATTTGATAGAGTAAGATAAAGTCATGCCTTCTGCAATTTCTTTCTCAAAAATTCTACATGGACAGTATCGCCTCAACAATTCTTTCTCGTGTATCATAGAAGGGATTTGATATAAACAATCAGGTGGTCCTAGCTTATGTCCAAGTGAATACAAAGAACTGTAAAAGATCTAGGGGAATTAAAAACATCTGAGCTCAAAAAGAGAGTTTCAGTATTAAATGGCAATAGAAACGCATGGGTTGAGCATTTGACGGAGCGATACCTCAACGTGATTGCTTAAAAAATGATTTGACTGATCTATGTGAGACTTGATTGAAATCCCAGATTTGAGACAGCCCCTTTATAACTATAAACCAAGCTACGGAGTCTTTGATGTTCGTGCGAAACAGAAAATTCTATGAAATCGGATCCCCATTGTGAGGGGAGTCTGCCTGAATGAAGATCCCAGAGGGACGGATTTTGCCGTCTTTCCACGAGGAAGACAGGGTCTACCGATCAGACAGGCTGATAGTTTGATCGTTTTGATATCGATGAGGAGGTGTTAATTAGCGTAAAATTAGGCTCTTTTTTCGATTTATGATCAAAATTGTACTTTGAAAGATATATGTAAAAGTTTTGATGTTCCACTAGATTATTTCATTGTTGGAATTGTCGCGTATTAACTTTGAACCTTTAGATCGCGACAAAATTAAGCTATAGTTATGTGGATAAATATCAAATGTTAATGTGTTGAGTATGATACACAAATTTGTCCACATATTGTACTGTTGGTTTTTTTTTTTACGTTAGTGTATTTTGCACCTAAAGATATATTCCATTAATCTACAAGTAGATAATAAAATACTACATTTACTTCTGTTTTCATATGCAGTCGTTTATATATATATATATATATATATATATATATATAGAGAGAGAGAGAGAGAGAGAGAGAGAGAGAGAGAGAGAGAGAGAGAGAGAGAATGCATTTGATCGCCAATGACTGGAATTTAGATTACCAACGATTTGATAATTGGATAGATACATTTCACATTTTGACGGTAAACCAGGACATTATAGTTTTACGACTACCGTTCACTGGCGGTTTCCTATTGTGCTGGACATCATCAAGACTAATTTTCCAGCTGTTATGATAACAACCATCAGAAAGATATATGATGGGTTGTATTTGTTTCCCACCAAATCAGAAAGTGACCCCCTTTTCTTGGCTACTCGATATTCATATTTTTTTTATTTTTGCATTACCAGAAATATTTTTAAAAATGTCAATAAATTCGGCATCACTGGGCATTTTTTCTGAACAATTTGTATTGGTTACTCCAATTTTATAGTTTACCTTGGCATACTTTGATTTGAAGCTGCAACTGCATCATGCTGATTTTACGAGACATGTGCAGCCATAAAGTTCGCACTTTGGTAGAGCTTAAAAATGTTACATGCGCAGATTAGCAAATCTCTTTTTACGTTTGCGATTGAAAAAAAAATCGTCTCCATGTTTACATTTTGGATAACTTTACCACACGCAACCGGGATGGGTTTCCTGAGTGTCTGCGCGCGGAGCGATACAGGTGATAGTCCGTAAATTGCACGTGCAACGATTGCACGTGCATCTAATTTTAATATAAGATTTATAGCATCTTTAATGATATTGTAAAACAATGTTTATGACTGTCGGTTATAAACACACGTGGTTGCCAAAGTCTTTCAAAAGTAAGTTTTAACTATGCCTGGCCTTGTGCAGTTTCTTCAAACAACCCCGCTTTTGTCTACTAAAATTAAGTCCGATCACGTAAAACAAGAATAAATGTCGAACTGAGAAGGCTGTAGACATCTTTTAAAATGATTTTATATATAAAGATGAAAAATTAAAAAAAAAAAAAAAAAAATTCAGTTTATGCTGTAATGTTCTAGTCAAATTCGTTTAATATGTTATATGTTTACTTCACCAATTAAAGGCCCTCAGGGGCATGTACAGTTTTTAAACACTAAACTAGTAATTATAGTTATATATATATATATATATATATATATATATATATATATATATATATATATCATTCAGATAGACTACTACTGTCAGAGTTCACATTGCTGCACTGCACACATTTAATATAGTGTTACAGGTTACATATGTAATAATGACGTCAGACAAAATTTAAATCAGCACAATGAGATATACAATAAGAATAACCAAACTGCTTCACACATCTGAGGAAAGTGCCTGGTTCAGAAACAGTAGATACATATAAAACTAGTTCTAGCTGTTACGGTTACGGTTATGGATGTTCCCAAACGTCTCCCCCATTTAAAAAGCGGCATCTTTGTGCTTCAATATAACCAATCATCTTGCATTTTTACAGTTTTTGCAGCATGCACCTATGATGTCATAATCAGTCCATTTTTCTCGTTCATAGGATATTTCTGTGTCTGGATCTTATATAAATTAATGGCTGATATTTAAGATGAGTTAAGTATAAAGATAGTGAAATATAAAGGTATGTAGAATCTTGTGAAATGTATTTCTTTACTCATTATTTTACACAGAAATAGGCAAACGAGGAGAAGGTTTTAAAGCTGAAAATGATACATGTTCAAAACTGCATTAACTTTTGAAATAAGCATCACGAAGGCTTTGCGAAATTGTAATTGCACTGAAATTGGTTGAAGAAAAGATGGACATTTCCAATTTTTTAAAAAGGCAAAGTAGTGTACTAGTTAACATAGCTTCTTTGACTTGGGGAAGAAAAATGGACATTCCCACAGCCATCAGTGAAGCATATGTCCCGCGAACACTCTCCGTCGACATTCTTACTGTTCTGCCGGAAAATGTACGACATCTTTTGGCGATATCAATATCCCATTCATCACCAAGTCTGTCAGCATGGGCTGATAGGCAACTTCTCCACACAGAAAGATGTTTGGAAAATAAACAAAGCTATCGAGGAAATAAAATATATCTTTAAAAATTACAACGACTTCTCCTCTTCAGATGTATATTTATCTTGTATCATTTTCATCCTTTTTTTAATTTACAGATTTTGAAATCATGCGAGATGTATCAAAGTTTGTTGGTTTAAAAATCTGTTGCAATTATCAAGTAAAATAGTGAATTCCAACAGCAAATTTGATTTTGAAACTGTATACAAGTTAAGACGTAGGATAATTTCCCAAGGAATATTGCATAACTTTACAATATGATCACGAATCTCAAGTGAGTTGTAATTTTTGCATTACAACTGGTATACAGCAAATCATATTGCAAGAAACTGGCCACCATAACCAATCGCTTGTTATGTAATACGTAGATTAGAAGAGAAGAAAGTAAATTAATAGTACCAAAACGTGGTGGAATTCCTGCTTCCCAGTTTCGGCAACTGTGCGTGAAAAATTGCGTTCCTATTGGCCGAGCCCCGAGAACTCTCGCGGGAGGACGGACAGATTTTATCTCCGAAGCAGAAGAGTTCCTCAACATTTCTTGGCACATCTGAATATCTCATTGTCGTTTCAAACAGTCATAGATTTATGACGGCAAGATAGGAATTGTCATTTTCTCTAAAAATAATGGAAGAACCAGAGAGGGGGATTAATCCTAATTCACAAAATTGTTCTTCCGGCCCTTGTTCCACATATTCTGCTATGGGACGATTTTTCCAGAGAACAAGTGCATTTGACTGTATGCACCCCTCTCAGTCGGGAGGGGTAGGACTTGCTCCTCCACCTACAGGGTTCGGATACCCAGCATACCCTAGTGACTGGGGATTTATGCATGGACCGAGTTACACACCAAGTTTTAACTTTAATAGAACGTTAAACAGTCCATCCAATTTTTACTCAGTTTCGAGAGACTTGGGGACTTCACTTGGACATACAGTGACCGGCCCGCCTCCACTAATTGGGGCTAGTGCGAATTCTGTGGGAATTTCCTGTGAGCCCCTGGATAATTATGGATCCGGGCTGTGTGGAGAATCTCCTTGTTCTCCTACTCAAAGTGACAACTGCTTATCGGATGATTTGGACAAGAAGGAAAACAAAGGTTATCTCTTTTGAATAATTTTATTAATCTGGAAATTATCGAATATGGAAAAGATTGATTTCTAGTACTATTCTTTTGTTTTCGTTAGTTAGAAAAGAGAAATAGAAAATACAATAGTAATATTTATTCACTATGTATCTTTCATAAAATGAATCGTGCAAAGAATTGCAACAAATCTGTAAAATGTGTAAATTCATAGTGCAAAATCTTGATAAATCTAATTTCGTCAATTACATGACTTTTAGTTTACTTAGAATCTATTTATCCAAAATGGTATCAATATAAATATAAAATAGCGAAAGGTGAAATTTTTAATAACAATATTGAATTGGAAAAAAATTCCATTCACCGGTATGACATTGATGTTATTGCAAAGATTTTACATGTAATATCATATTCTGAAGACTTCTTAATTTCAATCATTCTTGCTCGTGTTTAATTATAATGATCATAATTGTATATAATAACGAAATTCAGGGGTATTTGAGAGCTTCTAATAGATTGAAATTTATGTTTGAGAAGAACAGTACGGCAATCCTTTGTAGTGCGGCCATTGTAAAAACCAATAAAATTTTCTGATAAATTTGTTATTTACTCGATTGTCCTCTATCTTTGATAAATTGATACGGAGACTATGAAAATTCACAATTTCCCCCATTATCCTAAGAATATTTTTACTATCATTATACAAGATTTCGGAATTCATATGCATAATATATGCGACAAATCTTGAAAACTACATTGCTCTGATGATAATTTTCATGTCCTCATAAAGCGGAGGATCAAAGACGCAAAAACACTTAGAATCTGTAGAGATCGTATTGGATAAATAAGATCTGATTATTTATTCTCACAGCATAATCCAATTGATGATAATTGATAATGACCACAAACTGCGGTGAAAGTACCACACACAAGTCGGGATAGGCTTTCATAAGCCATATAAAATTATACATTGTACTCTCAACAGTTTTGACAAATTGATCGGGTTTATTTTGAGGGGAAATGTGTTTTTTTCTAAATTAAATTGGAAAAGCACTTGCTCATTTACGTGACCATTAATATTTAAGTCTAGCAACCATAACTAATGTAACATGTTCACCGTTCATCCCAAGTTGCATTCGTTGTACATGTGCTATGTTGAAGATGACAGATATCTATACAAAGAACAGACTTAAGATTGATCTTCAGAAAATCTTAACCTAAAATCTTACGATAAATTTTAAGATGTTTTGTGAAAAGGGCTACAGGGTTATGAATTGTATATACATATCAAAATAGGCAATTACAGTATTGTACATTTGACATAGAGCTGGACTATATAATAAAATGGCTATGGAGGAGAGAGCGTAACGATGTATATTATACATATAATGAATTGTGCATGGAACCACTATGCATCCTAATACAAAGCAGGGAAACCAGTGTAGCATTCATACATGTAGCTATAATTCATATACATGCATGATCAGATCATATCCAAATTACGAGGGGAGAAACTTAAATAAGTTTATTTCTATCATTGTGAGGAATGTCTTAATATAGAATGATAAATCATTACCACAATTTTTTTTCTTCTTTACTTGCCAAATCCATTAGTATTCAGATAGATGGTTATCACCCATGACAAAGTAGTTATTAATTAATGATTCCGACACGCGAATGACTTCATTTACACCAGTTAATGATAGCAAGCGATAAGGTGATGGATTACGGGAACCAGCAGACGATAGAATGTATCACATGATAGTGATGAAATTTGCAAAGTAACCAATCACTTCCTGGCCATAAAAAATCCGTTCTACAGAGGAAAGATCAGAATTAATTTTTGTCCATCAAAAATTTTTGCCACAAACTTAAAATTTGTGATAATAGATATATTTTCCTCGTCGTATTTCAAGAATAATAAATAAAAAAGAAAAATTGTTTTGCGTATATTATTCCAATGTATATATGAAATAAGAACATTTTTCTCAACATGTCTCAAACTATGCGAACGCATTTTATGGGCGTATCTCAAGCATAGCGAAATTTTCTCCACTTTATAATATGAACTCGTCATTATTTCATTAAATCCGTTTGTTACTGTATGCACCTTCAAACATGCTTTCCTATGATCTTGATAAAGTCACAAAACGTTGCGTCGAGATAAAATATTACATGATGGGGGCAGATATGATTTTCAACCATGCGTGACCGTCAGCAGAATCCCGTGACAGGAATGATCTCTCACAAATTACCACTTTTAAGATAATTAACAGAGATAAAACTTACAGAAATGTATCAAGTGTAACGAAAAAAAAAAGCATTTACGGATATTTGTTTTGTCATAGATTTCAAATATCTTTATTTTATATTTTTGCCTCAAATTCAGATAAATTAAAACACGTTAAACATTTAACATTCCCTGTATCACTTTGTAAAAAAAATTATTTAATCTTGTATTTAAAAAACAATAAACAAAAAAGATTAATTACAATGATATTAATTGATATAAATAGAGGTATACGTATTACGTTCGAAAATCTAAAGCAAAGTCAATCGAATAATTTGGTCTACGTCCAAACTGTTCAAAAGTGTAAACTATGAATCCACGTACTTATATTAAGAAACTTGTATAATATGTACGAAATTTTACAAAAATACAAAATACGGAAAATATTTTTATTATCTAATATATTAAATGCACCTGCTTTAAAGGAATTAAAGTCTCGTTTGGTGTATATGTACCATGGAAATATGAGGTAATTTACATATTTTTGTGTCTCGTGCTTTTATCATTTTTATATCCACCACAACACCAGATAAACAGTTATTCCTTATACTTAAGCTATGTTATTCAACACAAAATACAATAAGCTTTATTGTTTTAAGTTGAAAGTCATCTGCACGTCACAATACTTTCATCGGGAAATAAATACCCTGGAACTACACATGTTTACTACTGACAGGACATTCGTAAATGTAAATATGTATGGAATGGAATGCTCGTAAACAGTGTTGAATTTCGTCAAAATTTATTATGCATTAACAGAAAGAACCTCAAAAGGTACGAATGACTGCACATTTTCAGATTTAGTATGTAAAGCATATTCATGGTTGATAAAACTTGCACACTTGCTTTTGATCGTGTGATGTGTGTTTCACTGGAAAAAAGAAAAATTTTGTGAAAAGAGCCATTGGTTGCTTGATAAATTTGGTAGATATACACTCAACAGACGGGAACACGCCACATTCTTCAAAATAAAGAATGTTTTTACAATTATCTTGTGACACATTCTCGCAACCTGAAAAATGGTCATAATTATGTTAAAATTCTACAGATCTGGCTTGGATTTCTCGAAAACAAATCTTGAATTTTAGTTTGAGTTTTCTTTTATTTAAGTAGTTAAAATTTGAGCAAAATATCAGACTCAAATCTATCCCCCCCCCCCCCCCCCTGAAATCCAGGCAAGGACTAGCTTCTTTATGGAATGTTTTATTCCTTCAGGTTTAAAACCTTGAGATAATTTATCTATTATTTCAAACCTTTAAAACTACGTAAGTTCGTTTGTCTTACTATTAAACGTAATATGAATGTTAGCGGTTCCTCTTTGTAATTGTTAGAAATCAGAAAATTAATAACTTCTACATGTACATTTATAACAATCTGAAATGGTCATAACTTTTCTGTAATATTTACGGTCGTGATAAGTATATTACGCATATCAGTTTGTTAAATTTATCACCATCCCACTGAAAATGTTTGTTAATAACATATTGAAATAATATTTTGTTGTCCAAAATGTACTAATTGGTAATACCGATCATTTTACACAATTGTCATGTGGTGTCAGTTTGAAGATTTGTCATGTCGTACATTTACATTTACCTATGCAAACAGTCCGGAACTAGGTGTTTGAAACATACGCACGTGCATGCTGACAGAATCACAACAAATAACAAACATGAAACAATGAAGTAAACATCCATTTCCATTTTATTACTTTTAGCATTACATTCAAATTCGTTTTTCCCATTTTCTCATCTACTGAATTTCATTTAATGAAAATAGAAAGTCACTGTTCATTTTTGTCCCGTAGTAAGACGACTTGATATGTTCTATAATTAGTTTCAGTTTAATTTCATTTTTACTGGTGATGAAAAAGACATTACATGTATTTACGTTAAAAATATCGACGACAAACTTTCTTCCATATGATAGAGCAACCTTTGATAAGTTAATTTATTTCAAAACATTATGTAAGGCTTCTTGGAATGTGGAATGTGTCAAAACTGAAAAATCGTGTCCAGATTATCATAGAATGTACATGTACTTATTGTAAAGGAAAGTATTCAAGTAGATTGATTTGTCTTAAAATATGTGGATACATATACGTTATTCTACAAAAGGGTTAACAATCATCTAATCATCATCATCATCATCATCATCTATCCCATAGCCCCAAGGACCATAGGGGCACGACGCGATCTGATAATCAGCATTCAGTATACCACGAATCAATTAAAAGAAAGGCCAAAAAATTAACATGTTCGGAATAAAAAAAAAATTACAGGGCCCGTTGTGTACTTTAACGTACATTTTAAAAATTTTAAGAACAGATCGGTTTGTAAACGTATTTGATTAATTACACAATATTTATGATATAGAATTCACCGACTTCAGTTTCATCTGATATGCATACAATCAATACTTTATTTCACAAGCGCAAGTTTGAGCGCAGATCTCAAAATCTCGAATTACTGGGAGCTGTTTTCGTCAAGTTATGTAAATTAGGAGGTTATCCTCCATATTGTATTTCATTTTCACTTTATTACAAACTATAATACTGTTCCACAGACAACAACTATCTATACATTGAATGAAATGTGTCCATTGACCTATTAATCTGCAGTGTATTTACTTTATGTATAATTTTACGTTTATGTTTAGTATTTCTATGTAAAAAGTGCTTTAATCTATGAGCCGTATGGCTCTTGGTAATGAACAATTTCAATACCTTTGTTGTCTGGAGTTGTTTCACAAAAAATGCACGACTTGGCACCACTTGTTCAAGTAATTGTTTGGTCTAAATTCGCAATTGATTTTTATCCCTTTTTTCAAAACAGACAATGATCCTTACAAGTTAGATTTATCAGTCAAGCCACGGAAGGAAAGAACAGCTTTCACTAAACATCAAATCCGTGAATTGGAGAAGGAATTCGCCGTTCACAATTACCTGACCAGACTGAGAAGGTACGAGATCGCCGTAGCTCTGGACTTGACGGAAAGACAGGTAAATATATTTATATACACAATTTTGCCCAAAGAATGTGAGAAAAATAATTCTGGTAATCAGATAACTGCATACCCGGAAATGCACACGGAATAAATAGGAAATAGTCATTTGTACAAGTAAACTTGAATGCAATTCAAATATGTACATTACTGCCATACAAAATCATAGTGTTCGAAATACTTGCAGAGGATTAATGATTTACTTGCAATATAGGTTGTTAATATTTTGTCTTTAATTTTCAAAATAAAATATTCTGTCTACAAATCTTAAATATATCCCGTATAATCTTGCAGGTAAAGGTTTGGTTTCAAAATAGGCGAATGAAATGGAAGCGAGTGAAGGGAACAAAGTTAGTTAAAGACAAGGTAGACGGCCAGCTGAAACCCATCATGGCGCCCAATATTTCGTCAACCGCATCGGAAGTGCAAAACTGTGAGATTCACCAAAGTTAACGAATAAGCATGACGGATTTGTATAAATGAAAGTGTCTTTAATTCAGCCAAAGAGGAGTTCATTTCTGGCACTTGTGAATATGCATCGATGAAATCATAACGTTTTTTTTTTCTCTTACGTATATGTACTAAATGTGATGCACGTGCGATTGAAAACTGCTGTCTACTTACAGTGTATCTATATGTACAATTCTGTACTCAAGTTGATCGTGTTGAATTTGTATATATCTAGAAAATCTGTAAATACATAATAGACATTGACTGTTTTTATCAGGAGAAACTGTTGTACTATATGATTATTGCATGTAAATATATCATCCTACATTGGTTTAAAACCATTGCTACACTGTCACAAAATTGTTAATATGTTGTTGTTTGTGTCATAGGAACTTCCCGTTTAATTTCGTAAATAACGAACGATAAGCCTAAAGGTCTACCCCTCTATACAACTATACAACCAGCAAGCCCTGCAGCTATCCGCCATTTTGTATTTCGCCTGTGACCTCATACTGATTTACTTAGAGCCCCTTGTTTGCTTCTTGTCTTGAATTTTTATTTATTTATTTAATTTTGTTTGTTTGTTTTGATTTGTTTTTCTTTTAAGCAGCTTTCTTTTTCGTCATATAATGTTATAGATTTTAGTTATAATAAATTAGATGTCCATAGTAATTTACGTTCAGGAAAGTGTCTCAGTGTCCCAGTGTATATATATATATATATATATATATATATATAAATTATGAAGCAATATTTTAAATATTTTATTCGCGATGTAGGGAATGGGCATAAGGCATAGCCTATTTAAGCCCTCTCCTTACATCAAGGTCACAATGGAGAAACACATGTAAATATATTTTAGATATCATAGATAAAATATGTAGGAAAATAAAAGAATACAAAATTATACATGTATATTTACTAATGAAAATGATTATGAAACGAATGGAAAAAAAGAAAAGAAAAAGTAGAAGAAAACAGTGAAAAAGTACCGGTTTGGAAACATAAAAGTGAATCACATACACACACACACACACACACACACACACACACACACACACATATATATATATATATATATATATATATAGTCACCTGTCCTCACCTCTGATGTTTCCAGAGGTCTGCTTTCGTCCTACTCTCAATTTTATTTTTTAACAGGATTTTTTAGATTGATCACAGTTCGTTGTCTTCATCTTAATCGCATATGATTGATGTGCCACTCACATTTTTGTAATTAAATATTTTTTTTAATTTTCGCGTAAGTTTAAGTGCGGGTTTGAACGACTTGTTTTGAAAATAGATAGTCACCAGAGTTTCAGAGAAATTTCGGTGTTGAAAATGCGGCTGAATTATACCTGAATATTGCTTGCAAATACTTTATTTGGATAATAATAAATTAGGGTATCCGGTGCTGTTCAACAGCCCAAATACATGTAATCCGAGATATGGTGAGGTCTCAAGCGAAATCCAAAATGGCGGGTAGCTGTAGGCCTTGTTGATTTTTTTTATGTTAGAGGAGTAGTTTAAAAAATTTGAAAATTTAATATTCGTCATTTAGGACATGAAATGTGGAGCATCTATTGGTTTGTACACGCATGGAACTTTGTGAAGTCATAAGGCTTCATCCAGGTAATTCATTCTTTCCGTCACAGCTGAAAATATTTCGCAGTAAAATAACAATGATGAAGAATTTGAAAGACACGGACTTGCTACACGAGTTACTTACATGTACGTATATAGATGAGGCATTGTTTGTATTTCACTGTAAGGAAGTAAACGCAATAAACTCATTATCAATTAATTACCATCCATTACCAAGAGGTGCAAGCCTTTATAACTTGATTGATATGATGTAACGTTGTTCTTTTTATTTTCCAAAATTTCCATATTCTGGAAATCACTTCATCTTCATTTCTCTTTACAATTCGAGGAGTCATTGCATTTTTCATGTTGACCGGGTAAAACAAAACCTGATGTTAGTATAATATATTCCATGTTTTTTATTTCATACGTTTGTAAGATGATTAAAAGAAGCTAAATATAGCGAAATCACGTGTATTGGTCAAGAAACAATTAAAAGGGGAATAAAATTGTTTGCCTAGAAAAAAATTAGACATGCTTATATACACACACACACACACACACACACACACACACACACACACACACACACACACACCACTTATCTACAGGTTACATGAACATTACGCAAACCATTTGTTTTTTTCCCCATTATTTTGGTTTTTATTCTTTCATTTAAATGTCTTAGCAAAAGAGGAGTCTAATACGTCATTGTAATTTACAGGATATCAAAGTAATTGCTAGTACTGGAAAAAGTCAACTGAAATAGCACATGCCAAAATGTAATTACTAAAAATCATTCACCTTTGTAATGAAAGAGACCGTGTTCAATAATACATCCGACATGTATTAACTTGTTTTTAAATGTAGCAAAGAAACAACGTCCATTGAAAATAATCTAGAATGAAGAGAGATAGATAAGGACTTAAAATTACAATATGCATAATAGATCTACAATGCATATGTATATGCATTTTGCATAAATTACTGTCATGTTCAAAGTTACGCTTGTAAATAAATACCTTGATTTGATTATCAGTCATAGATATACCGCAACCAACTTCTGAATATTTTCACCTGAAGCTATCTAAAGCTAACCAAATGGCAGTTACTGTAATTTGTACATAGACTAGAAGAAATCAATAGTAAGTCATATTGGTATTACGTTCCTATCATAATTAATTATAAAAATCAGAATAATCGCGTAAATCACATCCGCAGATGGCAAAAAAGTAATAATTATCAATAATCAACGTCCCCAAAAGCACACCTTTTCTGTAAATGAAAGACATAGGCTAATGGACGTTATAACCTTGCTTTTGAAATGTGTGTCAAACTTTGACACACTGAGTACTATGAAGTGACTCGGTTTCTTGAGTGCGTATTGCAACCAAGCTGAACGCGTACATGTATAAACAACAAAAGAGGAACTTTCTATAATTACGATATTTATTTCGAAGACATGAACTGTTGTACATGTAAAACAATAGGTAGTTTAATACAAGAAGAACAAGCTCTTTTTTCCGATTAACGGAAATGTTAGAATTTATATCTCGCCTATTACTTTGGCGGATATGAGAAGGTTTATTCTACCAATTAAAATTTGTTTTCTTAAAAAGATCAAAGTCATATGCGGTGCCATGTACATGGAAAACAGTTTATTTTTGTTGCCAAGTTAAGCTATATCCATTTCACTTTAAATATGTGGATAGGGAATACGAAAACACTGAAAGCTTTACGAACGTGTGATGCACGTGAGAAAAAAATCTTCGCGTCAAACAATGTGGTGGCCACGTGCTCTCAGCCATATTTATTGTCCTACACTCGATGCAGTCGGAGTCTTGGAATGTATTATAATTATCTCTGTTTATGTTACATTAACTGTTATTACCCATAATAATTTGTTACATTCAAAGCAGGTATGTAAATAACGGGGATCTTTAATGAGTGAAATGCAATAAATCTTCCTTGAATATTCATTTTGTTGCAGTGATATTTCACTAACTGTATGCGAGTAAAAACTATCTTGTGGATTTGAACTTTCGTTTGTTATTGATAAATCTGACTAGAAAAGATTTGTTGGTCAAAAAGATCGTAACATTGGAATTCACAAGCACTAACAGTCACACAACTAAAAATAACTTAACCAATTCTATTCACCAACTTTTTCCGGCTCGATTTCACTATGCGAACCAGAGGTCAAAACAAGCGTGGTATCAATTCCATTTTCTGCTTTAAATATTTTTATATTCCAGATTTCGAACATAAGAAGCACACAATTTTGGTACGTCTGTCAGCAAATTTTAACATTGTTCACAAGTTTTGATTTGTACAAAATATAACTTTCATACTCGGCCAACAGAATTAATGGTAAAAATTCACTGCTAATAAAGATCAAGGTCATTCATCAAGATCGAGATGAAAGCCAAACTAAGACATGACCACGGTGTACAGTGTAAAAGGAAAGTGCAGAGTTGTTATATTAAAAATACTGTGAAACTCACATTACACCTAATCATACACTAGAGCAATCCTTACTGGGACTAAGACATTCCTTGCCAAAGTAAATTCCAAATTGGATATATTAAACGTATCTACTGTTCTATAGTGTTGTCCAATGATCAGGAAATAAGCTGAAGTTCAAATAATTCGTTTCCTCGAAAAAAAAAATCTGAAAATGTAATTGTTCTATATAGACCTTTGACTAAAATTCAATTGAAGGCATAATTATTTAATATGCCAGGCTTCATAAACTAAGGTGGAAAGGGAAACTGATAAATTCTGTAACATGTAAAAAAAAAAATGCTATTGTTCAGTTTACTTAGTACCATCATCCTAATCAACAAGTTTAACATTCACCCTTTTCAATTATTTGTGGGAAGTTTCGCCTTTCTATCATAGTTGCAAAGAGAAATTAGATTCAACCGAAATATCATTTTCTGACATCAATATCAAGTTAATTTTACTTTTTACTCTATAATGTCATCTTATTCCCATTGAAAGTCATACTTTTGAAAGTATGTATGTGAAGTAAAACATTGTCATGAATGTAGGCGAAAACGTGAATAAGTCAATGCCCGGATGCGGTGGTCTTTTATTCTTATATTGTTGACCTGACCTTGACCTTCCGACCCCTGAAATCAACGGAAGTCATCCTTATTCCATTTATATATATATATATATATATATATATATATATATATATATATATATATATATATATATATATGTGATGTAAGTAATGTCAGTTTAGTAGCAGCAAGTGAAAATGGCGCATTTAAGACTTCTTAAACATATTCCTATATCAATTTCTAATTCACTTAATCTTTGACGTTTTCACCTGAAACTCTTTAAAGATCACATTTCCTTAGAATGGTTGGTGGTGATGTTTCATAACTCTAGGTGGTAAAAGAAATTATTTATTACCAGAAAACCATTTTAAACTCCTCGCATTCTGGTGATCTGACCTTTGACCTTAAAATCAGCTCATAATTGTCCCACATTTGAAATTTTATGTAAATTTGAACATGTTATGAAATAAAAGCTTTCTAACTTTAACCGGGCGAACAGACAAATGGACAGAGTGGTTGTACATGTGCATATCCACCCCACCCCCACTCCTCCTGATCTTTTTTACAGCGGTATGAAGTATGAGATGTCCTATTTACAAGGTGCCGTGTATTGTAATGTTCACTTTATAGGCAATTTTAGATTTTGCGAACTCATCGCAGAATGAAATGCATTTCTGTAATAGTTAAAAGAATTAATGGATTCAATCTAGACGTCACGTGGGTGGAAGACAGTCGGTGGCACAAAGTAATATGCACATGCCAACCAAAGAAATTAAGATAAAGACGCGTGCTGATGTATCAAATTAAATGATGCTAAATGTAATGTAATATCTACATTAAACTTAATTCATATTTATCAAATACTGAATGCCGTTTATCAACTCACAATGTACAAATGTTATTTTAAAGTTTAGGTGTAAATAATATTTACGTTGTGAAATGTACAAGATTAAAACTTGTACGTTATTTTAAAAAATACTATTAAATGATAATTATATGTAAGTCTTATTAACTAATTGTAAAACACTGAATAGTGAAAAAACCCATACACACAGATAACTTTTTCGAACATAAAACTGTAATTAAATTTATATACGTAATAAAATATCAGGTTTTTAAAAATACATCTTGGGTATGAACTGCGACGCTTCACACCAGCGTAACTCATGAAATGCATTATTGCTTCATGAAAAGTATACCAGCGTGAAGCATTGCAGTTTATACCCTCATGCATTTTCAAAAATGAAATTTATTTTTATATATACAGTTTACTTTCACTGCTTTCGGAGTACTCCCAGAAGTTAAAATAGTCGCACTATATTTATCAAGATTCATATTCACGTTGTTCACATTAATGAGGAAATGGGTTTCATTTCAACTGTAAATGTTATCTAATAACAATGCATTCATATATCGCAGCTTGAATTTAATGAAATATACAAACACTGGGGCAATTTTAAAAGCGTAACTTTATTGTTCAATGAAACCTTTGGATATTAAGCAAGGATTCAATGATCTGCACTTCACCCATAAGTCCCCCGATTTGTAGTAGTAACAATCTGTGAAAATCATCACTTTTCCGCCTTGCACACTCTCAGCCGTGCATCTCCCACATCTGCAGGATATTTCCCTCTACAACTATTTCCGTTTTATCACAGGTGCTATTGTAGGGAACTGATTGTTTTTTCTTAATTTTTGCATCACGCGTTGCAAAATAAATAAAAACGGCCGCAAATCATAACGAAGATAATCATTAAATTTCTTAGAATTTTACAATGTTTTCTACGAAATAAATAAAAAAAACCTGGTTGATTTCATATCAAAAAGCACGAAATATTGAGAAACAAGTTATGAGTTGTAGCAGAACTGTCAAATTTCGTGTGGAATGACCAAATGCTTATCTATTTTTATCATCACATTTTAATTTGTAAAATGCAGATTTCATAAAGAAGGATACTTATTATAACGTAAACAATTTCTCCAGATCCTTTGTTCCAACAATAAATATTACATATAATTAAGAAACTATGTCACAATGTACCTGTCTTTTACTTTAATTTTTTTTATCACCATTCCTTTGTTTCGCTCTGCTCTAGATTATATACATTGCTGATGCTACAAGTGTCATATCATAATTTTTTTTATGCTGCGTGGGTGTAATACAAAATTTACAACATTTTATAATAACATCCGTGCACCTAGTAAATCTAAAAATTACAATTTGACACTATAAAGTAGTGGATATAATTACAGTTTATTATGGAATAATTATTGATAAAAAATTTAATTATTTACATGCATCTTTTTTCAAATGAAATCCAAAGCTTCTTAATGTCATGTACTGATCATGTGATAATGAATGACTTAGTAAATACGATCATCGAGAAAAGCTGAAAGCAATAAAAAAAATATATATATGCCTCAAAATTTAGGTCCAGCATTCTGGTCATTGAAACAGATATGCTTTTGTCTTTTACAGACCAACCATGATAACCCACTCTGAAGTGAAAGAAAAAGTGACCAACCTCACACACACCGCATTGAATGACAATGTTACATACACTGAATGACAATACTATGCATGAATCACAACTTCTTACCATGCCTCTGTACTATACTGTACTATTTTCGCACATCTTACTAAATGACACTACTCAGGCTATGGTAATATTTTTTGGAAAGTAAATCGTGTAAAATATTAAAACAGAAATATTTCAGTTATACATATGACTTGAAAACAGGTTTCACGCAAGTTACACCAAATAGTGCATTTTGACCAAACCTGTATATGTTAAAAAGAGGCATAACGTTCAGGGAATAATTTCCTCTGCATATTCACATTTACACAATGTGTATCTATTAAATACAAAGTTTCATTAAATTCTGCTCAGCGGTTTCAGAGAAGTTGCGCTGATGCACTTCTTTAGCAGTATATTTAATTTTAGCCAAACTTCTATGTTCCAAAGGAGCATAACTTTCAGGAAAATATCAACCAGAATTCCCTGTGAATATGCACATCTTCACAGTATGTCCATTCTAAAAACAAAGTTTCATGAATATTCTGTTTAGCGGTTTCATCTTATGATATATGTAAACATAATTCAAATAAAAGATGAAAAAAAAATCACGAAAAATGTATATCGCGGAGTTCGTGAAAAATGTATATTTACACGCGAACAGACAGCGCCAACACCTTATCTAACAAGACTGAAACAAAATGTGTCTTCATAGTTGCAAATGACAAGCAAAGTACTTCAATAGAAATTAAGTAGAATGCACACAGCTTATGTAAGAAACATTTCTATTTGATGTTTCACTTTTTAATCAAAACTATATGGACATTCAAACAATATTGGATGATGCAATATTTACAGGTCCATGACTTACGACAGATATGAAAAACAGTAATGACATATAAATATTTTTGTAAGTCAACCGATCCTATGACAGATTTTAGGATTATTGTACTTTGTAACACGTCTGCTGGTTAATGTTCTTGCAAAAAAGGACTCTAAAAATACAAAGAATTCAATCGATATGTCATTGAATGTGTTCATGACATACTGCGCAAGTACAGATTTTATTTTCTCTTATTTCGAGAAGATACAATTTCACTTATAGATAGAATGTCCATTGTTTATCAAGTTATACAAGTACATAGAATCAAGGGGAGGAGAAGGAAGAAAATGGGGGGGGGGGGGGTGCTGCCCCAATTTTTATTTTTAAACAATGACTTTCCGTTAGGTACAAGCGCCGCTTTACAAATTCATTTTCCGTTATTTTTACTGTATTTCATGTTTGCAACGTTACTTATTTTACGTGCTAACTAAGACATATTAGGCGACTGTCTCATTATTTTTGCAGTTGTACTTTTAATATCAATAGGTTGAATTGAGGAATTAAACCATGAAGTGAAAGTTGCCCCCCCCCCCCCTCTCACGCAATTTAGGATTTTGAAGTTCAGGAGGATATGGGTAGTTCTGGGTTTTATTTTGTTTGGTTTTTTTTAGGGGGGGGGGGGTGCTTTTGTTTGTCATGAAGTTGGACAATTGCAAAGCTTTCCCTCTGGCTACCCCCTCCCCTTCCCCTTTGAAAAACGACGATACGTGCCTATTATACTCATGCAAATCTATTACTGTTGTACATAATAAACATCTACAATTTGTAAGCAAATAATAGAGCTGGTTACTCAGACTTTCCTTTGACAAAATTAAAGACAACTCACTATCTAATGTTTCATCAGTCAATAGACCAAAACGTTTTCCCTCGGTCGATGGAAACTGCTCAGTGTGTTGTATGGTCCTCGGTCGCTGGGGAATATTGCATTCTAGTCCGTTGCCTGATCAGACATAAATAACTATATAATATCCAGTTGTAAGGGAGGAAAAACTTGCATTTCCATTTTTGTCCTTCTGCGAGTAATTTATAAGTACCATCAAGCTGCAGTACTTTAATTTATAGTTTGACAGTCAGGAAAGATAATCCTTGAACACTGTTTTCCACATATATACAGAAGCAAATGATCAAGAGTTGTGTATCTTTCACTACACCTTCTCTGTAACATTGTTCATTGCAGACAACTCAATACGCACAAAAATGTCAAAACCAATGTCCGTTTCCTTGGTAAATAGTGTATCCAGTGCGACAGCGATAGGAGCAAGATAACTGACGAAAATAGTAACTTACTTCCTCTTGGGGCTATCAGTATTTTTGCCTGTTATGAAACAAGCGCAATAGTTTTCAGATTGAAAAAAAAATTTGCAGATAGTCGTATGATATTTGCACAAAAACGGTTTTATTAGAACAGAACATTGATGAATTTTATATTTTAATCAAATATTAATCTTTAATTCATCCAGAAAAACAATGCAATTACAGGTATTTCAAACTTCTTATGAATGTCGACTTGAATTTTATGACCATATTCAATTTTCAGTCTATAATGGAATCTGCATCTGGTCATTTAGTCCATTAACTACATTTAACAGATTACACAGAGCTCATTCTGATGATTACTGTTTAAGATAATGGTCCCTTGCTCTGTCAGTAGATGAGTGCATTTCTTCGTTTTTCATAGCAGGGCACAACACTCAAGAACACTAAATGCTGGTTAACACAAATAAACATTGACGCTGAGATACCAGTGCTCAAAATACACTCAATAAGGCAAGTCTATCCAGGGACAGCAAAATTAATATGCAAGAGAGAATGCAAAAAGTCATGCACTCCTCAGAAGGGGACAGCTGAACACCGTGAGGAGCATGTTCCACGCCGTCAGTGTCGTGATATCTTGCTACCTGGAAGGGGGGGGGGGGTCGTAAATCGTACTCGAGGCATTCATTCGCCTTCCGGGACCTAAACAGAGGAGATACTACTTCGCGTTTTGGGCCCTGAAAAAGAATGAACCCAGCATGAAATAGTCCTTTGTAAACAATTGATTATTTCTACAAATTACACAGAAATTCCTAATCAGGAGTACAAAAATTAAGAGAAAAGGATAAGACAAAATTAAAAAAGAATGAAAAAAATCCTTTCAAATATATGGAATTACATTAACTACGTTCATTTTGATTTGGCAATTACAGATGCGATACCTAGAAGTTGAATGCCATAGGCTGAATTTGATGTACATGTAACATCTCAGGTATTTTTATAGAACAGGCAAAAGCGTTGTAAACGTCACAGTCACGCTACTAATAACTTTTGTCAAACTGGTTTCCGACCGACATCGAATATTCATTTCGAAAATTTATGATGTATCCGAAAGGCATATTTTCAAAGGGAAAGAGAAATGTCAAGATTGAAGATTAATATTATAGCAAATGTCATTTTTTATTGTCTCTGCTAAATTGACTAATTAAAGTATATTTAAAAAGAGAATAGCCATGCTCTCTGAAGCTGGTGAGTAGATTTTTCCAGAGGGGTGTGAATAGCTAGGAATTGTATGAAATCGAGTTAAAAGTTATGAAAAAACAAAAGTTAAAATCAACAAATTTAACTTATGGACACTGTTTCCAGATTATTTTCAATGAATGTACGAATGCAAATTGAATATACGTCCGTTTTCCTTGAACCTCTGATCTTGTCGCATAAGTCATAAAAATAGTATGCACTCTTTGTATCGTCTTCTTTTTTCAGTTATATACATGGTACATATATATAAACTCATGATACTCAACATACTCCGTTATTTTAAGCAATTCAATTTGCTGCAACCATCATTTGTCGTGTGTGAAAATAAGAAATAAATTCATTTACTTGTCAGAAATATTAAATACTGCAGAACGACGTATGGTAAAAATCTAATCTTTGACGTCAATGCCTCTACTCCGGTGCGCGAATTTATCGATACTCTCGAAATAATGTTCACACAGTAGGATAAAACTAATTAAGGATTCGATCAAATTAGACGGACGTGACTTTCTCTCACGCTTTTGACCGCACGTGTCTCTATCAAGCTATGCTTATATTCACTGTGTATTTTGCGTTTAATTCCTACTGAAATTCTGTTGCTTGTCATTTGCTACTATGGAGGCACAATTTCTTTCAATCTAGTTATTAGACCCGGGTTTTTAGTAGCACAATTCCGCGTATGAATATAAACATTGATTCCACGAACCTTGTTAGTTATTACCTATTCCACAGAATTGACGAACTTGTTGGAAAATATGTTTTCTGTTGGTTTTTTAAAAATCTTTTACTTGAAGAAGTACAATAAATAACGCTTACTTGTATGTCATGCGTTTAGAGTTTGTCCTTTTTGGGGATACATATAATTAGTTTTCACCATCATTCAAATATGGAAATGATTACCAAATATGGAGACAATATAAGGTCAGATGTTTTCAGCTGTTAAGCTTTACATGTAAATACAGCGGCAACATACAAGTCAATATCATCTATATATTACATACTTGAAAGTATCTATACTAAAAAAGAAATACACAAAAATATGAAAAAATGTCTTTATTTGGTGTGTTAACGGCACTTATTACAAACTTTTCTCAAAAAATATGAAAACGAAAACTATATTATATAGTGAGAGACAATGTATTTCAACTTTTGAACATCATAGAAAATTTACATGTCGCTTATTATTTAGGAATTTTATATGAAAAATTAAATTAAACACTGAAGAATAAAATGTACATATGCATTTTCGCTGCAATGTTTGCAACCTTCATCCCCGATTTACAAACTATGAAATCATTTTATCATTTGAATACGAACACCAAAACATCAGTTATCCGGCTCGACTGCAATGCTTTGGCTTGTAATGAATCACAATTAAATAATTTCTAAGAAATACTTATACATGTACAATGGATATACAATATCAACAATCAACCAACGTACATGTACATAAATGAATGCTTTCTTATTGTTATTGCATATATACATTTACAAAAGGATTGTAAAGACGTTCTTACATACTGTTTTCGCACTTGCTGTCTTTTCACAGTAGATTTAAACATACTGCAACACTCATCCAGAGAACGAATAAGCTGGTATTTATTCTCTAATTTGTCACACAAAGATGGATTGAAACAGCAACGGGTTTAAACTTTGATATATGTACAGGTAACTAGATAAAGGTTGTGTCGAGGATGTAATAGTGATAACGGCGTTCTAAGTTGTTTTTTAATTTCTTATTGATTTCAAAATAATCAACGCGTATTTATAAGACTTGATCATTTATTTCTTGGCACAAATTTCAAATTTAAAGAATTATCTACGCGCTCTTTTTGCGAATGATACGAGGGTTGTTCGATATGTTATGTGTATTGTACAATATCTCAAAAGCATTCGACTCAAATAGTGAAATGAACATCCCTTCTAGTATTCCCCGTGGTTTGAAATACATAATTTAAATCTCTGAATCCATTTCTTAAATGCGTCACGGTACGCTGATTTAGGTAGACTTCTGAGGCATTGACTGATGGCTGAGCCAAGGGCTTGTTGGGACTTGTAACGACGACCAGATAAGAACGTTTAAAGTTTTGGAAAAAGGAAAAAGTCGCATGGGCTAGATCTAGAGCGTATGAGTGTGGCAAGACGGTAACCTTCGACGACTTAAAAAATTGCTTCACAAGCTCAGATGTATGTGATGGAGCATTATCATGAATTAGGCGAACATGCTGACACAGGGCGTCGTTTATGATATTTCTTGAGCTTTTGTAGTATAATATCTCGGTAATACCGACCTGTAACAATTTTGCCCTTCAGCACCGGAATTTGTACAGCTATACCATCACATGAGAAGAATATGCAATAAAGAACCTTCTTTGTACTTATGGTTCTTTTGGCAATTACAGGCCTTCTACTGTGTTTACTTAGATATATTTTGTTTTCAATGTTTCTTACTGGTTCGAAAAAGTGAACCAATGTTTCGTCACCAGTTACAATGTTTGCAAATTGTCTTTGAATCTGGGAAACATTTTGAGCAATTGTCAATATATGCAGTATCCATCTGGCAGAATTCTTAAACTGTCTCATAAGATACCTTATCAGACCCATAAACTTCCCCCAGTTCAGTAAAAATCTGCATTACCAAATGACCGAGTTTTGTGCGAACCTTTATATAAGCTCTAATTTCTTCAATATTCTCAACACTAAACGTTTAAAACTATATGGAGCTTAAGGCTCGTGTTTATACCGTTGGAAAAGTATTGAATAGCGCTATTCAAGAGCATCATAATCCAAGAAATCGTGCAAAGAGTTATCGCGCTGTGGTACAATACATATTACATATCGAACAGCCCTCGTATTTTGTTTAAAAACATTTTTTAAAACATACTTTTGTATTAAAGGCTTTTTTTTTTTTAAATGTTACATCGATGATGTGAAGGGGTCTGTCATTGCCCAACTCTGAATTTTGTATTCCTTATAGGAGTTACGAAATTGATCAATGTTCGTTATCTTCACCTTTTCATTGGTGCTATCTTCATCTTTTATGTTTATCATTTTATGCGTTTTATACCCTTACGGGCTCTGATTCATTGATCTTAACTTTTATTCGTATGAGAACATTCTGTACATGTACAATTATTATTTCATAATAATTCTGTCATTTGATTTTGTCCTTATTATAGCGCACAAATATAATATCTCAATTTATTTCCTGAATTAAATCACGATGTTATGTTCCAGAGTGGGTCTCGATTGCCTTCCTCTCCCAACCCTCTCTAGATCCGCGCATGATACCGAAAGACCGGACAGCTCTATATTCATGGTATCACACCAGTAATTATTATCGCTATATATCACTATAGAGAGAAGAAAATCATTAAAATTGATGCCACATGACACAGTTGGAAATCTGCTATCTGTTTCGTCTGTGGACATTGGAAAATCAACATGGTATTTTCTAAGTTTTACCCACAAACTTCACATGCGTGTACACAGTCTAAATTCACCTCTGGAAGTAGCTTTCACTACCAACATCAAATGGTTCCTTTGTAAACATTCTTTTTTATTACATCTACAAATCAAATAGATTTTCCTAATCAGGGATACAAAAATTAAGAGTAAAGAATCAGGGGGGAAATCCTTTTCAGTGTATGGAACTACACACTACAGTTGACTGTTATTTTGATTTGACAATTACCGGCACACACACACACACACACACACACACACACACACACACACACACACACACACACACACACACACACACACACACACACACACATACACACACACACACACAAACACACACACACACACACACACACACACACGAATTCGACGCTAGAAGTTATCACGAGTATTATAACTTAATGATTTTTTGAAAAAAATCGATGTTTCGTGATCTGCATATGTGTGTATTTTATATAAATTATGTATATCATCTTGAGTCACTGTTAATAATATGAGCTATCTGAGGAACTCATAAGGAAATAATGACAGGTCCCTCTTTTTTAACATTCCCTTTTTCCTGAAAATGAAAGATATGAGAGATTTATGTATAAATTTATACTTCCCCCTTATTTTACTTTTGTTGAATGAGCTTACAATGTAAACTATTAAAGACAGCTTAGTAGGTTATAACTCATTGGATGTTACTGTAGAAAACAGTTATATTTATGGGGTATTTTTAGTGACACTGACACACTTTAAAAATCTTCTTCTCCATAACCAACACGCCAATTTCAATCAAATTTGATACAAATCATTTTGAGTAAAGGGAATTCAAGCTTGTTCAACTGAAGGGTCATGCCCCCTTCAAAGGGGAGATAATCACAACGAAAATTCAAATTTACATGGAGGTTTCCTGAAATAATGCAGGTTTTAATTTTAATTTGTTAAAATCATGGTCCCATGGTGTAGGTGAGGCACAATAGGGGATCAAAGTTTTACATGCGAAAATGTAGGAAAAAAATTCTTCAAGTATAGGCCAACGTGACTCAGGTGAGCAGTGTGGGCCTATTGTTACTGAATTTAAATCCAATACAATATTTATAACATTTCTTTTAATTATAGCAAAATTAAATATGAAAGTATTCAAATTAATTACAACGCAATCATAGAGATTCTAGGAATGCTCAATGCTGTGCTAAAACTTGTAGGTACAGTAGGTTTACAGCCTTTCCCATTAACACAGATGTGTCGTCGTACTGACAGCGTGGGTGCGGGAATGTCAGACTGTTGTCAGAAACAGTGTTCTTTCATATTTTGACGATCTTCGTTAAATCTAACATTAATCATGAAATAAAATCTCAAATATAATAAATTTCTCTAGGATGTACCATATTTCATTCATCATTAATGACTCAATGACTCAAATTTCCCTTTCGTGATGATCTAGTCTGAGAGAGAGAGAGAGAGAGAGAGAGAGAGAGAGAGAGAGAGAGAGAGAGAGAGAGAGAGAGAGAAAAATTCGAGTCATCAAATTATAACATCAATACTAATAGCTAAAATTTCAACATAAAACATTTATGCAGAAAATTGAGATCTATAGAGCAAATTTTCAACCCACTGTAAAGTGTTTCTGCAACAAAGCCGCTATATATGAATCGTTTATGGCACACTACCCTTTGTGGATGTGATGTCCAAAACTTAAAGCGATCGCTGTCGATGTTATGTTCCACCGTTTTTCAAAGCTTCATCTTTCGGGAAACCTCTCCCCCCCCCCCCCCCCCCCCCGACCCGGAAATAATGAGTATTCCGGAATACAGAAGACGGAATTGAAAATTTAGACCTACTCAATAAAATCGCTTGATAATATAATATCCTATATACACCGGAAGTCAACAAGGACGAAGTACAATCTCGAACCACAAATGTTTGAAGTATGGGAAAGAACTGTTAAATGTTTGCAATTACTACGTAAAGCAAACCATTTAGAAATCTTCATGGTTTTTTTTTGTTGTTTTTTTTTTTGTTTTTTTTTGTTTTTGTTTTTGTTTTGTTTTTTTTTTTTTTTACATCAAAGCTTATTTTCCCTGCAGCCATTCCGTCATTGTAGTTCATTCTGGCAGATTGAAGTTGTTCACATTTTAAATAATATTCTATTGCCATCAAGAAGCTTTCATCTCCAAAGAGAAAACAGAATTATATCTCATGAACAAGTATCATACATACATACATACATACATACATACACACACAGATATATATATTAGTCATTTCCTCGTGAATGCTTTGCAGATGTAAATGATGTGCGAATGAATCTTGATAAAATAGTACGTCTATTTTAAAGGCTGGGAATTCCTACAAAATTATAATAAAAAGTAAATAGAAGATATAAATTTCCTGTTTTTAAAATACATGCGAGTATGAACTGCGACGCTTCACACCGGCACACGTTTTATGAAGTGCTAATGCATTTCATGACGTATGCCGAAGTAAAGCGTCACGATCCATGGCCTCGTGTATTTTCAAACATTTGTTTCTTTTAAAATAGAGATGTGAATGAACATAGTTATCAATATTTGAAAGAAAATTGGTTCATGTACCATACAACATCTATAAATTGATTCAGAACACAATCTCTTCAAATGTACATGACATGCTTGCAAGGTTAATATTCGCTAAACATCATATAAATAACAAACACAGAACCGAAATTCAGTTGTTCCGAAAGCATATTAAGTACTCTATACCTTTTTAAACTTGCTCAATTTAAAGAACTAAAAGCAAAGAAAATGAAAAAGTTGACAAAATGTGAGAAGTTTGTCCTGCCTTAGAGAAATGGTCGAATCACAATAAAATCATGTTTGGTTTCTGATCACTGGTACTTGTGGACTCGGGACTTCTGCTGCCCCCCCCCCCCCCCTACTTTTTAGATGTTCAATGACTTGAATATTATTTAACGAATATTTTGCCACAGAACATTCAACTTAAGCGGTGTTGTTTTACCTCACTGCTTTCAGCTCAGTGAGCTGTCCCACGTCTGTCAGTCTGTCCGTAAACTTTTCACATTTTCAATCTCTCCAGAACCACTGCGCCTATTACAATTAAACATGGCACATACCATCCTTGATAAAAGAATATTCAAGTTTGTTTAAATAAAGGATCACGATGCCACGGTGGTCAATAGGGGACCATATTTTAAATATAGATATACAGGAAAAATCTTTAAAAATATGTGTGTAATTCTTCTCAAGAACAGGACCATGATTAGTCATATTAATATGCAAGCATCGTCCGGGTAGTGAAGATTCACGTTTGTTCGATTGTAGTCCCCAGAAGGAGGATGGGACCACAATAGTTTTACATGAGGATATATAGGGTAAATCTTCCAAAATCCATTTCCCAAGAACAACATAGTCATGATAAGTCATAATAATATGAAAACAACCTCAGGTAGTGTAGGTGTAAGTTTCGTCAAATTAGGCATATGGTCCTCCGAAGTAGGGTGGGGGCCACAATAAGGGAGTGGATCAAAGTTTTCAACGGGATATATAGAAAAAATCTTTTAAGATATTCTTCAAGGACAACAGGATCGTGATTAAATATATTTAATATGTAATCATCCCCAGGTAGTGCAGATTTGAGTTTCCTCACATTTAGTTCCTGGAGGTAGAGTTGATAAACGATCAAAGTTTTATATGGGGTTATATATAAGACAAACTCATCTCAAGAACAGCAGGCCATGGTTAGAGTTCGTCAAACTGGGCCCCAGAAGTGGGACTGGGCCACAGTATGGAATACAACTTTTACATTGGCAAATAGAGGAAAACATGTTTTAAAAAAATTCATCTCAGTAACAGCAGGCAGGGCCATAAATAGTCAAATTAATATGCAAGCATGCATCCCTAGGTATTGCAGATCAAGCCTGTTTAAATCTTGACCCCTGGGGGGTAAGTTGTAGCCACAATAGGGGCTCAAAGTTTTACGTAAATATTTATAGGGAAACATCTTTACAATTCCTCATCTCAAACACAACAGGGTCATGACTAGTCATATTGATATGGAAACATCTTCAGGTATTTGATATTCAATTATGTTCAATTCAGGGGGCCCAGGGGTACGGTGGGACCACAATAGGAGATCAAAATGTTATATGGTAATATATATGAAATTAATTGGAGCAAATTCTTTTCAAAAGAATCGCCACATTAAATCCTATCTAAAAGCAAAGTTCCAACATTGTGTGGATTCAATTTTATTTATTCCAGTTATTAACCCTGGGGTTACTAGTGCCGATCAAATTTAACATAATACATGAAAACCGGAAAAAATCTTCTAAACAGGAATGTCATGCTAGTCATATTTATATTGAGGAATTGGAAGTACGTGTATACACATGTTATGTGAATTCAGATTTGGTTATGACATGACCGAATTTGGGGGATCATGGGAATAAACATTGAAATTAAGTCTGTTAAAAATCACAACAGCTGCACAAGAGCAGAACCAAGATAACTAGGTGAGCGATGTGACCCATTGACCTATTATAATTTCATTGATTGATTGATTATATATTGTTTTACGTTCCGCTCGAGAATTTTTAACGCATATGGAGACGTCACCAATGCCGGTGAAGGGCTGTAAAATTTATGTTCGGCGTTTATGGAATTTGAGCAGGGAGGGATCTTTAACGTGCCACACCTGCTGTGATACGGGGCCTCGGTTTTTGCGGTCTCATCCGAATTTCATTGAAAAGAAACAAATCCCACATAGATTCCGCTTTTATACACCCGTTGTCAGACGGAACATATTTTTACGCTCTGTCACTGTGTCCGTCCGGTCAGGTGTCAGTCCGTCCGAGGTTATGTTTTTTGGAATTTTTTCGGTATCGGATGTATGTACAGAGTTGAAATTTAGTCACAACTTCTCCCTCAAGAAGCATACATTGTAAGAGTGAATTTGCATTTCAGCTGGATTGGTACACCGTGTCCTACTTTAGGATCAAAGTAGGTGAAACAGTTTTCCGGACTCTTTTCGTTACAGATGCAGATATTACCCTGAAATTAAATCATAAGATTTCTCTCGGAGGAATACAAGTTCGTTTTGCATTTCAGCTGAATTAGTGCACCGTGACTTACTTTAGGGCTACAAGTAGGTCAAACAATTTTCCAGATTTATATTTGTTATTGATACAGGTTTGCCCTGATTTTTGTCATAACCTCCTTCTCAGAGAAATACATACTCAGTACACATTACAGCTTAATTGGTGCACTGTGACCTACATGTACTTTAGGGCTGAAAGTAGGTCAAGTAGTTCCCTGGACTTTTTCTTATCACGGATACAGATATTACAGCTGACATTTTGTCACAACCTCTATTTCAGGGAAATGTATAATCAGTTCACATGTCAGATAGATTGGTGCACCATGACCTACTTAAAGGCTTTTCTATTCAGATTGTGTGCGATATCAATTCAGAGTGCATGGTGTGCTTACAGGTTAAATTTCACTATTCGATGGGCGTATGACATGCCGTTTGCGGTACTCATATATATGTAAACATATCTGTGTGTGATAGTCATATATTTTATTACTGTTGTTGAAAAACTAATGTATGAATATTGAAAACAAAGAAGTATGAAGTCACTGACAATATCTGTGTAAACTTTCCGCGTTCCTTGTACCAGTAACCTGACACAGACTTAAGTGAAAGTTTATTTTTATGATCAAAGTTGTCTTTAGCAGCAGGATCTTCCAGCATACTCCTATTAAAGGGACATGGGCACGATTGAGAATTTTTTGTTTTTAAAGTGTTTTTGTTTGTTTGAGTTTTTTTCTTTTTGATAATTGAGTTACGCGTCGTATTTTGTTTGGTTTTTTTTTATTGTCTTTTTTTTTTCTATTTTACTTTTTTTTAATCTATATTTTTTTATTTGATAATTGAGTTACGCGACGTGTAAACAAATAAGGTGCTTGTGCCTTGTTTTGAAAATGAAAAGTTTAGATGTCTTAGATACAACTCTTTGTCAGTTTTTGAAATTTAGGTTTGTTGCTAAGTTTTACACGAATCAAGTGCTATTATTTATCAATTAGATATTTAAATAATGTTCTTTACCAAAGTCGTGTCTATGTCCCTTTAACAAAACGCCGACACTTTTAATTTCTCCGGGCGACGAATTGATGGAAACATCGATGTTGTCTTGTATATGTATTAAATATAACTCACCATTAACTTTTCTACCATTAAATGTCACCTAATTAACTTGTTGCCTTGAAATAACTGCGTTATTATTATGATGAAACTTGACTTTGGAAACAAATTAAAAGATATTATCTGCACAGAGAGAGAGAGAGAGAGAGAGAGAGAGAGAGAGAGAGAGAGAGAGAGAGAGAGAGAGCTCCTAGACGCCATGTTGATTTCTGTACTAACTTAAAACATAGTGCACGTAAAACGTTGTTCCGGTTGTACCCGCATACTGTCGATTGAAATATTACGTCGTGAAAAAAAAACTCACTATATTAAATATACTTTGGGTCACGTAACAAGATTGATTGATTGATTATTTATTGTTTTACGTCACACTCAACAATTTTTCAGTATCTGGTGGCGTCCAGTTTTTATTGATGGAGGGGAGAACCCAGATACAATGTACCTGGGAAGAGACCACCGACCTTCCGAAAGTAAACTGGTAAACTTTCTCACATGTATCGGCGCGAGCGAGAATCGAACCCGCGCCGACTAGAGGTGAAAAAGTGTGCAAGTTGTGTGGCACACTCTTTCAAATTTCCACCCTATTTCTTATATTTTTGTATATTTGATACGTCTTATTTCCAAATATACATTTCGCTGATCAGCTTTCGAAAGACCCCATTTCTCTAATAAAACGTTTACTCCATTAAACGGTATGTACCTAAATGAAGCAGTTCACTATAAGATTTTCGATGTTTAAACGATGAACAAAAATGACAGCAAATGAATGTTGCTTCCCTCTCATTGTCTCGCGCCATCGGTGATACGTCATTTTACCATGAAAATAATTGTATTCTAGGGCCTACATCCGAGGTTTTATTTTCTCGCCTTGACGGAAAAGGCTGAACGATGTTCCGATTTGCACAGCTTACCCAAGTACTTCATTGGCTAGAATATATTCCGGAAGTCCCACACTGACGAAAGAAATGCAACAATGGCAAAGAATTACACAGGTCTGCAAGCGTTTTAACTGTGTTTGAGATATCCGCAGTATTATTACCATATCCTATAAAGCAACCGTTAATCGATGAAAGAACAGAGATCACAGGAAGTCAGATATTATATACAAATGTATAATTATGGAAGGATATCATTACACATATGATTAAAAAATTAATTGCCCGTCATTTCCTTTAACAAATAATGCACTATTGATTTACTGGTATAATTATGACCTTGAATCTTTGTTTCGCAAGAAAACAAACAAGCTCTTAGTAAAAGGTGACATAATAAAAACCATTATTTATCAAACACTATGAGGGAAAATACAACCAACAGGCAGTTTCTAATAAATATTCTAAAATAAGTTTCATCAATATTTTTTCACTTTATTCAAAGGAAGTAGTGGTCTTTGAAAAATCACCTACAATTTTTCATTTGTCTAACTTTAGAATAAAATAAAATACAATACTCCATCAGACAAGAGTATCTGTACATGCAATATAAATAAAATGGAAATACTCATTCTATATCTAGTATCCCGTGGGGTTCCGCGTTAGAGTTGGTCCCTGTACTCCTTGTCGTAAGAGGCGACTACATATAAATGGGGCGGTCCTTCGGATGAGATCGAAAAAAAAAACCGTAAACGCCGTAAGCGCCGAACATTCACATAGGCCTAAATTTTGCAGCCATTTACCGGCAAAGGTGACGTCTCCTTTTAAAATGAAAGATTCTCGAGTGGATCGTTAAATATCATACATTCATTTATTCAAATCTCATCACCATTTTACATTGGTATACAGATATTATAAATATATTTGTTACATATAGTGTAATGAAAATATACATGCGCAATGGAAATCTAAAGTGTTGTTTTATAAATGTGAAATATGGGAATTCTGTGCTGGGGAGCAAATTCCATTAATTTTCCTTATAAAAAAGAACATAATTTTCTTATAAAACTGTTTGTTATTAGACATAATTTGCTTACATCTGATGATATTTGTATTCTGCATTTGAGTTAGTTTAAACATCTCTTTCTTTCTCTTTCAATAGATTGTTCTTACATTTTAGCATATAATGGAATTCATCTCCAATTTCTTTCAAATCACAGTAATTACATATTCTTTCATTTCTTTGTATATTCATCCACCGTCCACTTTCTATTGGTAAATGGTGATTACATGTCCGAAATCTACAGAAATTGTATGCATTCTTTCTTGATAAGATTTTAAAGTAGTTTTCAAATAATAATTCACTGATGTATATTCTGTAATTTAAAGCTTTCGACGAAGTTTGTAGAGTATCTTGCCAACTTTGCTTAAATTGATCAGTCAATGTAACTTTTGCTTTTAACCATTTTGTATTATCAATGCGCTGATTAGCCCAAACATTAGAAATTCCACAATGATTCATGATACTCTTTATATTTTCAAACCATTCTTTATTCCCACTTGTTTCTTGATTTACAATAAATCCTAATCTATAAATTAATTGAGCAATTTTTGTTTCTTTTCCAGACAGTAACTTTGACCAGTAACAGATCATGCGGATTTTTATTTGAATTTCCACAGGATGTCGACCAAGGTCCCCATATATCATGAAATCTGAGTTGATTGTTTTAAATGTAGTAGAAGTTTACAAAATTTGAGATGAACCCGTTCTATTATTGCAATATTTGAGAATCCCCAGATTTCACATCCATATAACAGTATAGGTTGAACAATCTTGTCAAATAAATCAAGTTGACACCTTATTGATAGATTATGTATTCTTCCCTCTTTTAAAACTTCATACAATGCTTTTGTTGCTTTATCAGCTAGTTTTCTGTTTTGCAGCTTTGAAAGAACCAGATCTACTTAATATAACCCCTAAGTAATTAAATTCTTTCACTGCTTCTATTAGTTTATCACCAAATCTTAACTGATAGTTGTCTTTGTGTCTACGTCTACTAAATACTACTAATTTTGATTTGTCGATATTGATTTTTAAGTTCCATTTATTACAATAAATATAGAATTTATCCAATTATTTTTGTAGTTCTTCAGAAGTTTCTGCTATCAACACAGTGTCATCTGCTTATAGAATTGCAAATAATTTGAAAAAAAAAGTCTTATTTTTAAACATTTCAGATATTGTTGGTAAGTTTTCAATGTTCGAGGAATCTAAGAAATCATGTATATCATTTAAATACATAGAAAATAAAAAAGCTAACATATTTTCACCTTGTCTAACTCCGTTTGCACATGAGAAAAAATCTGAAGTCTCATTATTACTCACAATTCAGGACTTGATCTGGCTATAGATATTGAAAATAATATCAAACATTTTGCCATTAATATTATGAGACAATAGCTTAAACCACAGTGCTTTCCGCCAGACATCAAAAGCTTTATATTTGCAAAAGTTTCCCTGTAACGTTTAGAAATGACGCTTCAATTTTTTTATAAACAGTATCATGTCACATGTTATGATTTGATTATGGCATCGTGACATTATAGCTACACAATTTCATTGTGACATCATCATTGGTATTTTTTTTTAACTTTGAAAATTGTAAATACTAGTTTTAGAAACTTCAGTATCAAATGTAAATACGCGCTCTAGTGATGTCATTACCGTAATTACATTGTGATACGAAACGGGTTGGATATAGCATTAAACTTCATCACATGCATATATAAGTGAAGTTATGGAAATCATCTTTAAAATGTATTAAACTACTCTGTACATTTGTTAATGATTTGCACTAAAAATCCATTCTAAAACCAAAACAATAAGCAGACTTTAGATAATATCCTGATTGATGTATTTTATCTTTTAAACAACATTGATCAAATATTTTTTTTATGCTTTGTAATTTATCGATATATAATAATATAATGGGGAAAAGATGAAATTGTATACCAGACAAAACTCCTCTCAGATTATATGCGATTAGAAAACAGTCCTGAGTATTGAAATAAGTCGGCAAACCATTTAGATAACGAAATATAGTTCCAGTCATTGGAAACCTCATATAAATAATGTATGGAATTCTACGAAATCCTTTTTTTTAATTGTGTATAAATGTAACTTGCATATTAAGATTCCCGACAAAATTCAACAGACCCCTGGGACTCGCGTGGTAATCAACGTGGTCTGTGAAGCGTTTGTCAAGCGACCTATTTCAAATAATTGACAGATTGAATTTACCCAGCGTAAACGGTGGAAAAACAAAACTTTCTCAAAACAAAATGATTGATCTGGTTATATTATATTTGACTTGATCTAAAAACAATCCACCTTATTAATCTTCTTAGCAGCGGAAGTGTTGCTCATTGGTCCATGTAAAATGACGATAGCAGCGGCATTGAAAAAGCGAAGTTACATCTCTGTTGCAGTGAATCACTCCAGCTTCTAATTGATGCATAACATGAGGAGATATTTTGAGACTTCACGATTATCTCCTATTTTTCAAATAATCTATAACTGCTCCGCCCGTAAATACAGACTCGTCGTGCTTTAAAAAAATCCGAGGAAGTCTAATGATTATGGCGCACTATAATGTCTCCCAATAAGAGGGGCTTTTAAAACTACATGCGCTCTGAACAGTCACTAGTCTTTTGAATGACGCACACATACACGTGCGTAGGACGTTTATTGAAAGAAGTATTAACATTATGAGAGTATCTCCCTGCAAAACCTTGACCAATTTTTTACGCAGATTCAGCTATATTTCAGCTATGATCGTAAAACTGTATATGGACCCAATCGTTGTCTCTCTAGCGGTACTGTGTGTATACTATTACATTTATAGAATAGCATGATCCACAACACGGGACAGACATTTAACCCCCTCCCCCCCTTCATTCGATCAATGAACTACGACGCTAAGATACCATTATTTCTCGGACGATATAAGAACTGATATTTTTTCTTACCTTGTAAAAAATAAATGTTTAGATAGAGTCATTTCACAGCGACCACTCTATAGATCTACAAATATTCCATACATGTATATATCATGGGTAAAGAAATATTTGCCTTTTTGCACCCATACCCTGTTGTTTCATGATCAATTCGATATCCGATATATATTCTGAATCGTATTTTATATCTAATGAAAATATACCTAGAGCAGTCCTTTGTCCTTTTCTCGGTTTCTTTATTTCCATGAGCCATATACAATGGATTCACACACACACACACACACACACACATATATATATATAGATATATACAGTAATTACGGAAAATGGAACATGCGTAAACTTCGTACAATACAATCATTTATCTAGTACATTCACATTCTATACACCATCATGTAGTAAGGTGTAATTATTGATTGATTGATTATATATTGTTTAACGTCCCGCTCGAGAATCTTTCACTCATATGGAGACGTCACCATTGCCGGTGAAGGGCTGCAAAATTTAGACCTATGCTCGGCGCTGATGGCCTTTGAGCAGGGAGAGATCTATAACGTGCCACACCTGCTGTGACACGGGGCCTCGGTTTTTTGCGGTCTCATCTGAAGGACCGCCCCATTTAGTCGCCTCTTACGACAAGCTAGGGGGTGCTGAGGATCTATTCTAACAACCCGGATCCCCTCGGGGTTAAAGTGTAATTAATAACAGCATCTAACATTATTACGAAATTCATAAATTTGTTTACACTTTGCGTAATATCATATAATTTGGTAGTTTTTTTTTCTTATTTCATTATACAGAGAACATCTTAGAACAATCATTCTGTAGATATTGCATAGCAATACATGTCCTCTGTGGTTCCTAAGTCGTTTCCGTAATATTCTAATTGAACGAGTTTTGCACAATTAAATAAAAATTAATAAATAATAATAAAAGATGTAGGCAATTAGAATTGGATAAGTCTATACATATTACCAAGACTGTTCGGTCTTGAAATTTCAGTTGTATCACTTTTTAAGGCCATCTAATGTGTCACACAGGTGCCCTTTTGTTGTTGGTCTTCGTCCGTCATCCGCCTACATCTACCCAGGCGCTAGGGTGGGGCCATTATGGTCATACAGTCAAAAAGTATTAAATCCTAGAAAATCGTCTTCTCGACCCCCACTTATTTGCATGATTATGATGTTCAAGAAGCTCTGCCTAAATTTGAAATTCATGACTCCTGGGTCAGGGGTTCAGACCCATAGGTGGGGCCAATATGGCCATGTAGTGAAATCTTAGCCAATCTTCTTCTCTATTTCCATATTTTTTTGCGGAAATACTAAATGCATGATTATAATGTCCTTGAAGCTTTCTACCGAAGTTGTGAAATTCGTGGCTCTTGGGTCAGGGTTTCAGACCCAACGGTGGGACCAATATGGCCATATATTGAAAATGTATTAAATTTTTAGAAATCTTCTCTACTATATATACACGGAGTCAAAAAAGAAACTTCACAAAATTAATTTTGTAAAATATTGAATACTTTCCCCCTGATGATACACCTGTGTAGCCAACATGGGATCCCTATCTGTCGACTCTGGAAAACCGTTAGCCAAACCCACTCATAGCCATCCATTTCTTGTGTAAATGCCTTTCGTGCCAAATCAGGTTTTGCACGTGCATTCAATGTTATGAACTCCACATCGAAGTTGGATTCATTTGCACATGTTTGCCATGGCCTCAAACATTAAAAAAACACCTTTAAGCCACATTTGTAACAGTACTTGAAATGCCGCGATTGTCAAATGTGCAACGTGAACGTGCCGTTGGCATGTTGCAAGCGGGGCGATCAGTTATTGACATCGCAACAGCAATGGGATGCAGCCGTCGTACTGTGTATGACTTGCGACATCGTCTACAACAAACTGGCACCACTGCTGATCGCCCAAGGTCGGGTCGTCCACGTGTAACGTCACGAGTTGAAGACCGGAACATCGTCCTACGTCACCTTCTTAACCGATTTCTACCGGCTGCACGAACCAGAGCTGAGATGTTTCAAGGTCGGCTGTCCGCACAGACCATCCGAAATCGGTTGCGGTCTGCCAATTTCCATGCTCGACGTCCGTCTCGTGGGCCAATTTTGACGCCATTTCATCGACGTCAGCGTCTGCTGTGGGCCCAACGTCACCTCCGATGGACCCAGAGAGACTGGAATCGAGTCGTCTTTAGTGATGAATCGCGGTTTACCCTCAGATTTGCGGACGGCAGGCTAAGAGTCTGGAGACGACCTAATGAACGGTATGCCCAGTGTTGTGTGCAGGAAGTGGACAGATTCGGGGGCGGAAGTTGCATGGCATGGGGTGCTTTCTGTGGGAACAACCGTTCCAGACTTCTGGTCATCCATGGAAACCTCACAGCTGCTGTTTATCGCGATCAGGTACTCACCCCTGAACTCATTCCCTTCATGGCGGCTCATGGTCCAGGTCTACAGTTCCAGCATGATAATGCACGGCCGCACACCGCGTTGTTGACACGGAATTTCCTTCAAAATGCTGGCATCAACGTCATGGACTGGCCATCGAGGTCCCCTGACCTTAATCCCATCGAGCACGTTTGGGATGCACTAGGGAGAGGGCTTCGTGAACTTAGGAACCAACCGCAGAATTTGCAGGAACTTGGCGCTGCCTTGCAAGATCAATGGCGCCGAATCCCCAACCATGTGTTCACAAACATCAGGCAGTCGATGAGGAGACGGTGCATGGCTGTGGTGAATGCGCGAGGCGGCCATACTCAATATTGAACTGAGACATTTCGACGTTTCATTCTTGTGACTTGACATTCTGTGTACAAATGTTTTGGAACGGCGTGTAGCCTAACTGAACAGATCTGTGGCACTGTCAGTGTATTGATTACATCACACACATCTCAGCAATGAAATAAAATCACTGGCACCATCCTATTATCTCTTGTTCGTTTTAAGTGCCTTGACAAGAGAATATGAAGTTTCTTTTTTGACTCAGTGTATTTTGAGTAAAACTAAATGCAGGATTATGATGTCCATCCATGAAGCTTTCTACCTAAATTATGAAATTCATGGTTCCTAAGTCAGGGGTTCAGGCCCTTGTGCAGGGCCAATATGGCCACATAATGAAAATGTATAAAAATAATTAGGGAATTTTAAAATGATTTATATGATTCAAACTTCCATTTTTCCTTCTTCTGTAATTGAATAGGAATTGAATGTACTTTGAAAAATCATAAACACAGAAGACTCCATATTGAGGCTTATATGGAAATATGAGACCCTCTGACTGAGCTAAGTATGAGCTATGATGCTCAGGTGACCTTTAAGGCCCATGGCCTCTTATTGCATTTCAGTTATAAAATCATATCTAGAGCATCTGCAAACAAAATTGTCTTTTTCATCAAACAAAATCGTACTCTCAGTCTTGAGTTCTAATGCTGTATTAGGAACAATCTCACCCCCAGTGCTCTGAACAATGAAGCATATAAAGATCGCCATCTTACATGTGTAGATATATATGTAAACAGGTAAAATATTATATATCATATCGTGTAGAGAATTTACATACAGTTTTATGAAATATTTCAGATTAGTGTAGGAATTTTCTTTTTAAAAAATTACCACAATGAAAAGCATTTTTTTCTTTGTCTGTCTTGGTGTTGCCGTGGACACCAATATGACTTGGAATCTAGCAGAACTCGACTATTTTACCTTGTTTAGTTAGAAGATAGGCTGGTTTAAAATATCTGAAATGTATGGATGATCAATATTCATGTTGCTTATTGACTGTAGACAAGATAGGAAGTCTGGGAATACATTAAAATATTTGTCATTACTCATTAGAAAATTTAATATACTCGAAAGCAAGATGAATAGTCTTTGCTTCGGCGGTATAAATCCTTGCTTCATTCGGAAACTGTGTAAAGGAATTCTATGTCTGAAAGTCAAATGTTTATATTTTGATATTGAAAAACGACTAATTTCTTTAAATATTGTGATGCAGTAATGTTTTGACACAAAAAAGGTTAATATAATTTTATTCGATTAATGTAAAAGAAAGTATATAATTACCGAAGTCACATTGTTCATGGCCACCAGGATAAAACAAGGGAATGAGCCAAAATGTGGTCACGCAAAACTATGGAATACTTCAGGTTATAGGCGTCGATAAGGATTGCTGTTATAGTGTACCAACGAAATAAATATTGGAAATTATGAATCAGAAAGAACTTTTGGGTGGGTGATGATAAAAGCAGATTTTTAAAAAAAGTTATTTTGAATAGAAGTTTTGAGTAAAAACTCATTTCATTCCTTGTGTTTATATTAGGGAGTGGTATTGTATAGACCCGTAATATTATTGTTGCCACAAAATTAGCGGTTCCTGTGGAACTTCATAACAGAAAATATGTGTACGCTATACAGTCACCGTACATTTCGCTGCCCTTTAAAAATTGACTTTGAAATTGCCCCGACTGAGATTGAGAAGCTATAGGAAATTGCATTGTTTATTATTTGACACTACCCAAAGCAACTCTTCAAATGTCAGAAAATACAATAATTTGTGTTGATCTTATGTTTGATTGTTTTGAGTTTTACGCCGTTTTGAAAGTTTCTACTACATCAAACTTTTATCCCTGTATGCACCACTGCCGCTAATATTAATTCCGATATAGGAAAATGTATATAAGCAAGTGGTTACTCGCGATTGACATATCAATATAAAGTGACATCATCTGATAAAATGTGACACTATGTTTTGCTTCATCATTGGCACAGATTATTTTCACAGTTCATGTTATAAAGATGTAAAATTGAAAGGCGAGCATGTCTCGTAACCCCAACCTAAGCCCCCCCCCTTCCCCGAATTTTTTGTAATCTATGAAAACAACTCATGTTCAGGTTCTAATGATATAAAATCTAACACTACAATAATATGTCATCCTTGCAATTTGCCTTTAGGTCTAGCATTTATTTGATATTAGTTTCTTTTTTTCTGTGAGTAGAAAAAAATATATCGATCAAAATAAAAGCATTTATAAGCGAGCGTCCGTGACTGCCGGGTCAGGGTTGTATATATATATATATATATATATATATATATATATATATATATATTATTTACTATGTTCAGCTCTTAATAAAGAACTGCATGTCATATACTCACAGAGTTGTCGAAAACTGTCAGTCAGGAGGGTAAGAAATTCTCTGTTCTCTAGACTGACAACTTGCTGGAAACTGTCAGTCCAAATGACTGACTGAAAATATCTGTCATGATTCTATATCCTAATGTGTTGACTGGCAAAACTTTGTCCGGTCTGAATAGAACCTTTATCTCTGTCAGACCGAATGTCTAACAGCGATTTAAAAATTTTAACAACTGTGTACTCCGTATATATATCATAATACCACTTTCTTTCACGAAACAATCAGTGGCATTAAACTGTAAATTTCCACAATTTGACAAAACTACTAACAGCTTTTCGCGCACTTTTTTCTCAACCCCTTGCTAGATGTATCAACTTACATGTCATTTATAATAAATGCAAGGTCGTTCGGATCATCATCCAATTTATTCTGCAACAGAATATCTAAGGCATCTTCTTCACCAGACAATATCAAGTCGTTTTCCATGGTGAATGTTGTGTACTCTCTATGTGTCAAAATCTCTGCTGTATTCAGTAAAACGGAAACACGTGTTGCATCTGCACAGTCAGATCCCCGGATCCGGATCACGGAAAACAAATATTTTGTGACAAAATGTGTCCGAGCTTACTTGAAAGAAATGATGATTAGTTTTACTAATAGATATTACGTAGAGGTCTAGTGTTTAAATCTAAATTTCAACACACACTCTCTCTCTCTCTCTCATTCTCAAACTCGGAGAGAGCCGAGTTTATGATTTTCTTATTATTAAACATCAAATTTGGTTTTGAGTATATTTCTGAAAAACTAAGAATACAATCTGGTTATAATTATTATTATTATTTTTACATATGTGACTATTGCTTTAGTGCATCAAAAGTATTTAATTTACCTGTATAGAGGTAATACACATCATTACATGCGGTGCGCCGCGATCGGTTTCAGCGACGTCATATTTCGCTTAATTTAAAGAAAGCCGCACAACATGCCCCAAATTCAACTATTCTGAGTAGAAGAAAAACTACTGAGAATTATAACACGAATAAGAGCTTATCAAAACGGATTTTTTTTTTTACTTTTACAGGCTGCTTTTACTGTTCCCTATTTCCACACATAAATATATGTAAAATGCCGATCTGTTAAAACAATTAGAAATGAAAGCGTTAAAAAACGTACACCTACAGAAAATTGCTATTTTTTTAACAACATTGCCAGACATTGAACATAATTTTTATATACACTATAAGTAGGGAAAATATGTTTTTCAAAAATATGAAAGTAATTGCATTTAACGAGAAATAAAAATAATAGCCAGTGGCGTAGCTGCCATTGTCGCCAAAACGCCAGCGCGTACATATTAATTTGACAACAACAAAAAATATTGTTAATTTTTCATTTTATTATGCATGATTTTATTGCTAGAAAAACCCATAAATGTAACCTAAACAGTCTTAAAACCCATGAGCTTTCGGTGGTTTCCCCCCTGGACTCCCACCAGGGTCTTGCCCTGGACCCACTGGGGGCCTTAACACCCACAGCCTATTCTGGATTTGTCATTGGCCTGTACACTTCACTTCAAGGCTAGCTACGCCACTGCTAGTGTCGATCGAGAAAGTGGCTTTGTGACAATACTTTGCGTCACATTTTAACAAAGACATCTTTCACTTTAGATGTTCATTATAGTTAAATGTTTCTATGTACATCATTTATTTTTATATAGTTAAGAAATAGAAATTTTGAAAAATACGATTTTAAATGATATATTTTATACCCATAGTTTCAAAGACTTAGAGGAATTCCTTTTGCGATGTCCTGTTTTAACGCGCCACCGGTCAAGTTGACCGGTACGGTAAAGACTTCACCCTCTTCCCAGTGAAAATTGTATTTAAAAATGAAAAGGACAATGTTTATAAACATTTGGTATACCATTAATTTGAATAATATCTTTGTTTTAATCTAGTATTCGAACATCATAGAGAGAAAGCATTGATTTTTTTTTTTGATTTTTTTTTTTTACATCTCTACGTATTGCATGACATCGAGAAAACATTCTGTGTATTGAATCAGTTATCTTATTGCACAGGATGACAGAAGGCCCAAACAGTGCTGCAATGTAAATTAAAAAAGAAAGAAAAATGGTCCCGGATGCTGATTGTCAAGGAGGTGTGTCCCCATACCGAACAATATTATACAAAAATAAATTGCATTCCCTAACTTGAAATTTTACCAGTCAGAAACTAGAATACAATAAAAATTAAATTATGCAACAAATATAACAAGATATAAAAGGAAACGCATGATTAGTACACAAATACGTAGCAAGTATTGCATGTATGAAAAAATAGTATAAAAGAAAAAAAAATTTATTCCATAAATGTGAATTATGGGAATTCGATGCAGGTACATTTTATATATTTTCTAAGTGAAGGCACATAATTTCCTTTTAAGAAAAGCCTGTGCATGTTGTTGGACATATCATAATGTGCAATAAGCTGCTACATGTTACTATTCAAGTCAAACGCAATTCACTCATTGTATTTGCTAGTGTACTTTTCAACATTAATGAGACTGGTCGGTAAGAATCGCATCATAATATTAAAACCGTGTTAAAATGCCAAACAGACCATTAAATTAAAATGTGAAATTTTAAAATTTTAAATAGAAATAAAACTATTTCAGCATGATCTGCAATTATTTTAATAGATGCATACACAATCAATAATCATGTGTTTAATAGACCGTAAACAGGAACGGGAGGCTGAAAATATCTTCTAAAAATGCTGGTTTAAAGAGGTTCTATAGTACATGTATTCAAATGTTGATTAAATGCCATTATTGCGTGTTCTGCACGTATTCATCCACTATTGAATTGTATCAATGAACAGAGAAAAGAATTGCCTTTCCTGGATCTGTGATACATGTAAGGGCAATAAACTAAAATGTACCACAGCCTAAAATAGTGTTAACTATGGCAGGATTGTGTGTGTTGTGCTCTCTCTCCCTCATATTAATTACTTTTCGCTATAGGTACAGTACAATATCTGCAAACCATTTCCAATGACACTTAATTGAAAACCAAAGCTTTCCCTTAAGAAATGTTTGGGGTCTTGGTTTTATATATAACAGTAGTAATTAAATTTGTCAATTCTTCATCGTTTGGTGAAAAGTGACGCTGTTGGTAGAATGCCGTGCGCTGAAATCCTTGATATTCTTGTCATTTATTATAACTCGACAGTTCTTTTCCGTGACAAGCATCTATAAAGAGGACTTGTTTCAGTGTTGACGTCTCTATCGGTACTTCAGATTTTTCTCCGCATAAGTTGAAAATATTATAAATCTTACTTTAATGTGGAACTTAAATGACACATTGACATTATTTTAAAGAACAATACAAATTATAAAAATTCATATTGAAAATTTTGTTTGGCAAAGGAATTACGAAAATGACTTACACTTTATACAACCATCATGACATTGGACAAGGTATAAAGGAGATGCACTCTAATTTTAATCGCAGTGAAAAATGGGATTTTGTTTTGCTTTTTAGCTCACCTGAACCGCAGACTCAAATGAGCTTTTCTGATTAAAATTTCTTGTCATATTAAACTTTTTATCTTGTCCAGAACTAACCCATTGGGGATCTGGGTTTTTTGATTAGATCCTCAGTACCCTTGCTTGTCGGATGAGGCGACCAAATGGGGCGATCCTTCGGATGAGACCATAAAAACAGAGGCCCCATGTCACAGTAGGTGTGGCAAGTTAAAGTCAATCATTCTCCAGAACCTCTGCGTCAATTTCAGTCAATCTTGGTACAAATCATCAGATTCAAGTTTGTTCAAATAAAGGTTCATGCCCCCTTGAAATGGGAGATAATCTAGAAAAGGCAAAAATACTATGGGGTCATTTAAAAATATGCAAATGAAATTCCTGACATATTGCAAATTCATGTTTCTTCACACCATGGCTCCCTGGGATAGGGAGTGGATAAAATAGGAGATCAAATTTTTACATGTGGATATATATATATATATATATATATATATATATATATATATATATATATAGAGGATATCTATATTGCGTGTTTTGATATATGCTTTATCCGACGAGTTGATATGGTGTATTTATTCGCGAGGCTTGCCGAGCGAATAAATACACCATATCAACGAGTCGGATAAAGCATATATCAAAACACGCAATAATAGATATTCTATTTATCTCATATTTTATTACTTTGAAATGATCCCCAGTATAATAAAAACAGCTGATTGACTTTGTTTTCGATTCGCGACTCTGACGTCGTGCTGATTGATTTTCTTGCGCGGGAGAAAATAGTGCGCTTATGATTGATTCACGCATGTAATAAAGAGTATTTTCATAAAAGAAACCATAGATGAAAATTGTTTTATAAGCCTTTTTATTCTATAATTAATAATGATTTGCTATATATATATATATATATATATATATATATATATATATATATATATAAAACACCAAAATAACAAATAGCGGAGTATTTTGTTTATCGACGTAGCACTGACCTACTGAGCATAGAAGTTGGATTTCCGCGTGTATTTGAAATGAGCAGTTAATAGAAAGTTGAACAGTTTACATTGAAATGTACAAGTGTTCTTTGGATTAAGATTTTTATTCCCGTGGTTTTTTTTGGATCTGATGGCAAGAAGAAGTCTTGCGATGCACTTTGGTAAGTAAAGATGTTTAGATTTGTTGCTATGCAGACTATATTAGATAAATACGCACACAATTATTTATCAAAATAAATAATTTATTCATTTTTTATGTGCATTATGGTTTTACTATTGCTAAAATTTTAAATCAATACGGGATAAATAGTGATACGCTTTATTCCATTCATTGATAGACATGAACACTGAAAATAGGTCATTCAAGCGGGGACAGTGTCAAAAGTAGTTCGGACCGGAAGTGCTTTATCAAACGCGGGTGTGATAAACCTATGGTTTATCAAGCTAGCAATATACACCACACATATGAGATAAATATATATATATATATATGAAGCTACTTTTAAAAAAAAAATTCTGAAGAACTCTGGGCAGGAAAATTTAAATTTTCATAGACGCTTCCTGAAATGCAAGTAGATTCTAGTTTGTTAAAATTTTTCTTCTCAAGAACCACTGGGCAGAAAAGTTGAAATTTACATAAAAGTTTCCCGATATACAATACATTCAAGTTTGTTCAAATAATGACCCACGGGAGTTGGGTGGGTTCACAATAGGGGATCAAAGTTTTACATGCTAATTTATACTATCTTAGGTATTTAGAATCCTCTTTTCCAGAACAACAGGACCATGATTACTTATGTCGATATGAAAGCATTCCTTGGTAGTGTAGATTCAAGGTTGTTCAAATTGTGGCCCTCTGATGAAGGATGAGGCCACGATAGGGAAACACAGTTTTACATGGAAATATATATGGAGACATCGTTAGAAATCCTCATCTCAACAACAACAGGTCCATGATTAGTTATATTGTAGCAAGTATCTTCAGGTACATGAAGATAAAATTCAAGTTTGCTCAATTCAGGGGTCTTGGAGTAGGGTGGCACTCTTATTCTGGAGAATCTGTCCTTTACTGACTGTACACAGGGTTTCGAATAAATTGACAAATGTTTCCTTAATGTTTTTCTGTCATTTGTTTCCTTCCTGACCTCATGATCTGCATTTCATTGTCCTTGTAAATCCAATATCACCTTTTTTTGAATAGTATATTTTAGTTAGGGCTTTCATAATTTGCATAAGCATATAGATTCCTTATGATAAAGCCTTAAATTTCATACATGATTATTAACGTTTGACTAAAATTTCAAAACTTTCAATCTTTCTCGTAACCTTTGAATGGTGAGTGATATTTTCATACATACATTCTAACCTTTTCAACCTTATGGCAGTGCCTTTAGAGTATGACCTACTTTTAAGAAAATCTAACCTACTCAATATCTCATTAACTATTTAAGGTAGAGATTTCATATTTAGCATATAGATTTCTTTTGGCAAGAACTTTCATTTCATACCATAATCTATGACCTTGTGATCTTGACCTTTTCAAAAACAACAAGGATATGCTTGTCATATTGGCGTTGAGGCCCCCATATTGTGTGAATTCAAGTTTTTTCAAAGTCGTGACTTTTGCAACTAGATTGGGGCCACAATACAAGGAATAAAGATTACAAAGAAATCTCTTTAAAATGACAAGAACCGGGCAATGGTGATTCAGATGAGCGATGTAGCCCATGGGCCTCTTGTTTTCTCTTCCTAGAAATTACTGAAAATAGTATAGGTCGTAGAATAATTTAGTAACAAGGATTATTGTTACTAGTGCAAAATACATAGAACCGAGGGAATGCAACGTATGACATAGAGTACTTACTCTAAATTAGACTCTCAAGTTATTATATCTTATAATTCTTAAGTAGATATTGGGGTCCAAGCGTCATTAAAGAGAGGGACAAGGAGGAAAAACCCGTAATTAGATCTTAAAATAGGTTGATGAAGAATGACGGCTTCACAAGTAAGAGATATTTTAAAATTTTGATCTGCTACATGTAATTAAAAACGCATTGTACTTCCAGCACTCCAGAAAACCTGCAATTTCAGTTGTGTATCTCCTTAGTGAAAGCGTGGATGCTATTTCGAAGGGGCTTTCACAATCAATATAATTGTTTCAACAATTAAGATTCAAAGTGGTTTTCTTTCAAAAGGACAGGGAAAAGGTATATATAGCAACGAAACATGGATAACTTAATCTCGTCTGATGAGATGAGCCTTGGTAACATGTAGTGATCGACATTGCTAAATGCCCTGTGGGTAGATACACTATTCACCTACCTATGTACTTTTAAACGTAAGATCTGTGAACATCAGGTAAATAGATTTCCACAAAAGTCTTGAAAAAACTTGGGTATTTCTAGCTTAAAAAAGAAACAAATTACTTTTGAATAAATGTACAATTTGGTACAATAAAAGATAAAATATGTAAATAAGAAACTAAAACGTTGTATTTGATAAAATATTCTGTTAGTAATGTTTCCTTATGAAATCCACAGTTAGGAGTTGAAGTTTGCCATATTCAACGTTATGTAGAACCATGAAATTCGGGGTATCAGGGCGCAATAAAGGCTCAGATTATACGTAACCCCTTTTTATTTTACTCATCCCACCTACTCTTAGGGTGAATTCTTACCTGGGTGAATATTTTTGCTGAGAAAAGAAACAAGTATGACAATATGAAAATGGACTTGTGGTTGAATCAAAACTGAGCAATTGGATTTTGTTTCTCCATTGGGTGAAAATAAGACAGGGCAAATTCAAATCTGTATACAGTATGCTAAGTCACCTACATGCCATTTCTAAGAATATAAAGTGTCAGGTATTTTGAACTAGTCAGAATACAGTACTTCAGATTTCATTCTATGTTTTAGTGTTGGAATGAAAGTGAGTCTGTCTTGAAAAAAAAATGAATTAATAACCCCGTTGACACCATTTGTTGCTCATCGTTATGGAAAAAAAAACCCAACAGAAACACTGAAATGTTGCAAAAAATAAAATGTTTCAATAAAATGCAATGTTTCAACTACCTACCTTACCAAAATTTTGAGGAGTGAAATAGGAAACGCACATATTTTATTTCTTGTTGTATCTACTTTCAGTTCAGGCCTTACATGATTATATTGTACTTGCATGGAAACGTTATCATTACCGGTGAAGGGCTACAAAATTTAGGTCTATGCTCGGCGCTAATGGCCTTTGAGCAGAGAGGGATCTTTTTCGTGCCAAACTTGCTGTGACACGGGGCCTCGGTTTTGACAAGCAAGGGGCACTGAAGAGCTATTCTAACCAGGATTTCAGGCATTATAGATGGTATCAGTAGAAGGATGGAATTTATAAAAAGCTCGTAAAGCAGTTCTGCAATTCACGAAAGCTAGCTAGGTCTTCCAAGAGCTTCCATTGAAAAAGATGGATCATACTTCGTCCAGATGTGAAATTGCTTTATTTCAATATCAAATGTAAGATGTAACAAGAGCAACACCAATGTTGCATAATACACCCGTCAAATTTGATAAAGGATATCATATTTTGACCTTGACTTGGAAACAAAAGGCATCATGCACTTGGCATAAGGTTATATGTGCCAAGTTTGACAGTTCTAACCTCAGTGGTTCGGTCTGTATTTCTTACTACATGATACTACAATCTTGACCTTGAAATCAACAAACATCTTCCACTTGGTATGTTGCTAAGTTTTGGCAGTCCTATCCCCAGTAGTTCTGTCTGTATCTTACCTACAAGGTTTTCCTACTAACTGACCTTAACCATTGGCCTTGAAGAATAGGCACCTTTCTCTCATCAAATGTATCAAGTTGTAATATCCTGGAGTTTACAGTTCACGTTCCATTTTGCATACGAGGTCAGGACAGACAGGACTACACCAAACCATAATCTTTGACAGGCGTATAAAAACAAATCCTTATTTTTAAATGATAAATATTTTTGTGCTATGAAAGAAAACAAAGATTATTCTTTGGGTCTGAAAGTCATGCAATCTAATGACAAATACACTGCGTATTTAATTTTCAACATATTGAAAAAGTAAAATATCAGAAATTTCACCAGTACAAGTGAATATACATGTACATGCAGGAAGAGAAGGTATACATGGAATAGACATATCGATTGATTTTGGTTTTCCGAAACACTCAACAATTTTTTGTTATATGGTGGCGTCCAGTTTTTTTTATTGGTGGAGGCGAAACCTCCGATACATTGTACCCGGGGGAAGACCACCGACCTTCGAAAGTAAACTGGCAAATTTTCTCACAAATATCGGCGCGAGCGAGAATCGAACCAGCGCCAACTATAGGTGAGAGTCCTTGTGATTTTTAACGCGATGCTCTAACCACTCGGCCATGGAGGCCCTTTGGAATAGATACATATCAGACTGTTCCGTGCTTTTTGTACCATATTGCTATGGACAGCAGCCCATGATTCACACTAATATCTTCAAAATCTCATGCGTAAATCAAATGAGCTAGTATATGAAAAGGCCAAGGCAACGAACAGTACTCCTTCTCCTAATTCCTATAGAAAATATAAATCAGAGAGATGGGCACACATGTACCCCTGGGAATACCGGAGGTGAAATCAGGCTCCTAGGAGGAGTAAGCATTCCCTGTAGGCTGGTCACACCTGCCATGAGCCCTATATCTTGATCTGAAAAACGGCATAACCCGCACTCAGAATCAGTGAGCCAAGAACGGCCTTACAATTGGTTGATTGTTTGTTTGTTTTACGTCCCGTAGAGAATTTTTCACTCATATTGAGACGTCACCAGCTGTAGGTGAAGTACCACAAATTTAGACCTATGTTTAGCGCTCAGGGCCGTAGCAGTGAGGGTTCTTAAACGAGCCAACGCCTACTGTGACACGGGACCTCCGTTTTTAAGGTCATATCCGAAAGACCCGTGATTCTCACTTCTAAATGCCGAGCGTTTGGCGAAGGGGCAATCACTACCTATTTTTCCTCTTAGGTTTGACGCGGCCATGGCACGAGCGGGGCTCGAACTCAAGACCTCCCGGTTAAGAAGCAACGTTCGAACCACTGAGCTACCGCGACCGGTCCTAACAATTGATATAAAGACGCCAGACAGCATTTGACCTACTGAAAGGTTAGCCCCTTGGGGATCCGGGTTGTTAAAATAGATCCTCAGTACCCCTTGCTTGTCGTAAGAGGTGACTAAATAGGGCGGTTTTTCGGATGAGACAGAAAAAAAACCCGAGGCCCCGTGTCACAGCAGGTGTGGCACGATAAAGATCCCTCCCTGCTCAAAGACCATAAGCGCCGAGGATAGGCTTAAATTTTGCAGCCCTTCACCGGCAATGGTGATGTCTCTATATGAGTGAAAAATTCTCGAGCGGGACGTTAAACAATATATAATCAATCAGTCAATGGAAGGTTATACTATCAAACTAAATCGTTATAACGACCATAGAATAAGTGAAATGCTGACTTTAGACGAGATTGTACACACCCCTTAACATCAATTTGTTTGTTAGTTGCGTGCCAAGATTCAAAAACTGATCATATGCAGAAGATCTTGCTTATCAAATCAGTTGAGAGACTAAATAATGTTCTGAGGACCTATTCTAACGCGGATATTCTATCCCAGATCCAAATGGGAATACGAAATTTGAGACACATCTGCATCCTTAGTTATGATTTACTCATACTAAATATTGATAATCCTTTCTGTTCTTGTTGAAAAAACGAAAGATATAAGCCATTACTTTTTTGTATGTAATACTCGAAAAAATCAGTCCAACTGTGATTTCGACTTGATTTAAACATTATTGATGACTAACTTGCAGTTTGGGGCAATAAAATGTTTTCGTTAGATCTAATCTACATTTTTTTCTGCGGTACATATTTTTATGAATAAATCTTGCAGATTCAAATTATTTATGTAATAATTTCACGTGAACAGCAATTATGTGATTTTACTTGTAATCATTTATTTGCATAATTAAAAATGCTAAAAAGCTGTCAGTACTTGCTTCCACTCTTTTTGATGTTATCAATAAAATATGGTCAAAAGAAAAAAAAATCATCAATAGATATGAAAAGAAACTGTAGCTTTATATCGAGGTAATTCAAAATCCGCTCATGTGCAGGCAAATGTACAAGGTCTTGGTTATTTGATGCTGCCCCATGACTTATGTTCATTGAACAGTGTGTTTTTTGTTTTTGTTTTTTTTTTAAAGTGTACTAAGATATCTTACATAACACAGCTATAGTATCTCTCTTAACCTTTTAATAGCTGCGGGTATCTCTCCGCCTTACTTTGATTGGAATGAGTGTCTATATCGGTATGAATGTATGAGCGAGTGATAATCGAAACTGTGAGGGCGAGACATCACACGTTGTCGCCCCCTATTTGCGCTGATGTAATTTGTCGCCCTCGGTCTACCTCTCACGTTGTCGCGCTAAATATGATGATTGTTTGCAGATGAACATCTCTCAGAGAATCTTTTATGTGTTATAATTGTTTATATATGCTAGTTGGATTTTCCTTATCAGTCCAAGGCCACTCGTGATACGGGAGCACAGGCCAAACTATCTACTACGATCACCGATACCGTGCTCTTGATGGTGTAACTATCATTATGAATACCAATTTTAAAGGCATATATGCTCCAATGTTTGTTTTACGTGGCTTTGAGAATTTTTCACTCATACTGAGACATCATCAGTTGCAGGTGAAGTACCACAATTAGAGCTATGCTTAGCGCTCAAGACCGTAGCAGTGAGGGTTCGTTAACGTGCCAACGCCTACCGTGACACGGGACCTTAGTTTTCAAGACCATAGCCGTGATTCTCACTTCTAAATGCGAAGCGTTTGACGAATGAGCAGTCACTACCTATTTTTCGTCTTAGGTTTGACGCAGCCATGGCTCCAGCAGCGCTCAAACTCATGACCTCCCGGGTACGAAGCGAACGCTCTAACCACTGAGCTACCGCGACCGGTAAATTCTGTTTTAATAAAGATATCATTGTTACGGTATTCAATGAATAAAATAAAGCAGAAAAACTCAATTCGTTATCGGTCAGAATAAACCCTTTAAACCCAGCAGATATCAACCACAAAGAATTCTTAAATTTAACAATTTATTTACATTTATTTACGGACAAATATATCAATGAAAAAATTATTAACTTATAGTAGGTTTAATACTTCTAAACTTCACAAAAAGTATCCGATGGTGGTTAACACCGAGTTAAATTCACACAAGATAAATTCCAATCCCCATATTTAAAAGTCCAAATGCAATTTCGTAGAGTGCTTACAGAAAGTTTATCACAAAAATTACAATTTATTTATATCAAAACGAAGATTCCAGACCTTCCCTTTTTAAATTCAGAAAAACAGGGTTACGTCGTTCCCAATATAGAACATCTAGAATCTTGTTTATTTAGACCACGATTGTTAAGTACAATATATTACACAACACATCCCTCCTTAAAAAGTTAGAATGAAAAAGAAATTTAATTCTCCACAATTCAAAACGTAAATGACTATACACATACTCTACAATCACTGCAATAAAGTAAAACACAAATACAGCATGATATTTTTGACAATGCGTCTGCAATAACATTGTCTTTGCCTTTCATATGATATCAGTATCATACTCTTTGCCTCTTGGGGATCCGGTTGTTAGAATAGATCCTCAGAATCTCTTGCTTGTCGTAAGAGGCGACTAAATGGGGCGGTCCTTCGGATGAGACCGCAAAAACCCGAGGCCCCGTGTCAGCAGGTGTGGCACGATATAGATCCCTCCCTGCTCCAAGGCCATAAGCGCCGGGCATAGGCCCAAATTTCACAGCCCTTCACCGACAATGGTGACGTCTCCATTTGATTGAATGAAAAATTATCTAGCGAGACGTTAAACAATATATAATCAATCAATCAATCAATCATACTCTTTTTTAACAATAAACTTCATATTGTGAGTCTTTGATTCTTGTTTGACATTTATGCAAAACCGAGGGGGATGTGATCCGTAAAAACAAGAACTGGATACACAATAACTTTCAAATAAACATCAAAATGTTGTTGATTGATTGTTTGTTTTACGTCCCGTCGAGAATCTTTCACTCATATTGAGATGTCACCAACTGTAGGTGAAGTACCTCAAATTTAGACCTATGCTTAGCGCTCAGGGCTGTAGCAGCGAGGGTTCTTTAACGTGCCAACGCCTACCGTGACACGGGACCTCCGTTTTTAAGATCATATCCGAAAGACCCGTGATTCTTACTTCTAAATGCCGAGCGTTTGGCGAAAGAGCAATCACTACCCATTTTTCGTCTTAGGTTTGTCGCGGTCATGGCACGAGCGGGGCTCGAACTCACGACCTCCCGGTTACGAAGTGAACGCTCTAACCACGGAGCTACCACGACTGGTCAAAGTGTTGTAAAGCAAATAACAAAGCAAGGTATTCGTTTTCATTGGTAGTATAATTTCCACACTTTGCAAGTCTCTTTGGGAAAAAAGAAAGAATACAGACTACATTGTCACGATTTTCTTGAAACAAAGGGACACCAATTCCTACATTAACAGTATGCTTAAATTATTTAGATTGATTGTACGCGGTTTGGCCAATACTGCAGCGCTTTTACGGCGCTTAATGAACTGAAATATGTTGGACGAAAAAGTCCAGACGTTTTGCTACCTTTTACGATAAAGATTTTGTGAAAAATTAAAGTGTATATGTTGGGAATTCTTTTAGCAGTATGTCATAGTTGGGCTCACACATCCTTTTACAATAATAGATATCAGATTCCAAAGACGATAAATCCTGCCGATATCTATTATCCTACAAATTGTTTTGCATGATCTTAATCACTAATATAACTTTTCAGAGGGTGGTAGGTGGGCAGCATATTTTGTACCTGTATCAGTTGGGAAATTTGTTATAAAAATGAGTGAAATAAAGGACGTATTCATGGTATTCACGTTCTGTACGTACTCCTAAAAAAAGTAAGGATTTATCGTATGAGCGGAGTTTATCTCATTCAAAGTGGTGCATCCCCATGCCCAGTAGTAACCAGTTACTCTTCATGATGGATCCGCGCCTTCAAACACTCCTACCGTCTTTCCATCTTCAATATGTTATTGGATTGTTTGTTTGTTTTACGGCCCTGAGCGCTAAGCATAGGTCTAAATTTGTGGTACTTCACCTACAGCCGGTGACGTCTCAATATGAGTGAAAAATTCTCGACGGGACGTAAAACAATAAATAAATAAATCAATCAATCAATATATATATATATATATATTAAGAATGCCCTCTCCTAAAACATGTTATTAACACTCCTTTTGATATTGGCTGATGACATCCAGTGAACAGAGGAGGATTTTTCAGAGTCCATCAGACAAGAACTTTTGGGCATTATAGAAGAGAAAGTCGCACCACTACGCTCTGAACTGGGCAATTAACGGAAGCAGAACGTGAATCTATGACAAGAACTTGATGACCTCGAACAATATGGAAGGTGTCCCTTGATCAGTGTGTCTGATTGTTTGTTTGTTTGTTTGTTTATAGCCGCCTGAGCAATTTTTCAGCTATCCGGCGGCTGTCACCATTACCGGTGACAGGGCTGCAAATTTAGGCCTATGCTCGGCACTCAGGGCCTTTGAGCAGGGAGGGATCTTTATCGTGCCACACCTACTGCGACACGGGACCTCGGTTTATACGGTCTCATCCGAAAGACCGGCACCCACGTCCCACAGTGGGATTCGAACCCCCGACTCAAGGATCATCAGATCTTTGAGCCCGACGCTCTAGTGTGTCTGAAACTCCGGATAACAAAAACAAAGCGAATATCACCGGATGATATCATTAACTCTCATCGAATGGGGAAGCAGAGGAAAGGGCCTCGACAAATCATCTCCAAGATGAAACCTATCGACACCAATTTCATTTTCTGAAAAAGTAGTAAAATTCAGGAAACATGAAGAGTCCAGAAAATTTTTTGTGATCGATGAGCGGTAGACTGCTTCATCGTATTTACAGACTTTTGTGTTGCCAGCGAAAATCAAATACTGTCAAGGACATCCGAGACAAACATCAAGATATGCTTGATAAAACAAACCTTCTGCAGTTTGATCAGATCTTGCAAGACTCTGAAATATCACATATTAAAATATTGTTATCTAAGTTTATTATGTATATTTACATGGTAAAATGTCATTGTCTTCATTCTATTATGACCACTACTTATTTATAAAAATCTATTATATACCCTTCAACTGCCACCTTTGTCCATTGCAGCTACGAAGACTTCATACTGTATGCAACCTGTTTAAATCTCTGGTCAACAGAGGATGCTTACTCCTAAGCACCTGATCCCACCTCAGGGGAGCCGCCCGCGTGGCGCAGTGGTTAGAGCGTCGGGCTCAAAGATCTGATGATCCTTGAGTCGGGGGTTCGAATCCCACTGTGGGACGTGGGTGCCGGTCTTTCGGATGAGACCGTATAAACCGAGGTCCCGTGTCGCAGTAGGTGTGGCACGATAAAGATCCCTCCCTGCTCAAAGGCCCTGAGTGCCGAGCAAAGGCCTAAATTTGCAGCTGTGTCACCGGTAATGGTGACAGCCGCCGGATAGCTGAAAAATTGCTCAGGCGGCTATAAACAAACAAACAAACAAACAAACCTCAGGGGTCCGTGTTTACCCTTCTCTTAGCTTTGTATTCTTTATTGGATTTATGAGATTGATCACTTTTCATTATTTTCACTTTTCCACTTGCATCTTGCAAACTCAGTTGTGTAATTTCTTTCACTATTTAGTTTGCACACATGCCATTGTGCATATTCTCGGCATTTTTATTTTCCATATTTGCTTCTCATTTTGCGTATTGGAGACACTTTTAATGTATCAATACTTTGTTGTTTGCCATCTCCGTATCTTATGTACATTATTTCCATTTTGTTATACTTTTAAGGTATAGATTTTGATAAGTTGAGAAGTAAGTAAATGTGGAATAAGTGAAAGGCGACTTTGTGAGTGCCATCTAGGTTCCCTGGAAATAAATGAAACCCAAAAGGTATTTCCTAGTTGTCAGACAAGAAAACTGGGAAGCTTGGACAGAACTTATTTATCCTTACGAGCTCATATCCTCAGTTTGCTACCGAAAGATAATGATTTAACCCATCTTTCTCTACTACTTACTATATTTAAATCAATCTATTAATTCTATAATAGTTTTCGCAATTTTAACTGAATAAATACAACTCCATACAACTTCAAACGTCAAACAATGGAGCAAGTAGTTTGACGTTACCAAGACATTTTTCTTTGAAAAATAATCTGTTATTTTCTTCATGGCTTATATAGATTAACACGTGGCGGATTTGGAAATCCCTACTTTCGTTTTAAAGACGTGTTACATATTGTTCATTGATTGATAGATGGTTTGTTATACGTCCCGTCGAGAATTTTTATCTCGTATTGAGACGTCATCAGTTGTAGGTGAAGTACCACAAATTTAGACCCATTCTTAGCGCTCATGGCCGTAGCAGTGCGGGTTCGCCAACCGCGACACGGGACTTCCGTTTTAAGGTCATATCCGTAAAACCCGTGATTCTCACTTTTAAATGTCGAGAGTTTGGCGAAGGAGCAATTATTGCCAAGGTTTCCGTCTTAGGTTTGACGCGACACAGTAGACGAGAGTGTGACGAAGGATCAATCACTACTTAGGTTTGACGTGGTCATGGCTCGAGCGGGGCTCAAACTCACAACCTCCCGGTTACGAAGTGAACGCTCTACCACTGAGCTACCGCGACAGCTTTACAGTGATGCGGGATTGTATTGTTTGTATATTGTTTAACGTCCCTCTTGAGATTATTTTTACCGATATGGAGACTCACCATCGCCGGTGAAGGACTGCAAAATTAGGCCTCTACTTGGCTCTTACAGCCTTTGAGCAGGGAAAGATCTTTACTGTGTCATACCTGCTGTGATAGAAGCCTCTGTGTTTACAGTCTCATCCAAAGGACGGCTCCTTTTGTCGTCTCTCAAGACAAAGAAGGGGGTGCTGAGGACCTATTCTAACCCGGATCCCCACTGGACCAGTGCAGGATTGGGATCGCAGAAAAAAATAATGTCTTTGACCTGTGTTGTTACTTCGGTTGAAAATTATTGTATCTAGCACGAATACATGTCTATCTCTCTGATCATGACATCTGTGTTTCATTAACGTACGTCCACTATCGATTTTATTGAAACATATCATATTTGTGTTGTATAGACTTTGATAAATAAAGTTTTATATCCAATATCTAAATATTAAAATTTTGACTGCCATTAGAAACAATATAAAATATTTGTTATAAAATCTGTATTTGAGCCCGAATCATTAAAGAACTGCATGATGAACAAGAGAAGTAATGGCATATCCATCGATACGAGAACAGTCATTATTTCATTTTATACCTGTAGTTTGTAAATAACTGACATATGAAGTTACCGTATTCTTATATATAAAGTGGCCAATATCTAGTGCTTCTTATTGTCAAATGTTCTTTTCAAGATATTTATGAGTTGACATTTTCACTATTACAGGCGCTAAATGCCAAAGAGTATATGAATCAAATGAAAAAGGGTCTTCGATGTGCATATTGGTTCCTATAGAATGTGAGAAATTAACTGTAGGTAAAGATCGCCTTTGCCTTTGTGAAAATATATTGAAAGTCGAGGAACAGCGCTTGGAAATTTAGTAGAAACGCCTTGAAATTGAAACGACTCGGTTGAAATTAAAACGTGAAAAACAGTCCACATATGTGTGTATTGTTCAGAGCAACTCGTGATAGTGAGAAACATTAGGAACAGTGTTAAAAGATGTGAAATATTAAACATTTTGTATGTGGAATTAAATCAATCTAATATTGTTTTAATAGAATGCGTTGTTTAACGTATGAACAATCTAATACATGAATTAATCTAATACTAACAGAGGAATTGAAGTACCATAAGTGGCTTTCACGTGACTTCATTACAATTTACATACAATAAAAGCGCAATAAAATAGACAGATTCATAAAATATTTATTGAATGTAAACACCGTGTTATATTTAATGAATGCAAACAGTCAGTTGCCAATCATTCATCACAATGTTAGAATAGAAATTAAATGAGTCTTTCTATAGCCTCTGCATCGTCATTGTTCAATGGCATTTTGGTTAGATAAATGCAAATGCCGGCGTTAGATATGGTTTTGTTCTTCAGATACGGCAAAATTGCTCTTAGAGCAAATGGTACAGGCAGTCACGATCCTGCCTTCTCAGGACGGAAGATAAGGGTCCCTCCGGAATGATCGATGCATCGATATCCTATGTTAATAACACCAAATGTCTCTTCAAGTATTTCTAGTTTGCATAAATTTATTATTTGCCGTGTGTGTGTGTGGGGGGGGGGGGGGGCTGAGAGTTTGTGTGTAGGGGGGGGGGGTCAATGGTGTGGACCTGTCGACCGCAAGTGAATTCAAAAACATATCTGACGTTACTCTAGAGATATAGTGTCAATGATATATGTGAAAACCATATGAAACACGTGATTTATAAGCAATATACATGGGGTCCAAAAGACCAAATCCAAAAATCGGAAGTTGCCATTTAACTCCCGTTAAGTCTAATGGGTTTTTTTTAAAACAGCCCCCCTCCAAAAAAAAAAACCAATTATAAAGTGCAAGTTTTGATTGAAAAGAATGAAATTAAAATTTTTTGTTTCTTCCGGTAACAATCGGAAGTCACGGATGATATATTTAACCCGATTCTTCACATCTATAGGCAAGACGTATTCCTCAAGTTCGGAGCCTTAATATCGCGCGATCAAAGTCTCTTTTCTGAAACAGAAAACCTGCCCTATCTGCCTACTGAATGAATGAATAAAAATACTATGTTGCTGAAAGTTGGGGGATTGATTATATATTGTTTAATGTCTCGCTCGAGAATTTTTCACTCATACGGAGACGGTCACCATTGCCGGTGAAGAGCTGCAAAATGTAGGTCTGTACTCGGCGCTCAGGGCTTTTGAGCAGGGACGGATAGAGAGTAAACACAGTATGTTGCTGAACTTTGGGAAACATAATGTTAAGAATGATTGACTAAATATTGTTTAACATTCCGCTTGAAAAGCTCTCAATCATGAAGAAACCATATTGACGGTGAAGGACTGCAAAATTCAGGCTTGTGTTCGGCGCTTATGGTGCCCCGTGGGGATCCGGGTAGTCAGAATAGATCCTCAGTACCCCTTGCTTGTCGTAAGAGGCGACTAAATGGGGCGGTCCTTCGGATGAGACCGCAAAAACCGAGGCCCGGTGTCACATCAGGTGTGGCACGATAAAGATCCTTCCCTGCTCCAAGGCCATAAGCGCTGAGCATAGGCCTAAATTTTGCAGCCCTTCACCGGCAATGGTGACGTCTCCATATGAGTGAAAATTCTCGAGCGGGACGTTAAACAATACTTAATCAATCAATCGGGGTCTCGGTTTTTGCTGTATCCTCCGAAAGACCACTCCATTTAACTGTTGTACATGTAATAGAATTTAGAACTCTTGCAAAAGCACATTTTATAATTACATTGAAAATTAATTCTGTAAAATAAAAACCTATGATTCGTGGATTAAAAATTTATCCATATAATAAGGTTCTCAAGGGTGTATTAGGGTCAATTTCAAAAATTGTCCAAATATTAGTAACTCAAGATTTCTGGTAAATATTGCAATATAAATCACATTTTTTTATTTGATGAATTTAACTACAATCAAGAAGTCAGAAAAAAATTTGAAGTATGATAAAGAATAGATTTGAAAACGAAAAAAATAAGACCTTCAACATGCGTTAGTGAAGGAGAATTGATTGTGATTTCGCTAAAAAGTACACATTATTGATGCAGTAAATATAATTTAGCAGTGTAAAAACAAATTTGATAATTTGTTTGTGTTTAACACTGTCTAGAAGCATGCTAAAATGTATCTGAAAAAGAGTGAAAATATGATAATTTAAATAATAAATGTTTGTTATTTTCGGCGTGTCCTTGGAATAACCAAGACATAAAAGTTATATGTAACAGTTATCTTTCCTCATGGAACTCTTCAGCACCAACCTCCTTCTTTAGTTCTCGTTCCCGCCAAAACATGAACAGGTACTGAACACGTGCTGCACACCGCAGACGCAATATATAGTTTAAGGTAAGTTTGATTGCAATAGTAAGTAATATTGGAGTCCTAAGAATTACTATGTTACTGTGACGATTCATTAATATATCATTTCTCTGATGCATTAAGCGAATTTGTAGCAAAATAGTCATCATCTAGGAGCTGTGTTCTATCTCCACAAGTCAGGCATTTTATTTATAATTCCAACTATTTATAGAATAAGTCCTTGGCGTTACTGTCCATTGTATTATTGCAGTAAAATGTACTCAAAGGACACATTTAATTACGCCATGGACAATATATAGAAAAGAATACAATTTTGAGTCATCTGTTTTATATTCCTTATTATTTAAATTGAATAGTAACTGTGAATGTCTTACTTGCAAAATTAAGTGCAGAATCGTCTTTGCAATTTGACAATGCTATGGATCAGAAGTTTTGGTTATACAAGGGACAGAATGAGTTACTCCCCAGACAGGTTGAAACAAACTTAAAATTACCAATTTGAAAATAAAATATGGCAAGTTTGTTGCAAAATAAAACAGCGGTATAATGTGTATCAATTGAGTGTTTATTTTTAATATTTATGTGTCATACACATTACAAATTGATTAAATAAACAATATCGGTAACACAAAGGACAAGTTTGGTAACTCTGATGACCTAAAAATGATGGAACGCTTATATTTTAGATAATACTCATGTAGCTTCATTTGATATTGCAGTAAAATATAAAGTCTATTTATTTCGCGAAGTTGAAATATTACGATTTATGAAATACATCTTTAACGATTGTTTAACCCTTTGATACTTACCTGTGGTAACACCATGGACAAGGGACACACCAAACATAAAAGGTAGTAAAATAAAAGGAAATATCAGAAATGCAGTATTAGTAGTGTTCAGTGTATAGCAGAAAATACATTTAGTGGGATGGTACAATTTAAGAAATAAAAAATAATGAAATGTTCGAAATATTTATATACAAGATAGTTAAAAATGGTAACTCAAAGGACGTGTAGTATAACTCAAAGGAATATGAATTAAAACAGTATTTTGGATGTTTTAGAATCAATATGGCATTGACCAATGCCGAAAAACAGCGGCACTACAGAAAAAGAAGGAATATTGATCCTTCAAGAAGGGCAGGACATTTGCAGAAGTGACGACAAAAGTACTCTCATCATTTGCAAGTTGGAAAATTCAAGAGAATTTCTGACATGACTTCAAGAAAGCAAAGAAAACAACAACAACAAAAAAAGAATGGCGAAAAATTAAACAGGAAGAAAGAGAAGGGAGGAAAAAGTAAAATCGCTGACTCCTCCATCATCTCCAGTTGCTGACGTTTCAGAAAGAGAACATCACAGTACAAAGAGAAGGAAAAGAGCTATTGCAAAGTGCTATCGAGACAATGCAAAGCTGAGAGAGGAACTGCAACAGTAGAAACGTCTGGTTTTAAAGTTAAGAATGAAAGCAAAACGACAAGAACAAAAACGAAAGGAGGGCCCTGATACACCAAGGACTAAAACCAAAACAATTCTCAGAAACTTGTCAACTGAAAAAGGAGGAGGGCCCTGATACACCAAGGACTAAAACCAAAACAATTCTCAGAAACTGGTCAACTGAAAAAGGAGGAGGAGCAAGAGCTAAACAACAGAAGTATGAAAAAATCAGTTGAAAGATCCCTGATTTTTCAATTTGCTCTCAATGAAGAAATCAAAGCAAAATACAAACTGCTTTGGAAGGGGAAACAGAAGAACATACTAGAAATAATGAGAGGGAAACGTATGAGAAAATACAAACTACTTAGAAGAGCTTCTGGTGAATTTTGTATCTCAGGAGGTAGGAAGCGCAATGTGAAAGGGTCACTTGCCGCCTCAAGACTTAGAAAACAAGTACAAGCATTTTATGAAAGGGATGATATTAGCAGATTAACCTCTGGAATAAGAGAAACAATTACACGACAAGGAGAAAAAAGGCAAAAGAAAATACTGAGTGACACAATCAAAAAGATCCATGATCATTGAAAATACAAATCAAAAAATAAGTTACACATCATTTTTCAGATTAAGACCATTTTGGGTGCAGCCACCTAGTGAGGCAAACAGAAACACATGTGCATGCAAGCAACATGAAAATATGCAGTATCTTATTGATGCACTATGCAACATCAAACTTTTACATTCAAAACGGATGCATGATGTTGCCATGAACTTCACTTACGATATGACTGACTTGAACTGCATGTACGGAAGGTGTTCAAAGTGCAAAGAGGTGGGTCTTTCAACTGAGGTCTTTGGAGAAAAGATTAATCAAAATGAAGAGACAACGTTTTTTTTCAGTGCATGACTGAAAAGGAAAGCAGATTAATAAAAGATGAAGCAAAGGAAATAACAGTTGTAGTAAAAGAAAAGATCACAGAGAGTACAGAGTCATTGATAGACATCTTTTGTGAAGACATGCTGAGATTCAAAATCCATATTTTATATTACAAATCGGCATAATCATTACAGAGCCCTCAAAGAAACTCGAAAGAAGCTCTGATACACAGATTTGTCTGAAAAATTTTCAGTGTAAGCTCTCCAAAGAAATCCAAGACAAGCATTTTGGTGCATTTCAAAGACAAAAATTAAATGCCACTAGAGAGCAGATAAATACACTTGGACAAAATCCAGATACCCTGAAAGAGAGAGCAAATACAGATGGAGAGACATTCGAAAGAACACAACTTAATGACACTAGTAAATAAAAACAAAAAAAAACCCAAAAAAACAAAAACAAAAAACCACAGATGAACAGAAGCCAGATACCAAAGTCAAAAGGTAAAAAATTTTGATGCCAACGGAAAACGTTTGTCGCAATGAATACTCATATGGAATACTTATAATTAAAACATTACGACTTAAGTTGAAGTTTTTAACAAGTAGGTTAAAGGTCAAGGTCAAATATTTCCGTAACAACGAAAAGGTCTTGTCACAAGAAAAACTCGTGTGAAATAAGAAAATTCTAGTGTTTACTATTTAAAAGTCACGGTTAAGGTTAAGTTTTTAAAAAGTAAGTTAAACACCAAGGTCAAGGTCACAATGTCAAATTTTTGTGCCGACAGAAAGTTTGTATTGTATATTGTTTAAAGTCTCTCTCGCGAATCTTTCACTCATATAGAGGCATCACCATTACTTGCGCAGGGTTGCAAAATTTCGGCCTATGTTCGGCGCTTATGGCCTTAGAGCAGGGAGGGATATTTATCGAGCCACACCTGCTCTGACACGGGGGCCTCGTTTCAAGCTAGCATCAACAGCGGGTTTAAAAAAAACCATAATCTTACTATTATTATCCATGCATTTCACTTTAACTTAGACAAGTGGAGTCAATGATTGATTATATATTGTTTAACGTCCCGCTCGAGAATTTTTCACTCATATGGAGACGTCACCATTGCCGGTGAAGGGCTGCAAAATTTAGGATCTTTATCGTGCACACCTGCTGTGACACGGGACATTGGTTTTTGCGGTCTCACCCAAAGGCCCGCCCATTTAGTCGCCTCTTACGACAAGCAAGGGGTACTGAGGATCTATTCTAACCCGGTTCAGTATGAAAATCTAGTAAATTAGCCTGTGGAAGTAGACCCACTCCTGAACTGCCGTCACGACTTCGTTAGACTGGAAATGACGTCCATGGATATCCTTTTTAAAGCGAATAGGGAGGATGGTATTAATTCATACCCTTTCGCTCTAGAGCATCTATTGCAACTTTGCAAATGTGGACTTTCCCGTTGACTGTTGCAGCAAAGCACCTCTTGGGAGTTTACTTCGGTGTCTTTCACTGATGACGGTTCTTAGCTGGTCTAGCAATTTTGCATAGTACACTTCAGTTATTGTACTTTTCTTGGGTAAAAAAGTCTACCGTAAAACGCCTTTTGCGTCCCAAAATACTGTGACCACCTTGCCAGCAGATGGTTGCGTCTTGAAATTCTTTGGCCTCAGAGACCCCGGCCCTACCCACTGACGACTCTGAGCTTTATTCAAAAGAACCCAAGTCTCATCTATTTTTCTCATCTATATTTTACATTTTGTGATTTTTATAATATGAATTAATTTCTAATTTTCTCTAGCTTATTTCTTTCATAGTTTCAATTATTCATTGTGCGATATGATATTGATATCTGGCATTAGTAAGTATTTTCTGTATTCTGTATAATTTTGATTTGCATTTTAGTATAGTGTAAAGCGCTTTAGAGTATATTTAGATAAGGCGCTATATAAGTTCATTATCATTATTTACAGTCACCAGACGCAAAAGAAAATCATCTTTTGACCTATTACGCTTCAACAAGATGCTGCATACTGATGCTTTGGTTGCCATTTGCTCATCGCTAAGGGATTTGGGGACCCAACGGGCTGTTAGCTTCCGGATACCTAAGCGATCATGTATTAAAGATTGTTGAAACGCTACCATGCGAGTACCCTATGCCTGCGCTATTTTGTCCACCTGAATTCAGCTATTAGAGTATGCCAGATCCCAACGTTCTATCGCGTTTGACTTCTACCTAGAATGTAACATGAGCATAAGGTGGTGCAGAATAACTATAAACATCGGCTATTTCGTCGTGTATTTCCTTGCTGTTTTACTTTTAGTGTAAAGCTACTGGCATATCTTTCTTGGTTCTGACAGAGGAACAGTAGGGGTTGACCCGTTTGTGAAGTTCTGTTGCTTCTTCTACATACTGTTTCTGGCAGACATCGCAAATTATGAGATAGATGCAGTTATTACTTTTACAGGAAAGTCTATTTGTAACTGCGACCTGTGACAGGATTGCTGAAGCTCTCGTGACTTGAAATGGTGTAGGCGTTTCATATCGGCTCTGCAAAGTTTTTCGTTTTCTCGTAAGAAGAAATGGAGATTTCATAGACAACGGGTCCAAGGTAACCTACAGTCTACCGCATACATTTTTACTGTTCTTGTTGTGTTCTTTTACAACACATGTAATCACGAGTCGTCGAGGCAAATCAAATCCACAGAACCTCGAGTTCACTTATTACGGAACTAACCAGGAACCTCCAAGGAAAAATACAGCACAGACTACAATAGGTCAAGGCCTGCTCTGACTCTGATATGTCCCAAAATTTATCTCAAGATCAGCTGGAACTTTGTGATCTACTTGACAGTTTATCAAAAAATGAAGACAGTCAAACAGACTGCAAATTTAATTCTAAAAAAAAACCTGCTGTTAAAAACATCATTATGGACAAATTAGTCTCTGAAATGAATGATCTCAAAACTAGAACTCTTGATATTGAGGACGATTTTGATAACAGAATAATTCTCAAGAATATTCGTCTTAAAATATCAAGAATTCCAGAGAATAACGGCGAATACGCCGAGGCTATTGTTTTAAACACCGTGAACAACTTCATACTCCTCCCTGATTACAACAAACTTGACAAATTCTCGAGATATAATTCATATTGCTTCGATCCACTATGTCATGATAGGCCACGAGACATCATTGTCAGATTCGTTAGATATAGGGGCTGAGCAGTGGTGTTTAACAACAAAAAGAACGGTATGGACTTCAACGAAAATCTCAACAGCGGATATGAAATCTTCGTAAATGAAGCTCTAATACAACGTTGCTCAGTGCTGTTTTCCAAGGCCAAACAGATAATTCGTTCTAGTAGGGGGACGGGCTGCTGGACCTGTGATGGCAAAATCTACATCCGTCCCAATGATGACAAAAACAAATATAATCATACGGTCTCCGGAGGACCTTGACAAACTGTTCGGTTCGGCACGTGCTCGAATCGACTCCGACAGAGACGATGTCTCCGATTCCATTATCTCACCTCCTCTGATGATTCTAGCCAGTTTAAGCGAGTTGTGTAGGTAACTCAGATGCGGTCAAGCGTGATAACATTCCATTGAAGGTAATCGCAAAACATACACTTGATCTGCAATACTTCGCGTTCGCTGTAGTAAAAAATATGTTGTTATTTAGTGTCATCAATGTAATTAATAGTAAAAGTAACATTTGCGAATTCACTCTTTTCTCTACATGTACATATTCAGTATTATGTAACGTTGAGAGCTATTTAGTTTTCTCACCCTTTGTTTACATCAAATCTTGGAGGACCAATCACCCTTTCAGTTCAGTGTCGCTCCTCCTTCCTATACTAAGTAGTGTGTGTACAATGAACTATTTGTATTTAATCTTTATACACTCTTTATATGCTCTTAGTCAGTTAAGAATTTTTCGATGTTTTTTTGTTTTGTTTTTTTTTTGGTAGTTTTTTGTTTCACAATTTTCCTTTATTTTGTCTTTTATTCATACATGTATCTCTTTTTGATACTTACATGTACATTAACAGATTATAATTACCTCTAGTTTTCATTCATTTTGTTATTTATTTAATATATAGTGATTGTCGAACTAATAGTCCCCCATCTCGTTGTTTTCGTACGTTACATATCTTCGTATATGAGGTCAAAGGTATTCTCTGTTCAAAATCAATAACATGAGCACAGATAATGGGTAATACGGACATACAATATCGTGCCGCATTGGGAAAGTTTTACAGGTCATGTACATCAAAAACAGGTATGTTCACAATCCTTAATATCAAAATCAGAATCAGTGGGCATGTTCACGAAGCTATCTTAAGACTAAGATATGTCTCAGACTACTCTTAGGACGCATCTTAGTCTTAAGACAGTTTCTTGAAGCTATCCTAAATTAGGATGCATCTTAAAATTTGTCATAAACTTAAGACATCCTAAAAGCTGTCTTATCTTGACTCGAGAAGAAATATGGCGGTTGTTTACCACCGTTTCTTGAGGAGACGTGATCAAAATTTACGCCGTGAGCGTGTGTTTAGGGATATAGACAACCCCATCGACTATTTAGATGAGAACGATATCATCGCTAAGTACAGACTACCCCGATATTTGATATTTGACCTGTGTAGACGCTTCGACGGTGACCTAAGGCGACCCACATTGAGGTCATGCTCACTGTCCGTGTCGCTGCAAGTGATGACAGCTTTGCGTTTTTATGCAACGGGTAGTTTTCAGGCAGTGACAGCAGATGTGCACAGAATATCTAGGCCCAGTGCATCTAGAGTCATCCAAGATGTCACCAACTGTTTAGTGAGAATGTCCAGTGAATACATCAAAATGCCCACTCAACAAGAATTAGGTCATGTAATGCAAGGGTTTCATGATATCGGAGATTTTCCTAATGTAATCGGCGCAGTTGATGGAACACATGTAAGAATTAAGTCACCATCTAGAGATGAACACTTATACGTAAATAGAAAAAACTATCATTCAATTAATGTACAAGGGGTTTGTGATGACAAACTAAGATTTATAAACATTGTGTCAAAATGGCCAGGCAGCACACATGATGCTTTCATTCTTGAAAACAGTGCGTTAAAGAATATGTTTGAGAGTGGTGCTTTGGCAGAGGGGTGGCTCCTTGGAGATAGTGGATATCCGTTGCGACCATGGCTGTTGACACCCGTGATCAACCCTACAACCCAAGCAGAGGAAAGATACAACAGATCACACATCAAAACAAGAAACACAGTGGAACGTAGCTTTGGAGTACTTAAATCTCGCTTCAGATGCCTCGACACGAGCGGAGGAACCCTTTTCTACTCGCCGTCAAAGGCATGTAGAATTACCGTGGCTGTGGCCGTTTTACACAACATGTGTATTGGACACGGGGTCCCTATACCAGCCGATTGTGTTCCTGCACGCGACAGGGGAAGAATTGGACGCCCCAACTACATTGGTCCTGTGAATGATGGTCTGACTACGAGGGACCGGCTCATTAACGGACGATTTTCAAGATAGTGAAACATTTTCATCAAAATTGTATCGTATATAACGTATATGTTGTTGGAATATATTGTTGGAATACATGTATATTGATACTCTGCTACAGAGGCTTGTGCTTTGTTGATAAATCTTTTCCAAATTGTTAATACTTTGGCTTTATTTCCACTTAGTAAATTCTCAAATAATACAAAGAAAACATGGCAATTCAATGGTTTTATGATAATTTATTCCGGGGTTGTGAATGTCACTCCCATGCTGCTGAGGTACACCTGATGTCTTTGCTGCTTTATCAAAAGTTCTGCCTTTTTGATTTCCAAACATTCTCTCTGAATTTCCAGTTTTTCCCTCTCTACCTTAAGTAACTCTTCTTGAATTTTTAGAAGCCTTTCGCCGTAAACATCATCTGGTCGTTTTGCGCGAAGGGAGAGCTTACTGGAATTGACACCGCCTACATTACCTGAAAAAAGGACAATGATTTAGCTAAGAGAACTGCTTATCCCTATAACTGCAATATGTATCTCCGTTGACTCAGACTTAACAATCGTGTTTGAAATTAAATGATACCCTCAAGAATAAAGTGGCAATTCTCTCTCTCTCTCTCTCTCTCTCTCTCTCTCTCTCTCTCTCTCTCTCTCTCTCTCTCGCGCGCGCGCGCGTGCGCGCGCGTCACCTACAGTTGATACAGCGTGAGTAGGGGTCGGGACTGAAAATTTCATTTTTTTCTTCTATATGATTAAGGAAACGTAGGAACCCTCCCCTGGAAACATCTTGTTTATACCTAAAACATTTTGACTTTCCTTGGAAATATTACCTGGATCCGCTCCTGGACTACGTTTGCCTTGGCAGGACCTGAGGGAATCCGTGACCTGAGATGGGCCCGGGGACTCCACTTCAGACTCGGGTACGGGTGGTTCCTCAGTAACCTCGGCTACATCTATGCCGCCGGGTATCCCATCTATAGGCGTGTCCCCGATAATTCCTACGACGGTTTCTTCCAAAGGGGTCAAATCACATGGTGGTGGCCCTCCTCCGGTCTGTTTTAGCTCCCTCCTCTGTTTTGCGGCCTTCTTCTTTGTTTCGGACATGTACGTTGTCCATTTCTTTCTTATTTCGTCCACATTTCTTGTATGTCCTGTCGAATTGCACGAATTCACTTTCGCACAGATGGATTCCCAGACGCGTTTTTTTGAATTGTTTGTGGTCACAGATGAAAGTTTAGAAAAGAGAATACTTTTATTTTTCTCCACTTCTTTCAATAACGTTTGCAGTTCACTTTCCGAAAAATTTGGACTTCGCTTTCTTCTCAGTGATTCCATGATTGTGGCTATAGATCTATACAATAGGTTTGAACGCACGGACGATTCTAAATTGGTGCGAATACGTATACATGTATACCACTTGAAGGACAAATTACTGCATAAACACAATCAGTAGACACGTTGTTTTAAAATATAAATTTTTGATCGATAGTACAAACATCTTGTTTAAATTCAATATATTTTTTGTCATTTCTATATAAAAAAATAATGTGAAATTGTGTGTGTGTGTGTGTTTTTTTTTAAATATTATTATTCATACAAATGATATTTTTCGACATGGACTTACTTGCATATCACTAACTTAAGACATCATAACTTAAGATATGACTAAGATAGCTTCGGTTTACATCCTAAGATATACCTCAGAGTGGTCATAAGATATGTCTTAAGATATATCTTAAGACGTGTCTTAAGACTATTTTTAAGATAGCTTCGTGAACATGCCCACAGGGTCGTATCAGTGAGCAAACAAAGTTTAGGAGGGGTATACTGGAATAACCTTGACCGTCCGTTCGTCAGTAGACATAATTTGCTGTTCAAAAATTATTAGGAAGGTTAAACAAAATCTCCCCCCCCCCCACCCCTTGGGGATCCGGGTTATTAGAATAGATCCTCAGTACCCCATGCTTGTCGTAAGAGGCGACTAAATGGGGCGGTCCTTTGGATGAGACCGCAAAAACCGGGGTCCCGTGTCACAGCAGGTGTGGCACGTAAAAGATCCCTCCCTGCTCGAAGGCCATTAGCGCCGAGCATAGGCCTAAATTTGCAGCCCTTCACCAGCAATGGTGCCATCTCCATATGGGTGGGGGGATTCTCGAGCGGGACGTTAAACAATATATAATCAATCAAAATCTGCCCCTTAAAAGTGACCTCCAATATACTGCCACCTTATCAGTACATATGCATCTTATCATACAAAGTATATTTTCTCATTTTACTGTAGTCTGGTGACGTTGAGTTAAATCCTGGACGTGTGTGAACACGTGATAATGTTTTTGATATATTTCATTTGAACATCAGAACAAATATTGAAGATTATGATATTCTATGCTTTACTGAGACACATTTATATCATGTGTTGCATATGGACGGTTTTAATTCTGTATTTCATAAAGACAGAATTTCATTTGGAGGCGGAATCATGGTATACGAGTATTTAACAAATTCAATTCGCGCTAGTCGTCGTTCAGATCTGGTTTTAATCAGACCAACATTATGTATCATTTATAGATGAAATATTTTCATATTATTCCTATTATAGGTACATTACAATAGTATATTCTGTCGTTTGTTATATTTTTGTAGAATGACAATCTTGATTTGTACATGTATAACATTTGATACATTTTGTATATGGAAGACGATTTCAAAGTTGCAAGAACTTTGTAAATTTATACGATAAAGTATGTTCAAATCAACGCTTTCGGCGTCTGGACTATATTTTTATAATTCACATCTGACGTCTGAGTATGTTTTAAAATCTCCATTAAATAAAGGGTTATCCAGTCTAGTCTTTACTACCATTTCATTCAGGTTTCTGGGACGTCTGAGGGATCTCATTGGAGGTTCCTTGAAAATATCAGCCATTCATTTGTTGGCATATAGAATGCGCACGTTTTCTCAAAATACCGTTGATGTTTTGGAGGGCAGGGTGATAAGTAGTGACAAGTGGAACCCTGTCATTTTGAGGTTTTTCTTTCTTCTGGGGAGGGGCTGTCGCTCCTGTAGTGACATCTCATGAATTGCGGACGGTACTCTGCAGGGATTATATCCTCTGTTTGCCGGATGAGTTTTGCGGATTTTTTTTCTTGTTCTTCAAAAAGAGGAGTGGAGCAGATGCGGCGGATTTGGGTGACCAAATCCTGAGACACACCTTTGAAAATGTGAGGTGGATGACATCTGGATGACAAAGGCCCAAATGAGAGTCGGTTGGCTTTAGTGTGGAGATTAAATTCAGTTTCCCCGTTTCTAAATGTGGCTGTGGTATCCAAAACTTATTCCTGGAAGTAGAAATTTCCACAGTAAACTTGATGGAATAGTGGAAACAGTTTGCAATCTTGAGGAAGTCGTTGAGTATTTCACGACCGTCAACCCACTTCATCTCAATTTCATCTCTGAAACGTATACAACTAAGAGGTTTAACTGGTGAATTATGTAGGAGTCTATATTGTAGTCTCCCCATGAAGATGTTGGCACATGATAGTGCCATTTGTGTTCTCATATCTGTGCAACTGAATTGCAGGCAGATAGTGTTCACCTTTGAATATGAAGTTATTAAACTGGAGCACATATTCACCTTTGAACTGATGAAACAGCATAAACAGTTCTGGAGACATCTGCTCTACAAATACCACTAGGGCTAACAGCTTCAAAACTGCCATGGACATAAAAAAGGAAGCAGCTATCATTTGCAGTGAATTCAGAAGTCTGAATTCACCACACATATCAAATATAACGTATTGCGGTAGACAATACTTGTCAATGATGTCGCCATCCTGCTTATAATCTAATGGATTGTTTGTGTCCCTGAATATAATCTCCCTCTGGATAAACTGCATATTTCTTGACAAAGTTACAGGCCGCCATGCTCAGTATAAATGGATGTTTTATGAATCAAAACGGTCTTAAGACTTACATTGTAATATCTTAGGTATGTTTTGTGAAACAGCTGTGGGGGCTATTTGATCTTAACATAAGATCCACACGTCAAAGAAAATTTCAAACATCGAAGATGCACTGATTGACACTATTGGGTTTTGGAGTAGGTAAATCAGGCACTATCATTATGAACTCTTCTATTAGCGATCACAGTGCTACAGCTATATTCGTTTCACTAGTTGCAATTTATGGCCTTAACTGTGTATACCGGCGTAAAATATCGATATATAAAGTTGGGAAATGTCCATTATTTTAATAATAGTAAACCCTCAAAAGAACCATTATACTGTTGTGAACGCTGAACATAGGTCTAAATTTGTGGTACGTCTTTTGGTGAAAAAGTTGTGACGTATGTATACTATTAAAACGCCATGTTATTATTTGTTGTAACCCGTGCAGACAAGGTGGATATAAGATAATTATAGTGAAATGGGAGTAAAAATCAGATAGAGTTCAGAAGCCTTAACGGCAGAGAAGTAAACAGTACATGTATTATTATTGAAGATATGAGGGTTGTTGTTTGTTTTACGTCCCGTCGAGAATTTTTCACTCATATTGAGACGTCACCAGCTGTAGGTGAAGTACCACAAATTTAGACCTATGCTTAGCGCTCAGGGCCGTAACAGTGAGGGTTCTTTAACATGCCAACGCCTACCGTGACACGGGACCTCCGTTATTAAGGTCATAACCGAAAGACCCGTGATTATCACTTCTAAATGTCGAACGTTTGGTGAAGGAGCAATCACTACCTATTTTTCGTCTTAGGTTTGACGCGGCCATGGCACGAGCGGGGCTCGAACTCACGACCTCCTGGTTACGAAGCGAACGCTCAAACCAATGAGCTGCCGCGAAATGTTTTTATTTTTAAGTGGAAGTTGTACACTGAATAATGCACAAATGTTATATGTCTCCATATCAGTGAAATCGCTTTGACATTTTATGAAGGTACACTTTGAAAGTAAGACCTACCTTGAAATACTGATATATCCCTAAAAGAGAATTAAAGATTATAATAATTCTTATGCGTACAGTGTAATTTAGATGTAGGTTTGCAGTCTAAAGTATAAAAAATCCCGTGAATGTTAATGTGATTGAAAATTGAAATGATATGATACAAATAATATTTAATTAAATGTTTTGGTAAGCAGGTTTTCAGGATATCTTTTGAATGATTTTAAAAATTCATCGAATCTTCAGAAGTGTTTGACATGTTAACCCATAGCAGTTTGCAAAAAGCTCATTTTGATTAATGTCTAGAACTATAATAAGATGAGCATAGCAGTAAAATACAGTGTGGATAGCATATATAGATCTTACCCCCCCCCCCCCCCCCCAACAAGCGAATTGAAATATAGATCTATTTCCACCTATGAAAAATCTCGGTGATGTGAATTAGAAATAGACTTAACAAACAAGACTATTTAGAAATGTTTGAATTAAAATATATTCATTCCATCTGTAAACATATATATAATTTTATGTGCTAACTGTCAAAAAGATTCACGATGCCAAGACATGCTGCTTTTCAATCTTCAGTTCTTATCATCCCTTCTCTACTACATGCCTCCTTCCTCCCTCACGTGAACTATAAATACATATAGCCCCAACCACGTGAAATCTGGAAGTTCTATCAAGGACCTTGAACTTCGAGTTATCAAAGCACCTGTATAACGTGATCCCAACTGAACTAAAGCACGCAGGCTTACCGTTGCATTGATTTGACAGTCCTATGAGATCCACCTCTCTTACTGTCTAATTTGTGCGCACGCCGATTTTAAAAATCACGTTTTTTCTCTTAAAAATTCCGATTTTTTGTTGCTGTCATTTTATTAATTAATTAACGGTAATAGATAAAATATGAGTTCAAATTTGAAAACTATAGTAAGGTTTAATGTTAATTATTTCAAAATCTATCTCCTGATTAGCCGGCGTTAAAGGACAAAAATCAGAAATCATTAGATAGTATATAGATACACACGTTAAACTTATTTACGGAACTAATTACCTGTGTACTTCACCTACCACTGGTGCACAGGCGCTCGATGTTTTAAATATTTATAATAAAAAAAATGTCTTCATGTAAACAAACAGGAAGACAATTTTTTATTATAAATATTTAAAACGTCTAGCGCCTGTGCACTAGTGACATCTCAATATGAGTGTAAAATTCTCGACGGGACAGAGAACAAACACACACCCATCAGAAAACTTGTATAAACGATAAAGTTTTGTTGGACTCCAATCCAACAGACAACGCTGTGAAAGGAGGGACTGAGTTAGAAATAGTTGACTTTAAAATTCTATATACAGAATAAGCATGTTGGCTTTCTGTGGCAGAAGGAATGGAATCCCTTTGCAACAAATAAATTAGATTAGACTGAGGGACATGTAAGCAACCAGTCTATACAAGTTTGTATCGACAAGATGATCTGATTATCAGTTCATCACTAAATTGTAGGTTGACACATTCATGCTTGCTTAACTGAGAAATTCAACCAAATGTATATTCTACGCAGGATTGTAGTGACCCGCTACAAATCCGACCACAATGATTAAGTCAATATTAATGAGAGAACTTTTCCAAATTATACCAGACCGACTTTTACAGCAAGAGGAAATATGGTTTGCAAACTTCGTACATTGTAAATTCTCAGGGACTACTTTCTTCTATGAAGTTGTAACGGAATATATCGAGCCGACCGGAACTTGCATGTTTTGATGTATTTACGTTTTTTAAATTGAAATTGTACTTGAATAAGGGCAGCAGAAATGACATTTCTTGCGAATTACAGAAAGAACGGGAAATCATCCTCAGGTTCCACCGTTTCATATACTTCATCAGTTAAACTAATGCATGCGTATTTTAAGATTATCATAATTTATTACGAAGAATATGAAGCAAACGCCTGTGGGTACCACCCTATTTTCTCGGCTTTGTGAACTCATAACCTTTCCGGCTTCTGGTATTATGTTGTTTCACAGACCACCTTAACCTTAAGAAATGATCTTAAAAGCCTACCCAATTAATATGAGGTTTTCGCACACACACACACACACAATCACACACACACACACACACACACACACACACACACACACACACACACACACACGTAAAAGACAGATGTATAAGAATTGAATTCTTGCATCATAGAGCATTAAATAATCTGTAATAAACCCATAATTTTTAGAATAAAGGTACTGTCTTCGAAATATTTCCTCAAAACTGACTAAGTTCAACAACGTGTAATTTTCTCAAAAATTAAAGAAAACAAAATCTTTGGCACGTGCACATCTTTAATACCCATACAAACACTCACTAAAATAAGGTCCTAATTTGAAAACGGCAGGAGGAGTTTGCTGGACAAATTACGTGCCCTCCATACAGCATTCATTTCAAAAAGGGCAAAACTCAAGAGAAGTCGAAATGGATCAAAGTTGCAACATGATCTGGAGTGACTCATGAAGAAGCTACATAGCAAGTTTTAGCTTGATGTACGACAGAGAGAGAGAGAGGAAAATAGAAACAGAACACCCCGAATACACATCGCTGTATTATAATACGTCTGAAAACGAGCTTATAAATAGAATATCTAAATAATGGGATACAAGTATGTGGATTGGAAGTAAATTGTCAAATGTGTTCGCCTATTTAGGATTGAAGTACTGCAGTCACGCAGACTCTATTATTTGAAAAAATAGAATAATGAATTAAGCACAATTTGACATCACACACACACACACACAGAGAGAGAAAGAGAGAGAGATAGAAATAGAGATGAATATATGCAATGGAATACTGATTCTTTACTAACTTATATAATGTCCAATTTTTTTTGTTATTTTTTAAATTCATTATAAACAACAGTGGCGGAACGATTTTAATATATGTAATAAGTTGAATCTTTAATTTGCGGGGTTTTTTGTTTTGTGTGTTTGTTTGCATAAAAATTTTGATATTTTTTTTATATATTGCGAATTTTCTGAATTATTGTGATACTACTACTTGTTCATACAAAGTTGGGGTTATGCACATATTTTCAATTTGTCATAATTATATTATCTCTAAATTATCAAATAAATATTCTTGGATATAATTATCTATCATTCATTTCATACGCACATCTTTTTTTGTTTGAAAAGTTTTGAATTATATATCACGCGATAATGCATTGTTTATCTACTCGATATTTTCATTAAGTAAATATTCTAGTATTGTGACATATGAACTTTGAATTAGTTAATCATATGAAATAAATATACTTCTAATACAGTTTAGATTTAATAATGCAGTAGTTGCTCTCTTCAACTAATTATACATAATACGCTCATTATTTTCTTCGATACTCATAATGTCTGACTACCACTGATTTGTTGAACGCAAGAAATTAGTACCTTGCGTAAAATAATTGAATGTTGATATCTTAAATGATTTTATCACACAACAGTACTGTTTCCGGGTTCATAACGCAGATTCAGAAAAACGATATGAACTCGTAGCATAGATTAATAACAATGCAAATTATATAGGGTCATGTGAGTTCAGTGCGTGTTGATATAGATACAAAATTTTACTACAAATGTTCTTCAAGCCTACCATATTTATTCCTGTTTCATTTATTGTTGTTCTATAATCACATAGCTAAAAATGAAAATTCTAAGATTGAAATTTCAATTTAGCTATCACGTTGACGTGTTTATCTTTAGATCTTATTTCTTCCGCTCGAGGAAATTTTCAGACGATGCAAAGAGGCTGAAAGTCACTTCCTTGTACAGAAACGTGAAATGGAAAGTAACTGAAATATGCGTTTATTGATAGTTGTGTGATAAATAGAATCTTACGCTCGTGATTATGGCGTATGAAATTTATGAAATTCCTTACCAGATTAAAATATTTCCCTCGCCAAAGCTCGGGAAATGTTAAATCTGGCAACCCATTCCATAAATTCTATGTCATAAGCACTCGTTCAAGATCCTCTATATAATACCTCCATTGATATGATTGATTATATATTATTAACGTCCCTCTCGAGAATCTTTCACTCCTATGGAGATGTCATCATTGCCGGTGAAGGGTTGCAAAATTTAGGCCTATGCTCCGCGCTTATGGCCTTTGAGCAGGGAGGAATCTTTATCGTGTCACACCTGCTGTGACATGTGTCATCGTTTTTTTCGGTCTCATCCGAAGGACCGCCCCATTTAGTTGCCTCTTACAACAAGCAAGGGGTACTGAGGACTTATTCTAACCCGGATTTCCACGGGCCTCTATTGATATGATTTAACATTAATGCTAATTAATACATGCATAAATACAATATGTAAATTATTGTACTTACGTTATATTACATCAAAAACAATATCATTTATATGTTTTTAGTTTTCCATGATGTTTGCTGAGGAATAGACTTATTACAAGCCACCACAGCGACCGAATACAAGAGACCCACAGGCCTTATTGGTCAACTGAATATTAGTTATGAAATTTAGAACACGTTTTCCGTTTTGCAAATCTAATATAAATTGCAATCAGCAACTATAAAACAAGGCATGTTCTTTTAAAAAGGGATTTAATACAAATGTCTCTGAAAGTGACCATGCTGACGAAAGACTCAACATAATTAATTGTTATTCTTAAGTTCTTTCTCTTTTATTTTTTTTTCTTACAAATTTTGTTTACGCGATTTCTTGAATATGCGTTGACCAATTTTCGTCAAATTTTCGGCGATGATGGATATTATATTAAACTCGATACGTGTTTTTCAGAATTTGATTATGTCAATTATTGCATAAGATATTGACGTCTTTCTGATATGGGGGGGGGGGGGGGTCAGTTTGTCCGGGAGTGTTCCGAGAAACTATTCAAGATATCGACGTGAACTTTACAGCGATTGTAGAGTGGAGTTCGTAGATGTGCCCAATCACATTCATTTTCTTAAACTCAAAAAACGTTAGAGCTCGTTAGGGCATGAACAAACGTCACAATTTTTACGTTTATTTTTCTACGCGTTTTCATCAATATCTTCTTAACGAAAAATAATTTGATAAGACATAGAACAAAAGTTGTAAATATTGACAATACCTATTCGACCATATAAACTTTTAGGGGCCAGCCCTATAAATAAAGGGCTGAAAGGGGTCAACAGTATTTCCTAAATACTCAAAAACTAAAAAAAAAAAAAATTATAAGCACTATTGAAGCAAAATTGTTTGCTTTAACGTTTTACCTCTGCTGGTGTCAGCAAAATTACCACTAATTACGTAATAAGGGATTTTTAAGGGAATAAATATACGAAACTCTGATGTTTTCAATGTCTTAAACCAAAAATATTTTGTAAAGCCTTATATAATATAAATTAGTCAAAATGTTATTCTAGACAATATGCCGTCTTCAAATTTCGTCTTACTTTTCCTTTTAAGGAATTCAGGGGATAGCCCCTAAAACTGAATATGCTACATATCTTCAAAACTAAAAACATTTTGTTAAACATTATATTACAAAAGTTGTAGACAATGTTCAAACCTATATATCGATATCAAGTTTTAAGGGCCCTTAAATAAGGGGCCGAGAGGAATTAAACCTTAACGTACATTTTCCTATATTTTGTTCAGAAACAAGTGTTGTTTGGGTTATTTAGCTTGATATTTAGTATAGGTAAATAAATTAATCTCTAAAAAAAATCACTGTGATACACTTCCGATACAAACTAAAGCAAACAGGTATGCGAAACATGTTGAATTCATTTAATTGGCTTTATTTCAGTCGCAATTTACTTTTTCAATAAGACATGTGTTACAAACAATGCGAATGAAGAATAATTAATTGTTTTCAGTCCATGTTCCTTGAAAACAAGAGAAAAGGTGCTCAAAATAGACGAAAAGCAGAAATCGGCCACCTTCAATTCCCTCTTTGGCAGCCATCTGGTTACGAATGGAGTCGCAAAGAAACATCTTGCAGAATTTCTCCTTATTTAATGCACTTATCCCATATTTCAACGAAACATGACCTTCTCTATCTCTGTTTACTCTGTGCTCTCTTGTAACAAGCACTTTGGCTAAAAATGTCCAAAATACATTCAAAAGTATGAAAATCGCAATTATTTAATCGCGATTCATTTTGTTGTATTTATTACAATGACAAGGGGTGCGTTCTATTCTCCTCAATTCTAGAAATCCTGAAAAATGAGACAAATAGAGCAGTTTCCAGATTTATATACTCTTTAAAATTCGACTGGTATAGGTTCTGCTTATTACACACAAACAGAATCCAGGGGTCAAAACAAAGAGAAAAGTAATATACAAAGTGACAGAAGAAAGGCAAGGTCGACTGGAGAAAATTTTACACCCTAATTGCCAAAATAAGAAGCCAGCAGGGCCTTAACGGTCACCTGAGTACCATAGCCTATACACTGACTATTTTTTCAAGATAGAGTGTTGAAACTTTCGGGGATGATAGATGGAGACCTCAGTGCCAAAACGTTGTAAATAATTCCATGATATTTGACGATATTTAGTCAACATTATTGATTGCATAATGAATGATTAATCAGGAATAACAGGGAATTTTACTTAAATCACACTGCAATTGAACGGAAGACCTATTCGTTGATCGCAACGAGATCGCGTCTTGCATATCATTATTATTTTCATTATTATTATTTGTTTAAAGAATATCTTATTATGTATAACATATTAAGGATTGGTCTGTACAAGCCTTCCCCTTTAAGATACAATGTAATGTCCATATATTATGTATGTTGCAGTAACACTATTATGACTAGTCCTGTGGGGTTGCGACTAAATACCTGCGGTCCATCGAAGAAGACAGCGAAAACTGAGGCCCCTATCACAGTTAGTGTGACACAATTAAGATCCCTCCCTACTCAAAGACTAGGCTGAAACCAAACATAGGCCTAAATCACCGACAATGGTGACGTCTCCATATGAGCGAAAGACTCGAGTGCGGGATGTTAAACAATACACAACCAACTAACCAAATTAAACTCAATTTCTGATTGTTTTTCTCGTTCAATGTGAGATAAATTCTGACGCTAAATACCAAAAGCAGACCCACGACCAACCCCTCTCCCCAACAATATTTTGGGAAATTTAACAAAAGTGACAAACAGTCTCATTCACCGTGTAATATCAGATAACATGCAAAGCACACCAGGGGACTTTAACCAGCTTTAATAAATATTTGCTTACATGTGGGCTTCAGCTTCAATTTCCAGCCCCGTGAGACTTTTATTTCATTTTATCGCCCACCTGCCTATCACCGACAAAGCATACCGATTTACAACACTTCATATCTGTGCGCTGCCATTTGAACAGAGTAAGAGGCGTTGTGTTCAGGACAGTGGCAAATAGGTCTAGACGGAGAACAAGGTGTTACTGTGGATCGTAGGATCTGCTTATCACTCACCATTTTGCCAAAGGTGGTTTCAATCTTCTCATTAGTTGGTCGAACTCCCGATGAATCAGTGCTATTTGCTTCATTTTTTTTCACTTGCTTATTACGATATGTTTAAAGTGAGTGAAGATCTGTTTGTTCAAATGGCACACGTGAACATTACAAACAAGGTCTTGTCCTACATCCCAGGTCTTAAACTGACCAAATTAGGAAAACGATTCCTTTGCATGCATATTTTAATTAAAATAAATTCCACCCTATATTCGGTTCATTAGGTACGCTAAATTATGCCCCCTCTCTTCCAGGAGGAGACGTATTGTTTTCGTACTTTTTGTCTGTCTGTCAGTCACAAAATCTTGTGAACGCTTCTCATTCAATATGGCTTATCGGGTAGACTTGAAACTTTGTACAAAGCTTCACTGCCATTTGTAGAAGTGCATATTGTGGAATGGGAGGATCCAATTATTTTTCTAAAAGTTATACTGAATGTAATATGGGTCCTAAACAGTTTATCGGAGTATAATGTCTATGTTCCTGTTCATGCTTACTTCTCCTCATCATGCAGTACATTATGGGAATGGAGGTTAATTTGGAACACTTTCAATTTGGGGAGCTGGGAAGACATTTGTTCTTCACAAAAATAATATCGTGTTCTTTTGGCTGCGACCAGGGGTTAGACCCGTGTAAATGCAGCCCAGAGAACTGCTGCTCTCTGTATATGAGTTTGCGAGATTGTGATGAGGAATTCGACGAGAGAAGTCATTATGAGTGAAAAGTTAAAAGAAAAAGCAAAGATACCTAATAGTATTCAATCTATTTCTAGAAATGTAAAGTCGTTGCTTCGTGATCAGAAAATTAATGCATTTTATATATGTGTATAATCGCAAGTCAAGGTTAATAATATTAACTATATGAGGAACTCATAATGAGATACGTGTATTCGTACTGTGACAGGTCCGTCTTTTTGAAGATTTTTTTTTGATATACGATAGAGTGTATATGTTACGATAATTTATCACTTTATCATATTTGTTGAATTAATAAGCTGTTTTATTTAAGGTACCAATCCATTAAATATCACCCTATTGACACGAAACGTTGTAGATATTTTCCTTTTTTAAATGTGTTTTTTTATTACTTTTGAAAAAAAAAAAATATAAACGTATCATCTAAATACTGGTATTTGTTTTATTCAAAACCCCTTTGCATGTGCAATTGCCAAAGGCATTTTGCTGCTAAGTATCACAAAGAAAAACAAGAAAACATATTCTCGCAAGAATCAAATTCGGTCTCAACGTCTTGTGTAGTTCATACTGACTGGTGCAGGTTACTGTTTACACTTAAGATAATATTCCACTGTCATTAAGTAACTTTCATTTCCACTGAAAAAAAGAATAGCTCAACTGTAGAATATATAAAATAGCTATTCGTATTTTTGCTATTTGCATTTTAATAATATATTAAGCACAATGTTTGCTTTTAAATTCTGCTTTGCATTAGTCATCTGTCAAAGAAGTACATGAAGTAGTTTTCAAAGACAGGATAATATCAGTATTGATATATTTACATTTCCATTGTGTTTGCCTTTGATATCTTTACATATTGTAATGACAGCAGTTTCCTCGCGAATCCTTTGCAGTTGTAAACGAAGTGCATACGTAATATGTCTATTTTAACGGCTGGGAATTCCTAAAAGAAATGAAAATATAAAGTATTATAAGAAATAAATTTCAGTTCTGAAATGCACGAGGATATGAATTGTACGCGACGCTTCATCCTTTTCATGAAGTATATCGGCACGAAGTCACACATTTCAAGACATGCCCTCAAATGTCTTCAAAAATGAAATTTATTTCGAGTAAACATGTGGTTGAACATATTCATCAACACATTTGGTTTATGTACTATACCATAGCCCAGTGTATAAAACTCGCTGTAAAATTAGGTAAACATGTAGAACTGACTGCTTGAAAAGGTTGCCAGCCCTGCCAAATATCTACTACAATATGTAGCCTTGAGAAAATAAATGCGGTTTTGAAATTACTTAGTATGCCCCTGAAATCGAAGATTTAAGATTGTTGTTTGCCCATCTCTCTGATTTGTATTTTCTATAGGAATTACGAGATTGAATACTGTTAATCATCTTGACCTCTTCAATAAAGGATATATAGTTTTTGGTCTGTCTGTTGGTGCGTGCTTTTACAATATATGAAGTAGAGCTTTCATATTAGGTATGTGTATTCCTTGTGGCAATACATTTCCATCGACACCAAATGTTTTGACCCCGTGACCTTAACATTGACCTTTAACCTATTTTAGATTGTTTGTTTGTTTTACGTCCCATCGACTTTAGACCTACGCTTAGCACTCAAGGCCGGAGCAGTGAGGGTTCTTTAACGTGCCAACGCCTACCGTGACACGGGTCTTTCGGACATGACCTTAAAAACGGAGGTCCCGTATCACGGTAGGCGTTGGCACGTTAAAGAACCCTCATTGCTACAGCCCTGAGCGCTAAGCATAGGTCTATATTTGTGGTACTTCACCTACAGCTGGTGACGTCCCAATATAAGAGAAAATTTTTTATGTAAAACAAACAATCAATCAATCTATCAATTTGGTATCAATAGCATTAAAGATGTTTTTCTATGGTTTACACAAATACTAAATACCAAGTTTGTCCCCGCCCTGGGGTCAGAACCTCTACCCCGGGGATCACGACATTTACAATTCTGGTAGAGGCCTTCTTGTTCTACTTTACTATGCATTTAGTGTTTCTTACAGATGTGCAGTTCTAGAGAAAAAGATTTTTGAAAATTGGTCATTTTGTGGCAGTTTTGGCCCCACTCGTAAGGCCTCAGGGGGACACGAGTCCTCAAATTTACATCTCTGGTTCCATTTAACTGTAAGCTTAAATGGTATTTTTGTGTCATGTGCAACTGCGAAGGAGTTCTGGACAGAAGTGGGTAGAGTAACAGGTTTTTAGTAATATTCATTTAAAGAGATTTCTTGTGTTCGATGGTATGCAGTTATCATTTTTCAAAAGCAAAACTATTATAATGGAGCAGATATTTATGTATTGGGAGGAATTACATCATCGGAAATGCTGGAAAACAATTGTCTCCATAAAAGCGTTAGAGAAAAAAAGAAATATATTGAAAAGAAAATGAAGAAACTTCAATTTGAGTTGAAGACAATTTCATTTCTGTTTTTCATGGACATTATACATAAAAATAAAATGATATACTATACGTATTATTGCCAACAGTTAAGAATTTATTACCAGTCTCTGTAAGAATCAAGCAAGAATTGAATCATGCATAAAACTAGGATTTATTTTTCTTTATAAAGCTAGTAATAAAAGAAAATTAAGTTATAATTTAACTATATAAAAATTACAGCTATCGGAATTATCATGTTTACATGAACAATTTTAAAGATCATACCGATCTCAGTAGAAATTGAGGAAAAACAAATGTATTGGGTTAATATTCTTCTGGGTAGGAAGAAGAAATACTTATAGTCTGACTCTAAAGTCCTTGTTTTACTTGGTTTTGTCTGATTTTTACAGAAATTACATCGTCGCAAGACACGGCCACAGACAATGATATCGCTTGGGTTAGAATTTACTTTTAAAGAGTGAAGTTATAGAACTCTAAGTATAGGATACCCAAGTTTGCTGATGAAAAATCAGTGCACAAATGGTATGGAATTCTACATTGGCTATATGTGATCATATTAGAATACAATCTACAAAATTACCAAAATTGATCCCAAAATTCCGTATACTTCCCAAGATATGCAGAAATGAATTCGGAAAAATGCCAATATTATAGCTGTGCCCTGGCACTATACGACTAAACAGAATGCTCGTGCATTGCAGCAAGCAGTTGATTAGATATCATTTTAAGTTGAATTTCTCACTCAGTTCACGAACTGAAGTCCGTAATAGCTCCAAGTAACTGCATATTGTAAAACCGTCTACACTTTCACTTATTTTGACCGGTGTCAATAATTACCCCAAAAGGATAAGTACCCATAACGATTTAGAGTCGCAAATATTAATTTTGATGAAAAATAATTCATTATAGTTCATAAATTATGCTTATGATATGTCTTTGAAAAGATACACAGCTCGTATTATGCCTATTTTTATCAAAATCACAATACAGATGTTTGACTATTTATAATAATGAAATGATTGATTGATTGATTATATATTGTTTAACGTCCCACTCAATCATTTTTCACTCATATGGAAACGTCACCATGGCCGGTGAAGGGCTGCAAATTTGGGCCTATGCTTGGCGATTTAGGAGGGAGGGATCTTTACCGTGCCACACCTGCTGTGACACGGGGCCTCGGTTTATGCGGTCTTATCCGAAGGACCGCCCCATTTAGTCGCCTCTTACGACAAGCAAGGGTTTCTGAATTATAAACAGAAATCCGTAATAGATCCAAGTGACTGCAAATTGTAAAACCCTCTGCACTTTCACTTGTTACAGCCATTTTGACTGGTGCCACTAAATACCAAATTAATTTCATTATTATCCCCGTGGGGATCCGGGTTGTTAGAATAGATCCTCAGTACCCCTTGCTTGTCGTAATAGGCGACTAAATGGGGCGGTCCTTCGGATGAGACCGCAAAAACCGAGGCCCCGTGTCACAGCAATTTTTCACTCATATGGAAACGTCACCATTGCCGGTGAATGAATGAAGATCCCTCCCTGCTAAAAGGTCGTAAGCGCCGAGTATAAGCCTAAATCACCCGCAATTATGACGTCTCCATATGACTGAAAAATTCTCAATTGGGACGTAAACAAAATACAGCCAACCACTGAGCCGCTCGAAGGGTGTAGTACATCATATTTTGAATACATTTAAGGTTAATTGTATATCTAATTAATATCATAATGATATAAAGACTATGGATAAATTAGGCGATATTGCTCGTTAAGTGCAGGGATCTTCAGCCAATATTTCACACGCACCGTGTAGAAGGAAGTGCTAAGCTCTTGATTGTGACAGATTGGATTCATCTAGTGGTCTTTGAAACATTTCTCGTTTTACGCTAAATAAAAAAGCTATTACGACTCTGAAGTACTCGTATTACATTTATTATTTGTTTAATTGATTTTGCACATAAAAACTCTTCATTAATGGCACATAGCATATAATCAATACATACTTTTTTCTGCAATAGAATTTAAATGATGAATGGCAAACAACTACCAATAAGATACAAAATTTATTTTTATTCTACATTAAAAACTTGGCTAGTATTAGAAATCTCAACACAGCCTCTGGAATAATGCTGTCATTTCATTCTATTAGATTGACAACAACGATCATCAATGTCTGAGATCTAGATGTGTCTCACTGTAAAACATTCTGATGTAAAAACCGATGCCCTCAGCGTTATCTTTCTAAAATGAGTCCCAGTCGTCCTAATGTTCATTAATCCGATCCCATTGATCAAAATGAAAGGGAATAGCAGAAATTTCCCAATGTCAAAGTGCCCTGTGGGGATCCGGGTTCGAATAGGTCCTCAGTACCCCTTGCTTGTCGGAAGAGGTGACGAAATGGGGCGGTCCTTTGGATAAGACCGCTAAAACCGAGGCCCCGTGTCACAACAGGTATGGCATTATAAAGATCCCTCACTGCTCAAAGGCCTTAAGCGCCAAGCATAGGTCTAAATTTTGTAACCTTCACCGGCAATGGTGACATCTTATGAGTGAAAAATTCTCGAGCGGGACGTAAAACAAGGCACAATCAATCAAAGTCTTAAGGAGGTACTCTACATCGTCACAATGGCTGATTTCCTTTAAAACGATGAATGAAAATATTGATATCGTCAATATTTGTGTACTGATGTCGAAGTTCAATGCCTAGCCGAGTAGCTCAATAGGCGAGCAGTTGACATTGCACCAAGGCTTCCAGTGGGGCGAAAGACTACCTAATGAGATTAATTTCCGTTATAAAAGTTAAGAATATAACATTTCCTAGTGTGTCAAACAAAGACGAAGTGTCTGTGTGATGCTGTGGAATCATTAATGTCCGTGGGGGCCAATGTTAGTGGGCAGCGAAATATTTACTAGTTCGTGGGGATGGAATTTGAGGGTTATCATCATTTCTAAAATATACAACATTACACTATAGAAGCTATTGCTAAGAATAACTGGTTCTTAGGGACATAAATTCGTTGGTAAAAAGTATCCACGAAATCCATGAACGTTGAGCCCCCACGAACAATAATGATCCCACAGTATACATAGAGATATAGTGTCTGTGTCAGAGACATAAAGACGAAGTGTGACAGACATAAAGACGTGTCTGTGTTTTACAAACATAAAGAAGTGTCCGTGTGATAGACATAAAGACGCACTGTATGTTTGACAGACATGATGACAAAATGTCTGTGTATCAAACATAAATGATTGATTGATTATATATTGTTTTACGTCCCTCTCGAGAATTTTTCACTCATATGGAGAAGTCACCATTGCCGGTGAAGGGCTGCACAATTTAGGCCTATGCTCGGCGCTTATGGCCTTTGAGCAGGGAGGGATCTTTAACGTGCCACACCTACTGTGACACGGGGCCTCGGTTTTTGCGGTCTCATCCGAAGGACCGCCCCATTTAGTCGCCTCTTACGACAAGCAAGGGGTACTGAGGATCTATTCTAACAACCCGGGTCCCCACGGGGCTCAAACATAAAGACGAAGTGTCTTTGTGACAGACATATAGACGAAGTGCCTCTTTTGTGATAGACATAAAGACAAAGTATCTGTATCACAAACAGAAATTACACTTGTATCATGTGAAATATGTTTGTTTGTATTTTTCACTCACCAACTATAGGTGAAGTACCACAAATTTAGACCGATGCTTAGCGCTCAGGGCCGTAGCAGTGAGGGTTCTTTAACGTGCCAACGTTTTTAAGGTCATATCCGAAAGACCCGTGATTCTCACTTCTAAATGCCGAGCGTTTTGCGAAGGAGCAATCACTACCTATTTTTCGTCTTCGGTTTGACGCGGCCATGGCACGAGCTGGGCTCGAACTCACGACCTCCCGGATACGAAGCGAACTCTCTAACCACTGAGCTACCGCGCCCGGTCATGTGAAATATGTATCACATAAATTCATGTCTCCATTACATACTGGTACTATTTTTGTTTTATTGCAATTTTTATTTCTTTCGTTTCTTTTTTTTTCCATTTTGTTTTCTTTTTAAGAAATAAATATTCCGTTTCAATCTAATTTTCATATCCATTTTTTAGGTCAGTGATTTGCAGTTTGGTTTATATCTGAATTTCTTGTCGATCTTGCTTCCGTCAAGGCTCCCCAGTCTTTCAGTGTCTACAACTATGTTCCTCGACAAAGTACTCATAAACTAAGTTACTTTTTGTCAGTTAGCAAAACGTATCTGTATCTGAAAATCTCATCTACAGTTACTATCTACCTTTGTTCACATATAGACACACTCAGTCACGCAAACATACGAAACTACAAACAATTCACACGCACAAACAGGTCTCGTAAAATTAAATATAATTGTGATCTCCGTGACAGTTTGACATGTATTCTCAGTACCATGCACTTTCTACACTATTTTGTGCTTAGATTAAATATATAAAAGTACGACCGATCTACAAGTTGTATTGGATAGTCCTTGTAATTTGTGATTTTGACGATAAATGTTCATTAGTCGTCATGAATATCAACTGCTCGTGATATTTCCCTGTCAAAAGTCCAGGTTATTTGCAACGATTGATTTTTATAAAATATCTTTCCTAAACATTAAAGTCAGATATATCAATGTTACTTTCATTTTCTCTTCTTATATGTCTTTGCTTCTCCTGTAAAAACTGAAACAAGGCGAAAATAATGATGATTGACCTAAGAAATACAATGACTTCAAATTCTAAAGACCGATTTAACCTTGTGGTATATCCTTAACTAACAGATTTACACTCTAGAGCTTGCCTTTATAATCTTTTTTTTAGTATCATTATCTCTTGGATATTTCGTGTGCGATGTAATTCAAAATGAATGGGATACTTGGATCAAATGTTCAACACACTGTGGGCCGTAAAGTATCTACAAAAGAGAAAAAATGTGTAATATGCATCGTTATCTCTTTTCATAGTTTTTTTTTGTTAGAAGCGAGATCAATTTCATGTCCTGTTGATAATCCATTTCCGCGGTATCGCGTACTTGTGAACATTACGGCTTCCTCTTAACTTTGATATTTTTTTTTTGTAGTACAAAAGAATTTATGGACTTTAAAGGACCAAATGGAAACAAAAAATCTTTTCAAGGTTATAAGCGGTGCATTGATTAGGAGAGCAACACATATTTACTTAAGATCTTGGAGATTTGTAGATGATGAAAACTAATCACAGTCTAAAAGTACTTTTAACATATCAATTATCCCTGAGTATTTTTTATTTTTTTTTTTGATTTAAAAATTCATCCTACTCATATTGCAAAGTCCCTTACTACTCTACATTATTAATAATTCAAAACGGACCATTCCAAAAAGACAACATTTCAAAGATAAATTAATAATACTTTCTAAATATAATGAAATGTTGGAGCATAAATCAGGGACAGTTATCCTAAAACGACGGTAATCGATGACAGCAGTATACAACGTGTGTCAGAGATAGAGCGCCTTGGATAAAGGAGAGAACCGGAACTGAAAAAATATAACAATCTTGTACGGGTAAGTTTTTTCTATATTTTTTCTATATTATCCTCTGTTAAACTAATGCAATATAAAGTACAATGTCTTTCTTTCTACTCGCAGTTCTAATCTACATATAGCTTTTCTTTTGTTATACTAATAAGAATTCTGCAAGTATAGTCCAATCGCATATTCAGGTACCGTATCAAAATAACTTTTAAGTCAGTTAGTGTTATTGATTAAAACAGCCCAATGCTTTTCATTTCAATAGCTTCGCCTGATCCTGTTTGGTTTGTTTTAGTTTTATTTATTTAGAAAATACTTCCCACGTACTGATTTTCAGTATAGAGAAATACTAAATAATTTAAAAATATAACGGGTATGTCTTTTGTACGAAAGCATAATAGTATCATTTAAGGAATGAAACTAATTTTGACCTACGTTATACGATATAATGTAACTTGGTGCAGTTTACGCTTTATAATCCGCGAAATAATTTATAATGTAATTTAAAAAGACAAAACTACATTGTACAAGTCTAAGTCTATAATTTAAATGTAAAATAGAAAATACTTGCACCATGCAATGATTCGCTTAGCACCATACCGACAAAAGTGTCGAACGTGATAGAAGCCACCTTGGTTCTTCCCATAACTGGAACATGTACTTTGTTCATGAAATTTGAAAATGTAAGGTGGAGTTTGTAACGGGTCTTATTACAGGAGATATACGTGGGCTACATATGAAGGCCTAATGTTTATTTCGCAGCGCAAGACCGCCTTTGGAGTCGATCTGACGGAAAGCGAAAGTTTTGACCTCGCATCACACAAAATACATCATGTAGAAAGCCAGAAAATGCAATATAATTTGCGATTTAAACATTTTTGATTTCATAAGTTTTAAACTGTTATAACTCACCATAGCATGCAATAAAATCGAACACAGTAAAATATGTAAACAAGCCGGTTTTTGTATAGGAGATGCATTTAATGCCGAAGTGGGACATAGTGGACTTACAGTCAGTGGGGAAGATGATAAATTGTATGAAAGCGGCATCTCTTTAAAATGTAAAGTGTATATAATACAAAATACTATGGAAATAAATATTTTACTAAAGTGGAAATATTAAAACAATGTCATATTTGCAAGTAATATCCGAGTAACGATTTAACTTGATATAATAATAATTTCATGTATTTAATTACTCCCTGAATGCTTATCATTTATTTAGTCTGTGTATCAGTCAAATGCGGGTGAGGAAACTGCGTATGAGAAACTTACTAAGCACAATCACTTATGCAGTGATGGATATTTGTCCCACTCCCAGATGTAAACAAATTGTTCCCCGCCTAAACTATGTAAAAGAGTTCTTCAACGGGAAACAACTCGGACATATCTCGAAACCGACGTATTCACAGCTCTGTGTCAATCGATGGGACGTGACGTCATGTAAGACATATTTTGCAAGACATGACGTATTGTTGTGCTTTGATCTACAGATCAGACAGTACCCCCCCCCCCCCCCCTTCCCGAGTAAATTCAATCGCAAACATTGTAAATGCTTGATATACCATTATTTCACATATGATATCGTTGTGTCAGAATTTGTACAGAATCTTTAAATGTCGTTAATTAATAAGTGTTTTGTGTAATGTCCCTTGTAAGAAAATATACGTTTTGTTTGGCGTCATGAAAAAAAAATATGTAGAAACAAAATGTATTGTGCATGTTTAATTTCACTGAATTTCAATTTATAGACGCCTTACAACTTAACAGAGCTATAATTACGAGGGACACGTTTTAAGTTCGTAGAGTAGGGCGGTCTTTTTAAAAACTCTTCAAATATCAAAATTTTATGTATCTAAGACCTTCGAAATATGCCCCGTCTGCTTCAACACACATTTTACACCGATCTACCCATTTCCGGAACGATGCCCGGTACTCCTCTTTAAGTATATGTTGCAGACACTGGTAGACCGCACTGCCTATATGACAACAGGATTCAAAACGGTGCCCTGCCAGCATTTCCTTTAGTCTTGGGAACAACCATAAGTCACAGGGGGACAGGTCAGGGCTGTATGGGGGATGATCTAAGACATCGAGCCCAGGTTCTTTCAGATATTCCTGTACCGTAGCGGATTTATGGGTCGGTGTGTTATCATGGAGTAATTGATGCCGCGGACACCGGTGCGCGGTCTGCGTTTCTGATAGAAATCAACAAGTTGAGTAAGAACACTTTCTCTGTAAAACTGTCCAGTGACAGAACTACCTTTCGGGACTGGAATTTGAAGGACTGGACCTTTCGAATCAAAGAATATCGCAATACAACATGCGATTTGATGTTTTGCAACGGCGCGCAATGACAGGTCTGTCGCCCTCAGATGAAACCCAAACCTTATTTTAGCCTTATAATCGGGTTGAAAATGATAGATCCAGGTTTCATCACCTGTAACTATCTCCACCAAACGACGTGGGTCACATTTATCATATTTTTTATAACTTGCGATGCAAGTCTAACCCGACTTTGTTTCTGCTCGTCAGTGAGCAAATGGGGCACCCAGCGCGCGCAGATCTTACGTAGCCCAAGTCGTTCACGTAAGATCTTCAAAACACTTTACAAATGAATGCCAGTTAATTCTTCTATCTCTTGCACGGTATAACGTGCGTCTTCCTCAATTAACATTTTCACAGTAGCAACGTTCTTTTCCGTCAAAACGGAAACCGGCCTACCCACTCGAGGGTCAATTTCAATGACTCCCGACCATCATTAAAACGATGTACCCACTTGCTAACTGTAGCATATTTTAAAGCACCATTCCCATAATCCTTTTGCAACTCAGCATGAATTTCCGTTGACGGAAACCCGAGGTGTGCTCGAATCTTACAATATACCCTATGTTCAGAGATTTTTCCATCCATATTGAACGCTAGATTTTACTATAGTGTATAAAACCACGTGTTGAAAATATCCAGCGCAGCGCGCACGTGGACCTAGTGTGGCGCATACCGTGATACCGTTCGAGAGAGGAATGATTACGCAAGTTCTGTTTAAAAAATCGTACAACTTCATAATCGCGTTAAAAAGTTATAGGCTTACTCTACGAACTTAAAAAGTGTCCCTCGTATAAAAAGTAGTGCCGTCTTCGTTGTCATGGGGGCGTCTCCCCATACCAAGTTACACTATACAATATAAAAGAAAATAAATTTTTCAGTGTGTTCAGTCAATTAAATTGAGTGTTACAAATAAAATCAAATCATATAAAAATAAAATCACCTTCTACTAGCCCCGTGGAGATCCGGGTTGTTAGAATAGATCCTCAGTACCCCTTGCTTGTCGTAATAGGCGACTAAATGGGGCGGTCCTTCGGATGAGACCGCAGAAACCGAGGTCCTGTGACACAGCAAGTGTGCCACGTAAAAGATCCCTCCCTGCTCAAAGGCCATAAGCGCCGAGCATAGGCCTAAATTTGCAGTCCTTCATTGGCTATGGTGACGTCTCCATATGAGTGAAAGATTCTTGAACGGGACATTAAACAATATTTAATCAATCAATCTACTATTTCGTAATTACGAGATACGTATAATTATCTCATAATTACGAGAAAGAATCGGACGTCTCAATATGAGTGAAAAATTCTCGACGGGACGTAAAACGAACAAACAACGAGAAAGAATCTGATATGTTTATCTCAAAATTACGAGAAAAGATATCATAACTACGATATTGATTGATTGTTTCTTGTTTTACGCCACACTCAACAATTTTTCAGTTATTTGGTGGCGTCCAGTTTTTGTAGGTGAAGGAGAGAACCCAGATACCCGTGAAGAGACCACCGACCTTCCGAAAGTAAACTGTCAAACTTTCTCACATATGTCGACGCGAGCAAGAATCGAACCCGCGCCGACTAGAGGTGAGAGGCCTTGTGATTTTGAGCGCAATGCTCTAACCACTCGACCACGGAGAAAAATATCTCGTAATTACGACAAAATATATAAATACTGGTCACATGATATTTTTCTATATACAGGCTCCCCTCTTCTCTTTCAGTTATTGTTTTTAAATGTCCCAAGTCTTTTAAATTGTCGATGAAAGCATACTAAATAGACGATTAGAATAGTTAGAAAATTAATTTGCTGAGTGAAAGTTTGTTATTAGGGTGCAAAGAAAAGAAAACTATGATTTATTATTGTAGGCTTCTACACAATAAATTGATGAACTTTTACAAATTCCAAGATAATATAAACTAATGATAAATTTCAACTATCATATAATGCTTAAAGTGGCTGTGTATGAAAGTTCAAGAATCTTGAAATTCCGGCGTTGAGCGCACACTCTGATGGTACATGTTGTTCGGCACATATATTGTCTTCCTTCAGCACATTTTGTCGCCGACGATAATATATGCCGAGACAAGGCATATTTTGGCATAACGAAGATGATTTCTTTAGGTGGAATAACTATTTTAAATTCTTGTGCGATTCTGATGGAGGGCGTGGTTGCCTTATGCCAATCTCATTAAATGATGACACGTTTGACTTGATTCGTTTTATATATTTGATAATATAAGATAAATTTCAATTTAATATACACATTGTTTAATATGAAAATACCATTACTTTAACAAATGCCATACCGTTGCTTTAAAGTTTTCAATTTTTTAAAGAATTAAAATGAACTCAAAGGACTCGTATGAGCCTTTCTTGTAATTAACAATTCCATGCATTTATTTCCAAATTCAAAACGATTATAATTGCTATTTGGACAAAAATAAGCTGGATCCTTGTGTAACTTTTGACAAACAAGCAATTATTTGAAAGTCAATAATAATAACATTAGAACGGAATAAGATGAGTGAGGGTGAGAAACAAGTCACAGAAGTGAAACATATTATCTCTTTAAAGAGACGTCACAGCTAATTTTATGCAAAAATCATAAAATGACAATTTTCCCAGAACTTTTACAAATTTTGTTGCGTAGTTGAATGTATGAAGTTTTCGAAAATAACACATTTCTAAAGTTGAAAATTCTCGTTTAAACACAAACATTAATACTTTTTGACGGCCCTCCCAAAAATTACCAAAACAACAATAACAACAAAACAACCGAGTCTCCTTCTTTTGGTCTTTAGACGCATGCCCACAGACGGTAAACAGTGCAGCATGTCGTCTTGTGAGAGGAAGCGCACAGTTGACAGACCCAGAATTTTGAAAATTATGTGAGAAAAGGGGTTAAAATAGAACTACATGCAACTCATACGCGAACTAAAATGAAGCTTAGGGTTTCCGTTAATATAATGATTTATAATTACTTATTTAATTCGTAATTTCGAGTTAATTATCTGGCAATAACGAGGTCTTTTTTCGAGATAATTATCTCGTAATAACGAGATATTTTTTCGTAATAAGATATTTTCCCGTAATGACGATATATTGTTTCGTAATTACGAGATAATAGAATGCGAATTTATTATGTTTTTACAAGATATTAGTAGGTGTTCGCACTGTCGCTATCATTTGCGTGAGAAAAAGAAAGCGTATGAAATATAAGCCCTTAACACAAACGAAAAAAAATCGAACTGAAAATATTATAGTGAAAGCATATCAATCAACCGATATGGTAAACCAACTGTGAAGTGAGTATTTCCTTATCGGAAGGTTGCTAGTGAGACTCCCGGCCGTTCCAAATATGTTTGTTATCGGTGTTGTTTAAAATTTGAAGACCAGATTCCGGAATATTGGAGTCCATGTAGCGGGCCGCGATGAGCATAGTTTTCATTTCTTTCTTTAGTTTTTTTTTATAGTTTTTTTTATAGTTTTTTGGGTATTGTTTTGTTTTTTTTTCACACAAAAACCATACGTGACAAGAGGTTTCAGACATAACTCGTTATAATAATAGTTTGTGCCAAAATGCGAAAGTTTCAGGACGTTTGATTGTATCATTAGTAACTGACACACTACTGTTTCGACCCGGATCTATAGGATTAGTTAATTTTTTACCCAACACTGGCGAAATGCATGATTGTATTTTATATTTCGCTGGGATACAGTTTCAACACACATTGAATGAAATTAAATATCATATGGACTAATTCAAGGACGATGAGTATATAATGATTTTCCTCAATATGTATTTTACTCGAATTTTACAAATGATAAAGTAACAATGAAAATTTAGAAATTAAAAATTTCCCACCTCCACCCCAGAAGTATAACCCTGTCGATGATGAAAAGAATACGCCCAATGCGTCTTTCTCGCATTTTCAAAAGAGGGAACTAAAAGGGGGCATTTACTAGTGTGTAATTGTTTAATTCAGTATATGAATTTGATTCAATATTTTTATCATAAAAACACACTGATTTCGTCTGTTTAACTACCGACGAAAGTGTATGTAAACCATCAATACTTAATATGCAATATTAAACCAATGATTCATAGTCCATCGGATGGGGACAATGAATTTCTTGGCATCACAATAAGGTCGCTGTTGAAATCGAAAGAGAATATGCCATTTGAGGCCGACTCAATTCTCAGCAGGGATATGTTAGAAATACCGCCCACTCAGCTTAAATTCAAGTTCATTTGTACTTACAAATACACGAGGACAGTATATAATAATAATAATAATAATAATCATTTTATATAGCGCCCTATTCGATCAAAATAATCGCTCTAAAGCGCTGTACATCATAAAAAAAAAAAAAAAAAAAAAAAAAAAAAAAATATATCATAAGACAGGTTACATAAATACTAATTTTTAAAAGACAGGTTACATAGTACTAGAAGTAAATGATTTTTTTTTTTTTTTTTTTTTTTTTTTTTTGAAATTAAGTAAAAGTGAAAATGATTAAAATTGAGACATTTAATAATAAGCGAGTCTAAAAAGATATGTTTTTAATTGCGTTTTAAAACTGTTCAAAGTCTGACACCGACGAAGGTTATCAGGCAATGCATTCCTATATATATATATATATATATTCTCTCTCTCTCTCTCTCTCTCTCTCTCTCTGTGTGTGTGAGAGAGAGAGGCTAATTCATAAATATTTATAAAAACATATATAGCTTTAACATGTTTCCATAATTATTTCGGATATATTTCAGATCACTACATTCTTCAATATAGTGAAATTCTTTCCCCCTACAATTTGTGCATGGTCATCTATCAAGGGAGTTTGTCAAAAGTATAATAATATATGTACAGGAAAATGTCAACGTCCATTAGTCTACATGACCGCTGGCACAGAACAGATGATCTACATGTATCGAGAACTTTTTTTCATTCTTCTATGATTGTTTTTGCTTCAATGAAGGTTTAAGATCTGTTTATTTATGGGTGTTATCTTCTCATCTCTTTTTTGTATGCATTTCTTTCCTCTTGTACAGCAGGTTCCCTGTAGATTTGTTTTTGCAAGTCACTTTGATCTTTTCGTTCTTTCACAGTGGTAAGATCACTGTGTTCCTCACTTCCACATGGTTGTGTAGTATACGTACACGATACGTAAGATTCTTTTAAAGTATTCATATTTTGTGGACTATATCTATATTCTTTTTTCTAACTCTCCTGGGAGATTCCACATTTCACATGCGCACTGAAAAATCGGAATGACAAAAGCGCGGAACTTTCTGATCAGATTGTAACCGAGTACATCACTCTGGTTTCTGTCATTCTATATGATCTTCAGCTTCGTCATCACCCAAGTGGTTTTAGCAATCGTTGACTTTATTTCGTGGTGAGCATATCCTATAGCTAATCAAAATGCACAAAATTTAGAAATAGTGCCAATATGTCATTCCAGAGTAACGGCGATGAAGACCATTGTCGGTAGAGTAATAGTTCAGAAATTGTTACCCGGGAATGGTTACAAAGTCAGGGAAAATTCTGAACGGTCCATTCATTTATATAGAGAAAAGTCTATAAGAGATGCGATTATTTTACATTATAACGTACAAGGATACAAGTATCACACTAATTATAATCTTAAATTACATTTCTCAACTTAACAAAATACACATGCAGGTTCAGAGTTCCCAAAATTTGAATATGGTTAGACTGCGGAAGTTTTAAAACCATTTCATTATATAAGCATTGATTCTATTGTGCTGAATCGGATACATGTATTACGCATTGGATGGTTGATTGATGATATATTGTTAACGTCCCTCTTGAGAATTTTTCACTCATATGGAGACGTCACCATTGCCGGTGAATGGCTGCAAAATTTAGGCCTATGCTCGGTGCTTATGTCCTTTGAGCTGGAAGGGATCTTTAACGTGCCACACCTGCCGTGACACGGGGCCTAGGTTTTTGCGGTATCATCCGAAGGACCGCCCCATTTAGTAACCTCTAACGACAAACAAGGGTTTCTGAAGTATAAACAGAAATCCGTAATAGATCCAAGTGACTGCAAATTGTAAAACCGTCTGCACTTTCACTTATTACAGCCATTTTGACTGGTGCCACTAAATACCAAATGAATACGTCTCCATATGAGTGAAAGATTTTCAAGAGGGAAGTTAAACAATATACAATCAATCAACTAGTGAACTTCATATACATAATCTCTGGAAGCATCCATTTTGTAATTTCGTACTTTCGGTGAACGTAATACCAATTCATTCGAGGCGCATTTCCCTGGCTTGCCGGAAAAACCCGAAAAGTTACGACTGGGTTACTGTTGGGTAGAGTTCAAATGTCAATACATCACAAAAGTTGAAACTCTCTCCGTTTGATGAATCTTGGGTAGCCCGAGTTCAAACCTGAGCACTATACGAAGGCGTCTCTGTTAAAATAGTGATTTAAATGTTTTATGAAATTATGTGTATTGATCGATTTGTTTGTCTGTCAACATAGCTCAGTGGTTAATTTAATAGTATTTGGTTACTGACCCGCAAATCCCGAGTTTAAAACCGTTAGACGTTAGACACTTGTTCATATTTATTGGAGTAGTGTTTTGAAAATCATGGGTTTTTTTAATTCAAAATCGCATATTATTACATATTTACACATTGTTTGTTTGTTTGGTCGAGAATTTTTCACTCAAATTGAGACGTCACCAGCTGTAGGTGAAGTACCATAGATTTATACCTATGCTTAGCACTCAGGGCCGTAGCAGTGAGGGTTCTTTAACGTGCCAACGCCTACCGTGACACGGGACCTCCGTGTTTAAGGTCATATCCGAAAGACCCGTCACTTCTAAATGCGGAGTGTTTGGTGAAGGAGCAATCACTACCTATTTTTCGTCTTAGGTTTGACGCGGCCATGGCACGAGTGGGACTCGAACTCACGACCTTCCGGTTACGAAACGAACGCTCTAACCACTGAGCTACCGCAACCGGTTTTACACGTTGCATATTATCATATCTTACATAGTTAAATCATTTCTAACTGATCTGAGAAACTCTTTCAAATGTAATGAGCAACCGTAAGAACGGTGGTCGTTGCAGGTATTGGCACGTTAAAGTAGCATCATCGCTACGGTCCTGAGCGCTAAGAGTAGGTCTAAATTTGTGGTACTTCATCTACAGCTGATGGCATCTCAATATGGATAAAAAATTTTCGAAGGGACGTAAAATTAAGAAACAATCTTCCATTCAAAATCTAAAACTTAAAAAAATGGACAAATGTACATAATAGAGGAGGTTCAGATTCTTAGAAATATTTGTAGAAAGTGTAATTCATGTAACTTTTCTAGCTCATAATTCTAAAAAAAACAAAATCTTTTACGATCTTTTAAGAGTGATTTTTACAAAGAGATCGACACTGAAAAGAAACTGATATGAAGAAATTAGATGGATGGAATTAGAAATTGACACTCCAATCCTTGGTACTAGAAAGCTGTCCCTTGTCATCTATCATGTGTCTTCCCTAGATTATAAAGTGTGAAGTTATATATCCCTTTATGAATCATTTGACACCTTGAATTTCTATATTTACAATTTGCGTTTGATGTATCAAACTCATAATAGCTGAATCACATATAACTGTATTTTGTACATTTGATACTTTAAGTGCAGCTGTGGGAAAGGAACTGACAATTTTAGACCGAAATTTATGATGTAAACCGAGCCCCATTTCAACTCTATACATGAATATTTGACAAGCAACAGTGAAATCTGTTCCAGGATTTTGCAATTTTAGACATGTACGAGTTTTAAAAATTTATTGTATACCTTTTGACGATATCAGACAGTTTGTATAAAAGTCAGTTATTTAATCGTTTGCTTTTAAATTGCCTTGTAGGGAATATATATATATATATATATATATATATATATATGTATGTATGTATGTATATATATATATATATATATATATATATATATATATATATATATATATATATATGTATGTATGTATGTATGTATGTGTGTATATATATATATATATATTGAAAGTATATCCACTTTGTATAAGTCACAATTAAACTAACTCCAATATACGTGTACCCAACTCACACGACCCTGGGTTTATAGGTTATTCTAGGTCACCAGTGTAAACTCAGTTGACCTATTGCAATTGGTTAGCGGTCGTCGTCGTCAGGTAATATTTGGACAATTTTAACTTAATAGCTACCATTCTATTTCTTCTCAAATTTGGTCTGAAGCATCTTTGAGTCAAAGGGGACATGAAGTGTAAATTTCAGAATACCTGAGGCCTTAGGAGCGGGGCAAAAACTACCAAATACTGACCAATTTTCAAAACTCTTCTCTTCAACCTCAAATCAGTATCAAAAATCAAATGCATAGTGATGTAGAACAGAAAGTAGAAATTCTGACTCCAAGACTAAACTTGGTTTATAGTATTTTTGTATGAAACATTTGTCAACAAACATCTTTAATGCTATTGATACTAAATTGAAGCTAAATATATATTTAGAATGAACAGATAGCCCTTTAACAAAATTATAAATTTCATGTTCCCAGGGGTAGGGATTTGGTATCAGGATGGGGCTAAAATGGTCATTGATTAAATGTGTTAACAATTGAACACGGTTAACTACCTTTGTAATGCTTTTCAAATTTGGTATGAAGCATTTTTGGGACAAGGGGGACATTGTAACTTTCAGGACTCCTACATCCCCGAGACTTCAGGGGCGATGCAAAAATTGATCCAATTTTCAAAAACAGTTCTTCTCTACAACCGCGTATCTTTAGATTAAATCGATATTTAAAAGAAATAGTCCTTTACCAAATTTGTAAATTTCATTATCCAAGGGGGTAAGGGTGTTGGTTCCAGAGTAGCGCCAAAATTATTATACTGATTATTGTATTTATCATTTGAAAGACGCATTAAAGTTTGTTGTTACGGTATAAAGAGTAAATGCATATCTAGGAAAAGCAGCAAAGGATTCGCCAAAACTGAATTTTGCAATTCCAGGGTTTGGATTCTAGGACGGGTCCATATTAGTCATATCGTATTAATGTTACATATATTAACAGTACAGGCACTTTCAAGGACACTTAAGGTTTTTAAAGAATACATATTGTTTTACTGTTGCTGAATATTAGAATTTAGCTTAGATTGATTGATTGATTATATCTTGTTTAACGTCCCGCTGGAGAATCTTTCACTCATATGGAGACGTCACCATTGCCGGTGAAGGGCTGCAAGGGGTACTGAGGATCTATTCTAACAACGATAAGACCTGTGGGCCTCTTATTTACCTTTATATTGAAACCCGTGGGGATTCCGGTTGTTAGAATAGTACCACTTGCTTGTCGTAAGAGGCGACTAAATGGGGCCGTCCATCGGATGAGACCGCAAAAACCGAGGTCCCGTGTCACAGCAGGTGTGGCACATAAAAGATCCCTCCCTGCTCAAAGGCCACAAGCGCCGAGTATAGGCCTAAATTTGCAGCCCTTCACCGGCAATGGTGACGTGTCCATATGAGTGAAATATTCTCGAGCGGGACGTTAAACAATATTTAATCAATCAATCAATCAGTTATATTGTGAAAAACGTAACGTAATACGAAGGCGAGTCAATAAGTAACCAGCCTAACTTATTTCCGTTGACCGAGACGGTCACGATTTTCATGTCTTGTTTCAATACATGTTGTATACCTTGATACAAAATTGCAAACGTATCAAATCATTCTTTAATAAGATATTGAATGTCAAGCATGGCTAGTGATGTAAAGGTATGCTTTTCATCTAACGTCGAGTACCATGCTGTAATTTAGTACTTGTATTTAAAAGGTAAAACAGGCAAGGAAATATATGGCAAGTTAGGGATGTTTATGGATCTTCTGCACCATCTTATGCTCAGGTTAAATTCTGGGTAGGGGAGTTCAAACGCGGTAGAACGTCTTTAGAAGATGAAGCCAGCTCTGGACGCCCAGTGGATGCAGAGGACGAAGAAATGTGTGACAAAATTCAGGATCTGTATTCTCTGATAGGCGAATTCAGGTGGAAGAAATAGCATTGGCATTAAACATTTCACATGGTAGCGTTTCAACAATCTTGCATGGTCTATTAGTTATGTGGAAACTAACAGCCCGTTGATTCTTAGCGATGAGCAATTGGAAACCAGAACATCAGTATGCAGCGACTTGTTGAAACGTATAAGGTCAAAAGATGATTTTCGTTTGCGTTGATTAGACTTGGGTTCTTTAGGATAAAGCTCAGAGTCGTGAGTAGGTAGTGTCGGGGTCCCCAAGGCCAAAGAAGTTCAAGATGCAACCATCTATTGGCAAGGTGATGGCCACAGTATTTTGGGATGCAAGGCGTTATTATGTTGGATATTTTACCCAAGAGAAGTATGATAATTGGAATGTACTATGCAAACTTGCTAGACCAGCTGAGAATCACCATCCGTGAAAAACGCCGAAATAAACTCTCTAAAGGTGTTTTGCTGCATCAAGACAACGCAAGAGTCCACAAAGTTGCAATGGATGCTGTAGAGCGAAACAGGTATGAACTAATACCACATCCTGCCTATTTGCCTGACCTAGCTTTTAGCGACTTCTTCCTATTCCTAAACTTGGAAAAGTGATATCCGTGAACGTCATTTCCGGTCTGACAAAGATGTCGTAACGTCAGTTGAGGAGTGGGTTAATGGAAAGGACCCAGACTTTTTCAGTCTGGGGTGATGACACTTGAACACCGTTGGTCTAAGTGCATCACACTAGAGGTCTATTACATCGAAAAAGAAGAGGTGGATCTCAACCGGAAATAACTTATTGACTCGCCCCCGTAACATACCGAAGACGAGACAAGAAAATACACATTTACATGTTCATACATATGAATGGGAATGGATTTATTTCATAATTATGAGTAGAATTCAATTTGATACATCCGTTCAAACGAATACATCTGTTATTTACGGAATTTAATCTTAAAATAATTATTAGATGTTTCAAATCTGAAGAATCCATCGTAATTAAAGGCATGTTAAAACTATATTGGTGATCAGATATTCCAACAGTCTGTTGGAATTCCCATGGGCACGAACTGTGCTCCTTTGTTAGTTGACCTATTTTTATATTCTTACGAAGCAGAATTCATTCAAATGCTTATACACGAGAAGAAAAAAATCTCTTGCTGTGGCCTTCAATTTGACAATTAGATATATCGACGACGTTTTGTCTATTAACAATGATTATTTTCATTCATATGTTGATTCGATATATCCCAGTGAGCTTGAAATAAAAGATACCACAGAGTCTACCACTTCTGCTTCGTACTTATATATTTTACTGAAAATAGATGCCGTCGGCAAACTGACAACTCAGCTTTATGACTAACGGGATGATTTAAATTTCTCCATCGTCAACTTCCCTTATTTATGTGCCAATATTCCATTATCACCTGCATATTGTGTTTATATATCCCAACTGATTCGATACGGAAGAGCTTATTCTTCTTATGATCAGTTTTTAGATCGAGGCGGGCTACTGACAAAGAAGTTGATGTTACAGGGGTTTGTCTAAAGGCAGCATTTCGCAAATTTTATAGTCGTTATAACGATCTTGTTTGCCAGTACAATTACCATTAAGTCGAATGCTGTCTGATATGTTTCATACCAATTATTAGGCCGTTCTTTGGAAACTGATTCTGACAACGGGTTGCTCCGTTTACTTGATCAGAATATAGGGCTTACGGCGGGTGTGACAGGTCGACAGGGGATGCTTACTCCTCCTAGACATCTGATCCCACCTCTGTTATGACCAGGGGTCCTTGTTTGCCCATCCCTCTGATTTGTATTTTCTATAGGAATTACGAGATTGAATACTGTTAGTTATCTTAGCCTATTCATTTTATACGTTAATTATCCCTTCCCAATTCCTTGCGAAAGGGGATGTAGTAACGGCACACACACACACACTGTGTGTGTGTGTGTGTGTGTGTGTGTGTGTGTGTGACACCCTGACCTTGCACTTCCGCGTGTATGAGTATGTGTGTGTAACACTGAACTTATACACACTGTAAAAGTAATATTTTTGCTCGATTGATTTTAAATTTCGCAGGTATCCTTATTATACAGATGAGGAAGACCCTATTTGATTTTCGGGTCAAGGTCACTACGGGACTTCATATTAGCCTCTCGACAGGCGATGTGTTTTTGCTTGATTGATTTAATATCTTACATGCAGTTTTGTTATCAAGAGAGGAAGAACTCTATTGATTTGGGGTCCAAGGTCACGATTACTAAGGGATATTCCATACATTGCGATGTCTTGCTTTGCAGAGCTGTTGTAATTACTAGTAATTATCTCACAAAAGCAGAACGTCGGGTTGCTGTCTTCCGCTGCCGCATCAAAATTTGCATTTCCCAACACCAGTTTTACGGACATTGAATTAGTGTGATGTCCAGACCTTATAATTGCTTGTATGCCCAGCTGGAAGTTGTTGTCTCGCTGTCAAGTAAAATGCATCTATAAAGAGAATGATATTAACTCATTTCCCTTTACAATGACGCTTTAATGATAACTTAACTCCCTCCATTCCAATCGCTGTTCATTCATTTGGATTTTGTATTTGATGGCATTTAACCGATACAAGAACTCGAAATTTCCATCAGGGCGCCCTATTCAAATGTCAGGTTCCTTTTTTGTAACGGTAGTTCATTAATTAATTATATGTGATTTTAATTAAATATCTCTGTACACTCCTCCATTCGCTATGAATAAACATATATTCTTGATTCGATCTTATTCACAAAATTGATCGTGCCTGAAATTTCTAACTGTCGTATGAGAACCTGGTGCCACTACACGATTTCGAGCGATAGCTGATCTTTGGTGGATTTAGTTGTGGAGAACTCCTTTGTCGTATAACAATCACCCCACCTTCTACAACATATGTTACGGCCTGTTTAATTCTATTCGTACAGACGTGTAGTAATTTCCTTACCTGTATCTTTCTCTTTTCGGGACAGATCTATATACCTGTTTACAACTATTTGTGACGACGTACTGAAAGGGACTATAAGTTTTCTCTTCGTCACTATGTCCGTAGTCTGTCACACTTGTTTTTTTTTTCTCGTTTTTTGATCATGCGTTGAGTTATGAATCTTAAATATAATATAGGGTATAAGATTGTATGTTTACAAATCATGTTTAAGAGCAATTTGTACGAGATATACATGTATGGGATTTTGTGGAATATAGTTTTCCATTTTTTTCACCATGTTTTAATTTAGGAAGCAGAAATTTGGTGTGTAGTTTACAATACTGTGTGTTTACAATTTCGTTACAGTGTAGCGAAATTGAGGAGGTTTATAGGCAGAGTATAGTTTGGTTTTCCGCATTTTTCATCATGCTTTGTGTAAGGAAGCTGAAAATTGGTATGTAGTGCACTAATGTACTAGTATGATTAATGGAAAGACACAAATTAAGTTTCACTTTCACTTCAAAAAATATAGTTTCATGGTTGAATGAACTTATTAAGTTTTTTCTAAACGGTTTTCATTTTGATTTGATTTAGGAATCTAGGACTTTTTACAGTTATGCTTACTTGGAAATCTGAAATTTGATATGTGGTTACCCATTTAGTGAGTAGATACAAATGAAGTTTCACTTTAAATAAAAAGGTTCATGGTTGAATGAACCCATTCATTTTTTTCACACGTTTTTAAACCATGATTTGATTTAGGAAGCTGAAATTTGGTATGCGATTTACTAATATATGAAGTTTCGTCCCAGTGGATTGATTTTTCGCGATTATGGAACTTTGTACCGAACGTTCCTTGAATTATTAAGATTATTTTTTCACCTTAATTTGAATTAGGAAGGTGAGATTTGGTATGTGATTTACTAATATATTGTTAAAGATTAAGTTTAAGTTTTGTCAGAGTGGACTGATGTTTACAAGATTTATATGACTCTGTGCCGAATGTGGTTTTCGAGACGTCTCTCTACAATGCCTTGATTTAGGAATTTGAATTTTTATTATGGTTATTGAATGAATAGAATAGACACACACTAAGTTTCACTTTCGTTACAGTTGATTTATTCCAGCAAAAATTGTAAAACTCGTTCTCATGATTGACTGACTCTATTGTTGTATTGTTTACTGTACTTGTTATTGTGGGAGACCGGTATAATTTAAGGCATGACACCAAATTATAATCGAGCCGTAAAATCCGGCGAAATAATATTTCCTGCTTCTTGAAAAATAATACATGCCTACTCTTTTAAACATACATTGTCTGCACATAAAGACATCCCTCCATTAAATACGGACGCTGTAGGGAACATGTACTGCTTTTGCAATACTTATAGAATATTTGTTTATAACTAGAGATGTCAAAACGTCAAATAAGAAAGCAAACTGTCTAGACCAGTCGAAGCCAGTTGTTGCTTGTCGAACGATTTGCCATTATGGAAATCAAGGATCAGTCATAAGAAGTGATGCGATCATAATTAGTCGCGTACAACCTAATAGTCATGCGACTTGTATATGACCTGAATGATATTGACAATGTGCAGATGACAAGAAAGCAAGGATACGGACAACCTATCATCATTCCACGAAAAAGACTTCGTGAAAAGGGATTCTGAATTTTTTTTCATGTAGAAACTTATGGTCCAGTGGATTAGGAACGAAATGTGGAACATTATATATATTTAGACACTTATTTGGAAAGATTTATTGGTGTCGATAAGACCATAACATAATTTACCAATACCTTCACAACAAAAGTCATCTGTTATATTTCAGATTCAATCGCTTAGAATCACTGCGTACTCTTCAGTTGAAATCACAACCTACAGACAGTCATATACGGTCGTGGCTCATGCAATAGAGAGGATGAGAGGATGGAAAGTCGTGAGTTCACGCACCACCCACGGCAGATACGAGTTACAAAAATGACTGTTCCATTGCCAAGAGCTTAACATTAATCAGAAATGTGAGTCACGTGTCTTTCATGTTCAGGAGACCACCGCTGTCCCCGTTATGTTACGCGTTGTCTTTGTTACATTAGGCGTTGGCTCGATAATTATATATCATTTAAAAAAGACTCGCTCAGTGTTTAGTTCATAGATCAGGTTTAAAGTCGTGACACTTCTTCTAAAGCGTGTTACGTCTATATATATATAAGTGAACTACTTTCGTAGGGTGTTGCATTAATCGATCAACTTTCCACGAACCTTTGCGTACAAGCCACGTTAATGACAGTGATACCAATAAGTGCCTACACAGGTACAAGAATTCACACATTGTGATTTCAGTGTAATGTTTAGTAAACTCACTGAAATTAATATCTTAAAAACACCTCAGACAAACGAAATCAAAATACATGTTGATATGCATTTTATTTGTATACATTACGTTTGCAAACAGATTCAAAAACATTTTGAAAAGGAGATGGGTTAACAAGACGAGAAAATTCTTATGAGGGCACTAGGATCGTAGTTTGATCGAGTTTCAATACACACTACATGAAGATGTTTACATGCTACTTTGATAAACTGAAACCCTCGTGGTTCTTGAATCATTCTATGCAAAACTTTAAAACTCTGTCTCACAAATCATGGTATCAACTGTAAAGTATTTGAATTGATTTTTCGCCCCAAATTTATCAGATTGTATTTAAATCATGCGATTTCCAATTTTGTCAGAAAGGAATTTTTATGTCAAACTGATTTGTAAAAAACGCGCCATATGTTGCTGTAGTGCACTTGAGCTATTTGTCTTCCTGTAATGATAACAACGATGTACCAGAAAAGAATCACGGTAATTATCAATTTAATAGTTGCTTTGATATAATGTTAACTTGATGTATTTCTTTATAGTATATTTTCATGTATTTATAAGGGTGACTTGTCAGTTCAAGAATGTAAACAAAACACGTTAGATGTAAGTGGTACATTTTCTATTGCTTATTTGTCAACAAGTCAGGCATTAATTGTCTATTTTTATGAAGTATTATCAGTTGATATTAATATTGATCTCAATCAGTATTAATTCTTGATCATAGTTATTTATCATTATTGTTATTTGTTTAAATATTTACATATTGTATAACATAGTAAGTTTCGTTATTTTGAGTATTGCAATCAATCTCGTCCTACTCCTAGTGAAAAAGACTATCAGAAGGACACGGATTGGCAATTATTAATACGTACAACATGCAGTATAAGAAAGATAAGCAGCATTCCATCAATAAATCTTACCTCGGAGATGGATCATGAAATTTACAGTATAGTCTAAGGGTCTAATGAACGATTTGCGAAATGTGGACATGTTTAAATATAATGTTTATTTTTGTGGTACTGCATAATGTAGAGGGAAATCGATTTTTTCCGAAGAAAGGTGATTGAAGGTCTGAAGACCACGTGCCAGGCAATCGGAGCATTCCCTCGTAATTGTCTATAACGGTGAACACGACTTTTCACATTTATATTAATTATTGCACATGTAGTTACCTATTGTTTTGTGTTTTGTATATCCTCTTCAACCCAATTTTGTGGAAATATTCATTAATAGTACTTGATTTTGTATTGTACTGAGATACGTTTGTTTTCTTGCTCCCATGTTTAAGAACACATAGTTATTATATGTATGTAACCCCCGCATATCACCAGGAAATCCCAGATTTCCATTTTCCTGGCTATTTGGCTATTATGAATAGAAGTCACCCCGTTCATTTTCACTAATTTAATATTTGTTGAGGAATTTCTCGGTCAGCAAACAGTCTCAAGTTCTTGCTCATTATGTGTGCTGAGGGTGTCTAATGCAAATGTTTTACATTTAAATACTGTACACCAAGATTGATCGCCGTGGAGTTGGAACCTCTATCCAAGGGATAATGAAATTTACAATGTTGGTAGAGACCTAACTACTGCTATACATGACTGTGTTTCATTTTTCTCAGACATATGCAGTTGTAGAGAGGATGTTTGAATTTCGGTCAAACAACCTGTGGTATATAGTCCTTTAATCTATAATTCATTTCCCCTTTGTTTCAAAGATTCATCATATCAAATATGAAAAATGAAAAACAGAGAAATGTTGCATTATTAAGTTTAACGCACATATTTAATCACTATGACCAATTTGGCCCCACCTTGGTATCCAAACTCCATCCCCTGGGATTATTAATTGTATAAGTTTGGTAAAGGACTACGTGCCCCATCTAATATGTATTTGGTTTCATTTTCATATCAACACCACAATAGTAAATATAACTTATTATACGTGTTTTACACATAAAAACTGTATAGATTGGTCCCACCCTGGTCTCAGAAGTTGTGAAATATACAAATTTGTTCTTTATCACTATGCATGTAAGTTTGTTAATTTTAATAAAAGTGCGCTTTTTTTGGCTGTTTTCACCATTTTGAACGGTGCCAATACGTGTAACTACCCAAATACTTTATACTTGTAAATCGTCAAACACCTGTGCCGATGTGGTTTGGGTAAAATAGACATAAATAAAGACTTTTTATTAGCATGATTGATGTATTACATTGATTAAATTTAATATTTGAGTATCACAATTGTTTTGGGTCCGTTTATCTTTTGGGTAATTAGTAGCAGTGGTGAAAATGGCTGTTTTAAGTGAAAGTACAGACGGTTTTATAACTTTCAGTCACTCTTAGCTATTACGGACTTCAATTTATGAATTTGGGTTAGAAATGATGTCTAATGTTGCACATATTATATGATTGCTCGTTACAATTCAGAAACAGTCTGTTCTGTGGCACATGCAGTGGCAGGCCCATGTAAAATTCGATTAAAAGGTAGCAGACATTTTTCTGATTCACTCCTGTGTGTCTTTGGAAGTATATAAAATTTCGGGTCAACTGTGGGAGTAATGTAGATTATGTGTCAGTATATTAGAATACAGAGTAGGGTTTTATGGAACTAATTGGATGGAGATGGATCACTTGGATGAATAAGTTGACCTAAAAGGTACATAAGGCGATAAAACAACAACATTGAAATGTGACTTTTACCAGAAAATTGATCCACCTATAATTTTTTTTGTTATCCAGAATTGATCCTTTTTAGCAGAAAACTACATATTCACTTCCTAATGAAAATGGTTCTTCCAACAGTAATTGGAATTCTTGATATTTTAATTTTGTATGCGCTTTTAGAAAGGACTTCACGCGCTTTGTGTAAAATTCCCCTTGAATAACAGCCAACTGCTGAGGACATCTACATTAAAAATTACTTTAGTTATAGCGGATTGATTGATTGATTGATTATATATTGTTTTACGTCCCGCTCGAGAATTTTTCACTCATATGGAGACGTCACCATTGCCGGTGAAGGGCTGCAAAATTTAGGCCTATGCTTGGCGCTTATGGCCTTTGAGCAGGGAGGAATCTTTACCGTGCCACACCTGCTGTGACACGGGACATCGTTTTTTGCGGTCTCATCCGAAGGACCGCCCCACTTAGTCGCCTCTTACGACAAGCTAGGGGTGCTGAGGATCTATTCTAAGAACCCGGATCCGCACGGGGTAGCTATAGCGGAACCTTAGACAATGGATATACATGTACCAATGAAGAGCGATTATTACATTATGACTACAACATTGTAGTGTATGGGCTAATGAACGTGTTAAGAAATGTTTAAATATGATATTTATTTTTGTCATTTTGAATAATGTAGAGGGGAACCGATTTCTTTCCAAGAAAATTGAAATATGATTTTATGCATTTATTGTGCTCTTAGTGATCCGCCTCAGCATAGTACTACTATCATACCATTTCAAATTGTTTTCTTGCTCCCTCGTTTATCACTCCCCGTTAGTCTGTAACCCCCGCATATCACCAGAAATTATAACATTTCCGCTTTTCTTGATATGTGACGTTGTTCGCCTATATAATTTGAGTATAACACACCTCCGTTAATTATCATCAATTTAAACGTTTGTTGCGAAACTTCTCGGTCAGAAAACAGTCTCCAGTTCTTGTTCATTCTGCGTGCTGAGAATATGTTAAGTGAACTTTAATTTTTGTTAGAGATGAAGATTTTTGAAATTCGGTCAATTTTTCAGTTTTAGCCCCACATCTAGGCCCTGCGGAGCGTAATCCTTAAATCTATAAGTTATGAGCCTTTCTTCCAAAGATTCATCATACCAAATTGGAGAAAGACTGGACGAGCAGTGTTGAAGAACTTTAAAATGTCCATTCATTAACATATCCGTTTAATTACTATGTCCATTCTGGACCCGCGCTGGTACCTAAACCCCTACCCCTGGGGTCATTATATTTACTATCTTGGTAAAGGGTTACTTGCTTCCTCTGATATGTATTTCGTTTCAATTTCCTTTCAGTAGCATAATAGAAGATGTAATTTAAATGTTTTACACAAGTTTGGTCCCACCCTATTGTCAGAACTTTTATCCCGAAGGTCATAATATCGAATGGCAAAGTAAACAATGTGTAAATCGTAATCATAAATCCCCACGACAGATACAAGATCGAGTGTAGGGCAACACGGACCTCCGACAAAGCGACGGTAGGATCAGGTGTCATGGAGGAGTAAGCATCCTCTGCTGACCGGTCACACCCGCCGTGAGCCCTTATTCGAAAATAGGTATACAGGATTACCCGTAGTCAAAGTTAGTATGAAAAATGACAGTCTAACAAAGGGTATGAAACAAATCATTCAAGATATATCCCAGAGACACTTTCTAATCGCAAACAAGGTCATTGTAGCGACCGTAAAATTTGCGAAATGATGCCTTCAAACGAGATTCGTGATAACACTGCAACGTCATGAAATGAAAACCTCTGGTTGGGACCTTTCTGTTCTATATGACTATGAATTTAGGATTGTTTATTTTAACAAATGTGTGCTTTTTGGCAGTTTTCGCGCCCTCTTAAGGCCTTGAGGGCGCAGAAGTCCTCCGATTTAGAATAATTTATGAGATTTATAATAATTTATGTCCCCCTTGTCATAAAGATGCCTAATAACATGGGTATTTGGGTTCAAATTTACGATTAAAAACTATAAATACAGGATATCCAAATTTGCGCATGAAAAAGAAAACAATTTATAACCCAAACGGTGAATGTAGGATATATATATATATATATATATATGTATATATATATACTCCTTACGAAAAAACAATTATAAACCAAATGTCTATTATTTTTTGGTCGAAATTTTAGCTGGGCCCTGGCACTAATTTACTAAACTTTTTTTCCTGCATTGCAACAAACAATTACCTTGAATATGCAACAATATTAGATATAATTTCAAATTTGAATTTCTTAGTCCAATTCATAATATGAAATTTACAATAGCTTCTAAAGAGTGAGTGGATGTAACTGAGTGCGGACGTGTTCTGGGTGCTTCGTTTAGTTTGTTTTTTTCGAAATTCTTGGACACTGTGGAAACTAATTAACAGGAAGATGTGTGAGCTGAAGGATTGAAACGTTAATTGTTGAAGAGGTTTATTTATCACGGTATCGTCCGTGACAAACTGGGGAAAAGTAAAAAAAAAAAAATAAAATTGCAAGGCAAGTAAACAGCCAGTAGCGAAAAAAGTGACACAAGCCAAGCAAAGTGTATAAATATTGTGAGTGAAATTGTGCCCGATGGTCAAAATAAGTCCCTTCTTAGTAACATATTAACGGTAGCTAACAATGCGTTGCACGGTTCACGGAATAAATGTAGTGAGGGGATCAGACTCACAAGGCCTTTAACATCAACTCCGAAAACCGGTTCTTCTGGTTTTACAGTCTGTGCGATTCCACGAGTAGCCATAATTAAGAACGAATAATCAGAACAGTAGCAGAGACGAACCGGAAAATAGATTATTTATTAGGAAAACCTAACAAGCTGGACAAAATAGAAAGTGCACTTGGGAATTTAGTGTTGAAAGTTGACATGTTAGAGTGTCAAGCGAATTCAAAGACTCTTTATCTTTTATGTCAACCACAGTAGAAGAGTTAGAAAGATCGGAAAAATCCTCTTCTAAAAAGTTGAACAGGAATTAACTCGTTAAGAAAAAATGTTAGTGTAAAGGTGTGGAAGATCTTAGGAGGTCTGGTGACAGAATATAGGAGAAAATAACTGACCTTCGATGGAGATCAATAAAAAAAACCCCCAATCTAGTCTTCACTGCCCTCAGAAAAGAAAACATAGATGAAGATAAAAAGGACAAGTTACGAATGTTTTTCAAGATGGAACTCAAGATCGACCACCACATCGAACTTGGTAACGTTCACCGTTTTGGAAAACCAAGAGGTGACGGAAGGAGGCCAATCGTGGTCAAGTCCATGCATAACAAAGATTGTGATTGGTTAAAAATGATGTTTTATGTTGCGCAACACTCCTTACGACATTCAGGAGCAGTTACCTCCAGACATGAACATAAAAGTCAACAGCTACTTCCTGTTATGCACCAATCGCGAAGAGAAGGAAATCGTGCCAAACTCGTGAAAGACAAACTTATCACAAGTGGCAAACTGTATGAACCCGGTGATGACGATGAGAGTGAATTTGTCAACATGTCCTTGTCAGGACCGAAACTGGGAGGCAACGTGTAGGGGAACGCAGATAGTGTTCGAACGAAACTCTCAGTGTTATCGTGGAACATATCTCGATCTTTAATTCAAAAGTTAAAAAATGCGCAGTAGTTTTAGCGGACAACAATCCTTGGATGGGCAGGATATGCGTCATTAACTGGAGAAAAGCCTGAAAAGAAGACAACAATAGACTACTACCCGGTTATTTTCAATCCCATCACTGAATACAAAACCATACAAAAGTGTCTAAGGCAGGCAGATTATAGTCAGTCATGATTATGTGATCACCACCTTTGATCTGGGTGCTTGCGTGAAGGCCTTTCCCCTTGTCTGGAGCCAGCCTCAGAGGTAAAAGAAGCACTTCATTCTAATTCGCACCTTTCACCTCATCTCCGCGTATCTTAAAATGATAGGGAAGAAAATGAATGGAAATGGTCTGTCTGACATTCTTGTAGAGGCAGAAATCATCAGCTCAGGTTCTTTGAAAGGCGTTGAGACCGGAAAACATTATCACTGCAACAAGACAATACTTGAATGCCTGGAGCGTCTGATGTTGGCAAAGTATCTGAACATGGCAGGAGTTGATAGCAACTTTCTTGTTCTCTCTGAAGAAACCACAACCCTCCTTGATCCGACACCTGTATCCTTAGTGCATGACTCTGTCAGACAGCTGCTTGAGGACAACAGTATGAATAACTTCTTCAGGTACTATGAACAGTTGAGACAAGGAAAACATGGAAAACCACTCCAGTTCTGGCTAACGTACATGGATCACATCGGGCTTGTACTGTCTCTCTTGTATGCTGTGAAGATGAATGATTTTGAACTGTATGTCCGGCGTTTATTGGTTATGCCTGATCTGTTCGTCATCTTTGGAGGTCACAAATATGCCAGATATTTCACATTCTTTGGGGTTTTTATCGCCAATATTGAAGTTTCACATCCAGGTGTTACAGAGCTGCTGAAGCGTGGGGCATTCGGTGTGGCAAGAATATTCATCCCTGGAAATCGATGTGCTGTGGACAAGGCGATGGAAAAGACCATCATACCCAATGCCAAGAGCAGGGGTGGTGCAGCTGCAGCTGGTACCGGTCTCGCGGGGATTGCATCAAACTATCCAGCTTATCAAAAATGGGTGAAAACAACTCATAAGAGAACAAAATACATGTAAGTGACATTTGACATGGCAGAAATATCAAGAGGCAATTATTTGGATTCCCAGCACCTTGACTTTCGTCCAACAGAAGTAACCAACAGTGAAAAGAGCGTGGTAAGAGCAGCTGCAGCAGTAGAAATCTTCACAAACCCATTTGAGGTTCATGAAAAGGAGAAGTTGATCATGTTCTCATAGGGTGCTACAGTTCCTGCCGATATTGAAAGGGATGTCCTTCGTGCAGAGGCAGCAGGCAAAAATCAGAAAGCGGACTTCATCACTAAGAGACTGGAAGTCAAAGAAAATCTCTTTCAGTCAATCAAACAGCTGTAGCTGAAAACCATGGAGGACATATCAACGAAAGTCATACTGAGGTCAAAGCAGAAGAACGTTACCAAGTACAGACATCAAGGAAATGTTGCTTTTCAGCTTTTGGTCAAGTCTCAGACTGGTGACCTGGACATGGATTTGAAAGAGGTTATGACTTACCAACTGACCCCTGTTCCTTACAGCCTTGGTACTGCAGATGGTTATCTGGCTAAGACTGACAAAAGCACTGCTTTTCACTACCTGACAAAAGAGGTTGAGGATGCACAATTTCCGCCTGCTGATGAGACTTTAATGATCAATGATGGCAATGCAACATTATATGCTATGCAGCAAATTCCTCCAAACTTTCGCCAGATCTGCCAGAAACTGTACGACATGGTGCCACCGTCTGTGGACTTTGTGTTCAGTACAGACATATACCAAGACTATTCAGTGAATTTATGGAAAGAAACAGAAGAGGATATGGTGACAAGATCACCCTCAAAGGAAAGAGCACAACGCGACCTGCAGATTGGAAAGCCTTCCTGGTGAATGACGAGAACAAAGTTCCGTTTATTCAGCTACTATTGACTGTTTGAAGCAAGGTCGCGCTTGCTGAAAAGCTCCAGGGAAGGGATACAGTCCTTGTCTGTGAAGGAAAAGCATTTAAGCTGACATCAACTGATGGTGAAACGACATCAAAAGAGGAGCTGCATTTCTTGTCATCTACCCAAGAGGAGACAGACTCACGTGTCATTCTCTACTCTACGTATGGACAAGAGCTTGGATATAAGCACACTCGTGTAAAGAGTCGTAACACAGATGTGTTATTTATCCTGTTGAACTTTGCCTGTCTGCTGGATCACGTGACACTTCTCTTTGACACAGGCAAAGGCAACCGAAAGCGACTGATAGGCATTATTGACCTTGCCAGAAGACTCGCACAACATTCTGTTCTGCACTCCTGCCTCTGCATGCTTTCACTTGTTGTGACTCCACTAGTGGTTTTAAAGGCAGAGTGAAGGCAGTGAAAGTTCTTCAGCAGAAGCCAGCGTTCGTGCAAAACCTAGCACAGCTTGGGGACACCTGGGAAGTGAAAGAAGAAATGACTAACAAGCTGAACTCCTTCACTTGCTGCATCTATGGAAGAGCAGGTATCAGCGAAGTTGATGACTTGAAATATCATCAATGCCAGTCAGAATGTAGACTTGACTACTTTGCCACCATGTCGGCGCAGCTTGAAGCAACACGTTCACCGCTGCAATTTCCAGGTTGCCATCTGGGAACATGGAAACCAGGCTGTGCCAGACATTTCCTGTCCCACAGAAGGCCATGGATTGAAAATAAACAATGGGATGCTGTAACCTCTTTGGATAGAGGGAGAAGAATAACTGATTTTACCTCAGGCTGTAATTGATGGCCTAAGTAGTATCCTGAACGCAGATGAGGAGGATGAAGAAGATGAAAAGTACTTAGTACAAAATGGCTTGGACAATTTACAGGACTCCAGTTCTGAAGGTTCCGATGAAGCTTGAAAGTGAACTCTCTCAGTTTGGTGACTTTGGAGCCTGTTAAAGTGGTAGTTTGGTGTCTATGGCATAATCTTAAATTTTTGGAGGTAGGGGATATATATGTAAAACTGTGATGACATACTTGACTCTGGTGGTTGCAGATGTGGTCAAAAACTATCAATAGACTATGTAGTATAATATGATACATCTGAAGAGTTGAATTGGGCCTTCACGATTTGTAGACAATAGAAGATATATCGCCGATACAGTGAAAAAGGTTATTCATAAAAGTAATCCATTATTGTATCCAAACAATGACTGACAGAAGACTGATCAAACTACTACCAAGCAGACTGTTAATTATGTAATAAAATTGGCATGAATAAAAGCTGATTTCTTGTTTATTTACAGGGACTATTTCAAGTTACATTTTAACGATGGAAGCAAGTGTTTTAGAGGGTAACCTTACGTCAAAGGCTGTAACTCCTGTGCATCTAAATTTTTTATGGAAACATTTTAGTTTTGTGTTTAGGACATTCCCAGGAACATTTTGACACCAGTCATGATTACCCCTGGGGGATGCACGGTAGGCCTACCTAGCTTGTGGCCTAACTATAATATTGAAGATTGTATCTCGGCAATGCACAACAATGTAGATAAATGTATAAATACTTTTGGGAAATATTTACTAGAATTTTCTAAATCCACTGGTGATAGAATTGTTAATGGTAGAATAGGTGGTGATGAATGTGGTAATATTACATTCAGTTTGATCGACTATATTATTACAGAAAATTCGTGTATATCAAGTATTAGCAAATGTGTATTTGGGGTTTTCACAGTATTTTCTGACCATTCACCTGTGTCCTTTTGTATATCATTGAAATATGTCATTCAAAACAGTCATAGTGTATTAAACATCTGTCATGGTAGAGTAAACGCAAGGACAGTTAAATGGAAGAATGGAAAATCTTAAGCTGTGAAAGAGTGTTTGAACAATGTCATTCCCGATCTTCATGCGTCGACATTTTTAGATTATTACTAAACAATTGTGTTCTCCCTTTCTGTGCACGAGCCGAAACTTTAAAAAGATTGTATGCCTAAGTCACGCAAAATGTTCTTAGAAGATAAGCCATGGTTCACTGAAAATTGTAAACGTCTGTATGTAGATTACAAAGACAAATTAAAAGCATTAAATGCAAATAAATCGGATGAAAATAGAGAATCACGTAGTAATGCTAAAGCAATTTACAAACAATATGAAAATAAAGCCAAACGTCAGTATAAACGCCATGAGGGTGACATGTTCACCTTTTTGCAAAAACATTTTCACAAATTAGTCTAATCATGTGAGTAGTAATTTAACATTAGATGATTTTAGTAAGCATTTCAAAAACCTCAGTAGTTTAAACACTGCTAAAGAATTTCACGACGAGCGTCAAACGTCAGATTTTTGTGATTTTGAGCCCAATGCTCTAACCACTCGGCCACCGAGGCCCCTGAACTGCAATAGAAAAATTAGAAACAAACAAACGCTGTGATGAAGATTGTATTGTAAACGAATTATTTATAAATTGCCAAGGTGTTCTAATGCCATATTTACATAAACTTTTTAATAACATATTTTATGCGGGCTTTTACCCAGAATCGTGGTCAAAAGTTTTATCACGCCAATTTTTGTAAAAGGGAGACATAAATGATGCGAATAATTATCGCGTTATATCTATCGTACGTTGCTTTGGTAAATTATTTACAACCATTCTGAACAACAGAATTTTGTTATGGGAACATATCTACAATATCTTATCCGATTCGCAGTTCGGTGTTCGTAAAGTTTTATCAAAAATAGATTTCATTTTTGTTTGCAATATCTAGTGAAAAAGTATCTCTCTAATAAGAAAAGAATATATTGCTGTTTTATTGATTTTCAAAACGTTTTTGATTCTGTTGATAGAGTAAAGTTAGGCATGTTACTTCAAATTGGTATACAAGGTAAAATGTTGAAAATAATCAAATCCCTTTATAATAATAAGTGTTGTGGGAAATACAAAGGTTTTCTTGGCGATTATCTTTGAAATGAAGTCGGTCTATTGCAGGGAGAAACATTATCTCCGTTGCTCTTTTCATTATATGTGAATGATTTTGAGGTATCTTTTATGTCGGATAATTGTCCTAGTGTTGATTTACAGATGTTAAATCTATTTCTTCTTATGTATGCCGATGATATGGTGATTTTTGCTGAAATCTTCAAAAGGTTTACAAAAAACTGTTAACTATTCTACATGGTTATACTGAAGAATGGAGCTTATCAGTAAATATACTGGACAAAAACAGTTAAGGATCATAATTTTGACCTCAAAAATTTTTATTAACCAAATAATTATTTTGACAAATTTTAACATGTATAGTTTTTCCAATGTGTCCTTAACACAATATATTTACCTGGTTTCATATTGACGTCATAAGTGCACGATTTTTTCGCCCAAACACAAGCAAGGGGTCAAAATCAAAGTGTGCCAACGTGTATATTGCAATTGAAAAATTGTGATTTTCATTTTATTGTGGGTATTTATTGCTCTAATCGACTCTTAGGTGAACAATTATTGACATTAAAAGCCACGAGGCGCCATTTAACTGCTCTGGAAGCTGGTCAGGCAGTAGGTATGCTTCAAGCTGGCCAAGTCCAGAGAACTGTCTCTAGACATTTTAATGTGTCCCAAAGTGTGATTTCAAGGTTGTGGAATCGTTTTAGGCAGACAGGTAATGTTTCCGAGAGACCGAGATCAGGTCGTCCAAGGTCCACAACCGCTCGTCAGGATCGCTATATGTCACTTATGGCTCGTAGACACAGGTTTCAGAATGCTGTCCAACTCAATACTGACTTCATGCAGCAAGTGGGGTGCGCATAACACCACAAACTCTCAGACAGAGACTTGATGCTGCTAATCTTCGGGCTCATCGACCTGCTGTTCGTCCCATTTTGAGAAGAAGACATCGTGTAGCACGACTCAATTGGGCTCAAAATCACATAAACTGGCAACTGCGTCATTGGACGCCTGTTCTTTTCACAGACGAGTCACGGTTCTGCGTGGACTTTCATGACGGTCGTAGGCGTGTATGGCGCATGCGTGGAGAGCGGTACGCTGATTGCTGTGTAGCAGAGCATGATCGTTTTGGAGGTGGCTCTGTGATGATTTGGGCCGGAATCAGTTTTGGTGGATGTACTGACTTGCACGTGATTAATGGCAATTTTACCGGTGCAATTTACAGGGACGAGATACAGCATCCAATTGTGAGACCTTATGCGGGAGCTATAGGCAACGACTTTGTGTTAATGGATGATAATGCTCGTCCCCACAGAACACGTATAGTGACAGACTACCTTGCTACAGAGACAATTGAACGTATGGATTGGCCGAGTTGTTCTCCGGATTTAAATCCAATAGAACATGCTTGGAACATGTTGCAGCAAGCTGTTTCCAGACGCCCTGTACTTCCAACAAACCGCCAGAAGCTTACGTTAGCTTTATAGCAGGAATGGGCAAGGTTGCCACAAACTGCGTTCCGCAGGCTCATCAGAAGTATGCAGAGGCGTTGTCGTGCCGTTATACAGGCTCAGGGTGGACATACACCCTATTGATATTGCCTTTATAAAGATTCAATCATTTGTAATGAAATTTGTTATTGTTGCTCATACCGATTTTCAAACTGTTTTGGGGGGTTACCTGACAATGGTTGCTCTGGCTGCTTAACGTATTGATGAATTTGTAAAAACAGGTTTAAAATGTATTGTTCGATTGTCGTTGAACATTTTAAGTATATATTTAACATAATTTAGTTGATTTTGTTATGAATAAAATAATTCTGAAATCATGATCCTTAACTTTTTTTGTCCAGTATATATCTAAAACCAAAGTTGTAGTGTTTAGAAACGGTGGTAAATTATATCGTAATGAATCATGGATGTACAATAATGTAAATGTGGAAATTATGAATGAATTTAGATATTTAAGCGTTCTGTTTAATTATAATGGCAACTTGTCAAGCATGCAAAAACATGCAGCAGAACAAGGTAGAAAAGCTCTATTTGCTATTTCTAGTAGACTTAAAAACATGAGTTTAATGTAGAGACTCTTTGTTCTGTTGTCGATACATATGTTTGCAGCGTTTTCCTCTATGGATCTGTATTGTGGGGATTTTACAGATGTGCTGACGTAGAAAAAATACATTTAAATTTTTGTAAAAATATTCTTAATGTTGGTAACAAAAACGCAAATAATATAATTTACTTCGAACTGGGACGCTTACCATTAACTGTTAAAATGAAACTTAGAATCTTCAAATATTAGTTGAAGTAATTAAGAACTGAAAATTGTATCCTCAAGACATGTTATGAAACCTTAGTAGCATGTAATGATAAATGGATTCTAGATATTAAAAAGGAATTGTCATCACTTGGTTTCAGCTATATTTGGACAGAAAACTACATTGACTCCAAAGTATTCTCTGGTCTTAAATAATTTTTATTATTGTAAGATAATAACCTTTATGTGACAAAGTATATTTTAGATGTTCATCATGTAATAGTCTAATTCGCATGTTGGTTTAATTATTGTATTGCTCTCTAACTGATTACCCCGTGGGGATCAGGGTTAGAATAGATTCTCAGTACCCCTTGCTTGTCGTAAAAGGCGACTAAATGGGGCGGTCCTTCGGATGAGACCCCCAAAACCAAGGTCCCGTGTCACAGCAGGTATGACGCGATAAAGATCTCTCTCTGCTCAAAGGCCCTGAGCGCCGAACATAGAACTAAATTTTGCAGCCCTTCAATGGCAGTGGTGACATCGTCATATGAGTGAAAAATTCTCCAGCAGGACGTTGAACAATATATATTCAATCAATTTAACTGATTATTACTTATGATGTGGATGGTTGTGCATGTAACTTTTTAGACCAACCAACTTTAGCATAACTTTACGCTTAGTATGGGTGTTAGCCAATCATTTGTATTCTCTTGGTCAGCTGACCATTATTGATTTTTCAACACAAAGGAGGGTCCACGATTGTTCTACTGTGTGTAATTTTATTGCCCACCACCCACCCCTTTCTACCACCATTGATACTCACCTCTTTGTGGGAGGAGCCTTTTTATGGGCAGGCAGCTATGGCCCCTTTTTTGTTGGTTGTTACCTTCCTTTTTTGTGGACAGGCAGCTATTTGGTGATTGTTTACATGATTTTTTTTACTTCCAGCATTAATGCATTTTACTGGTGTAGGGGTTCAGCTTACATATTATGATGCCAAAATTGTTACTCTGTGTACTAGTCGACTGATCCCCAACCTATGATTTTCTGCGTTGTTGTATATACAGTGTATTATTTTGATTGCCTAATTTACAGAATAAACGACATATTTACAATTCAAATGGTTGTTGTTCGTTATACCTGCCTAAACAAAAAACAAAGCATGGGTCGCCTTGGGCAGTGTGAGTAACTTGGGAACATAAAACCATTTTAGATGTTCATCAACAAAATATTCTGGAAAATATTGTTAAATCCTCTAAATTTTTATCAGCATCTTATTGATAATTTTTGCTTGCAAATATATTTGACAAAATCCATAGATAGAAAATACGGAATGTTGTTAACTACATTTAGGCTGTCTAACATTCTCTGAACATTGAAGTAGGCAGACACCGTAACGTTATCAAATCTAATAGATTTTGTACATGTTGTAATCTTCAAGGCATTGAGGACGAATTCCATTTTATTCTAAAGTGTCCACTGTATAACTATTTAAGGAAATGTTGTTTAAAAAAAAATTATTACAATAAACCTAGTGTATTTAAGTTAATTCAGTTATTGAGTACTAGTAATGTTAGTGATCGTTTGAAACTGGGGGAAAAAATTAAGTGCAGCTACATTCTGAAGAAAAAGCGAACTTAGTGTTTGATTTGTATTTATATTATGTATATGCTCCTTTCTCTCTTTTTACTATGTCAATTCACTCTCTTTCTTTCTCAAAATTATTTGTTGCATGAATCAATATTTTGTATTTGTTATTCTGGCTCAAAGAAATAAACAATTGATTTGAATTTTAAACATTAAATATTTGAAAAAAAAAATTTAAAATTTTCAAATGTTACGACTTATCACAACTATTTTGACCGGTACCACTAACTACCCAAATATTTCATTTTTATAAATCGTCAAACACCTGTATTAATGTGGTTTGGAAAAAATAACAATAATAATAAAAGATCTTTGTATCTTTATAAATGAAAAGGTCAAGATAACTAACAGTATTCAACCTCGTAATTCCTATAGATAATACAATCAGAGAGATGAGCAAACACGGGTCCCTGGTCATACCATAGGTGGGATCAGGTGCTTAGGAAGAGTGAGCATCCCCTGTCGACCGGTCACACCCGCCGTGAGCCCTATATTCCGATCAGGCACACGGAGCAATCCGTAGTCAGAATCAATGTGTCAAGAACGACCTAACAATTGGTATGAAACACATCAGACAGCATTTGACTTAATGGTAAGTTGTACTGGCAAACTAGATCGTTTGTTTGTTTGTTTTACGTCGCGTCGAGAATTTTTCACTCATATTGAGACGTCACTAGTTTTAGGTGAAGTACCACAAATTTAAACCTATGCTTAACGCTCAGGGCCATAGCAGTGAGGGTTCTTAACGTACCAACGCCAACCGTGACGCGGGACCTCCGTTTTTTAAGGTCATATCCGAAAGACCCGCGATTTTCACTTTAAAATGCCGAACGTTTGGCGAAGGAGCAATCACTACCTAGTTTTACGTCTTAGGTTTGACGTGGCCATGTCACGAGCGGGGCTCGAACTCACGACCTCCCGGTTACGAAGTGAACGCTCTAACCAATGAGCTACCGCGACCGGTCGAACTAGATCGTTATAACGACCATAAAATTTGCGAAATGCTGACTTTAGACGAGATTGTACAATTCCCTGTATCATCAACTTCTTTGTCAGTAAGTGGCCAAGTGGCCGATTGGTTAAAGCATTGCGTTCAAAATCACAATCCCGCTCGCGCCGATATATGTGAAAAAGTTTGCAAGTTTACTTTCGGAAGGTCGGTGATCTCTTCACGGATACATTGTATCTGGGTTCTCTCCTCCACCTACAAGAACTGGACGCCACCAGATAACTGACAAATTGTTGAGTGTGGCGGAAAACAAACAAACAGTCAATCAATCAATCGTCGACAGTAGCCCGCCTCGATTTAAAAAGTGATCATATGCAGAACAAGTTTTTGCGTATCGAATCAGTTAGGAGATGTAAACACCATGTGCATGTGATGATGGAATATGGCCATATAAATAAGGAAAGTTGACGATAGAGAAATTGAAATCATTGCATTTGTCATGAAATTGAGTTGTTATTTTACTCTGTGGTGTCTTTCATTTCAAGTTCAATAGGATATATCGAATCGCCATATGAATGAAAATGATCATTTTTAATAGTCAAAACGTTGTCGATATATCTAAATGTCGAATTGAAGGCCACAACAAGAGATTTTTCTACTCATGTAGAAGCTTTTGAATGAATTTTGCTTCATATGAATATAAAAATAGGTCAGCTAACTAAGGAGCACAGTTCGTACCCATGGGAATTCCAACAGACTGTTGGAAGATCTGATCACCAAATATTACGAAAATATTGTCAATGACTTTCTGTTTTACTTTTATTAACCTGATTTATGCACTATATTGATCGAAATTAATAATTGAGTATCAAAATCGTTTTGTCCCTTTTATCCTTTTTGGGCACATGTAATTAGTGGTACCAGTGAAAATACTTGTGATATTTTCAGTGACATGGGGCTATTACGGATTTGAATTTATGAATTAGGGTAATAAATTCAACTTTAAAATGATATTTCTATGTAACTGCTGGTTGCAATTTACAAATATCCTGTTCTGTGATAAAACGCCAGAGACCAGGTAAAATTCTACTGAAAGATAAGACATTCCTGTATATTGGAAGTATACGTAATTTCGAGATGAACGATAGTAGTAATGTAGATTGATTATGTGTGAATATATTAAAATACAGAATAGAATTTTTGTATCATTTGGTTTATGTTTTATTCATGGGAGAAATGTGTACCCAATATTTGAAGTGCTAAACCTTTACTCTTTAATAGTAAATTCGAACCCAAGCGATGTAGTTGCCTTTATTGCCGATGCTTCACACCGAATTTGGAGATTTTAAGAAGTTAATATGTTCAATTATTAACGGGCAACGCACGAAGGTGGAAGCAGACCAATATCAACGGGCCACTAAAGTGACTCGGGTAACCTAAAAGGTACATACAGCGAAAAAATGTTACTTTACCCAGAAAATTGTTCTCCCCTATAGCTTTTTTTTTTGGTTACCTTGTATTGATCCTTTTGAGAGGAAAACTACATATACACTTTTTTCATATACTTCTTAGTGAAAAATCCCATTGGGATTCGGGTTAGGATAGTTCGTCAGTAACCCTTGCTTGTCGTTTGAGTCAACTAAATGGGGCGGTCCTTCGGATAAGACCGCAAAATCCGAGACCCGTATCACAGCATGTGTGACATGATACTGCTAAAAGGCCATAGGCACCGAGCATAGGCCTAAATTTTGCAGCTCTTTACCAGCAATGGTGACGTCTCAATAGGAGTGAAAAATTTCCGAGAATGACGTTAAACAATATGCAATCAATCTTAGTGAAAATGGTTCTTCAACAGTTAACCAGTACAAGATGTAAAAATCGTCCGTCTAATTTCTTTCAAGTTCTTGGAATTCTTGATATTTCAACTTTCTGTGCACGTTGTAAGAAGGAGGAAGGACTTCACGCACTTTGTGCAAAATTGCCCTTGAATAGCTGCAAACTGTTGAAGAGTTATACATCAAAATTTACATTAGCTGTAGCGGAACCTTTGACAATCGATGCACACCTAACACTGAATAGCGATTGTTATACATGTATTATGACTGCAATAGTATAGTCTAAGGGTCTAATGAACGATTTACGAAATATTGAAATATATATTTATTTTTGTCATTTTAATTAATGTAGAGGGGAACCGATATCTTCCGAAGAAAGGTGAAATACGACTTCATGCGGTTATTGTGCTTTTAGTGATCCGCCTTAACATACTATTATATCAAGATGGAGGATCGAAACGCGATGTATGTCTATCCTTTGTCTACCCTCAACTTTACCTTATGTCAAAACTTGAATTCAAGTATCAGTTCTTAAATCTACGTACACATGTAATGATGCATGCACAATCTATATTCATATAATACGTGATCTGTTTTCGTTGCGTGTGCCTATCGTTTTTTATAAACAATTAAATTCTACATTTGATCAAATGATCTTTTTTCTTTATTGCATAGAAAAAATACCATAGCATTTAAAGCGGAGCAATTGCGCATATTTACATGTACACTGTATAACATCGAACACGACTTATTTATATTGGGCATTGCACATGTAAGTACTTATCGTCCACACAGGTACCTTGTATTAAAATTGTATATCCTCTTCAACCCCTTTACAATTTAGTCATTTTGTAGACATTTTAATTAACAGTACTTGATTATATATGGTACTGAGATTACTTCAAATTGTCTTCTTTCTCAATCGATTTATTACTCCCCGTTTTATGCAAACTCCGCAAATCACCAGGGAATTTCATATTTATGTTTACTAGGTACATGTACGTGTATATGACGTTATCCGCCTCTACATTTGGAGTACAGTTCATTCCCATTAATTATCACAATTTAAATATTTGTTGAGTAATTTCTCGGTCAGCAAAAAGTCTCACGCTCTTGCTCATTATTCGTGCTTACGATATATAATTTTATGTTTTACATTTAAATACTGTTTGCCAAGATTGGTCCCGACCTGAAGTCAGAATCTCTACCCCGGGGATTATGAAATTTACAATTTTGATAGAGACCTTCCTGCTGTACATGACTGCGGGTTTTTTTCCTGACAGATGTGCGGTTGTAGATTTTGGCAGTTTCCCCCGTTCTTACGGCTCCGCGGTGCAGGAGTCGTGAAGTCTATCATTTATGACCACTTTGTTCCAATGATATACAAAATGGGAAAAGAATTGAAAGGAAGATCAAGAAGAACTAAAAACTGTTGAATTTTAACACACCCACTTAATCACTATGACCATTTTGGTGCCACACTGATATCCAAATCCCCACCTCTGCGGTCATTAAATTTACAATTTTGGTAAACCTGCTCCTTCTACTATGCATCTGGTTTTAATGTAACTTAAATGTTTTACACATAAACACCGTATACCAAGTTTAGCCTTATCCTGGAGTCAGAACTGCTATCCCGGGCATTATGAAATTTACAATTCTGGTAGGGGTCTTCCTGTTCTGTATGACTATATATGTACATTGTTCTCTTGCTCCCTTGTTTTACCACTATCCGTTATTATGTCACCCCCTCACAACGCCAGGAAATGTCATAGTCCCGTTCTCCTCGCTATAAAACATTGTCAGCCAATATATTTTGAGTACAACTCGCCCCCGCTAATTATCACCAATTTAAATATTTGTCAAGAAAATTCTCGGTCAGGAAACAGTCACCAATTCCTACTCAATGTGCATTTTGGGGATGCAAATGTTTTGATTAGATATTAATTTATAAATCTATACGGAGATCATTCTGTGGTAACAGATTTTATGGAACATCCTGTGTATGGTGAAAAATATTTGTTCTCTTTTGAATTCAATTTCTGACAGATGAATTTTTCGCATTTATAATGTAGATTACTTGATTGCGATTTATTTACTTAATCTATCTTAACTACATTCACAAAAATTTGATTTATAGGCTTAATACTTAGTGACAACCAAATTGAATGAAGAAATTACAGCTTTTTGTCTGATAGCATTGACCTCTGGTGTCTGGATTATTTCAAGAATTAAGTCATCATAAAGACGCGTTATGTTGCCACTGATAACAAGTTATGGAAATAAAGTAGACGATGAACATCAGTACTCTGCGTTCTTGAGCAATCTTTGTCGTTATTTGACTAGGATGCACAAGCAACACATGCACAAAATCAATGTATATACACATTTTACAAATCATAAAACATTGTGATCGGGAAAATTACTAATTGTTTCTACAAATTTATCTCAAGATATGGTCAAACAATTAAACAGTACAAGTACAAAACACACAGAGAGCCAGCTTCATTTCTTCCAACTGTGAAAGAAATAAAATTCTTGACAAAGCACAGGATGAAATCTTCCCTTTCAGTGAACTGAATGATAACTGAATCATCAATGATAAGGCACTTTTCAGTAAGCTTTCAGTTACCATTCCGTTGTCATTCAGCTCACGGAATGTCAGAAACATTTCAATGAAGTTTCAGTGACCATTCAGTGAGGTTTCAGTGACCTTTCAGTCAAGTTTCAGTGGCCATTCAGTCAGGTTTCAGTGACTTTTCAGTCAGTTTTCAGTAACCATTCAGTCAGGTTTTAGTGACCATTCAGTCAGGTTTCAGTCCATTAAACCAGGTGTAAGCAACCATTCAGTTAGGTTTCAGTGAAATTTTAATAACTAGTTGTTTTTATATTTCAATGACCATTAACTCATATATTAAGTCAGAAATCTCTCTGTGATTGTTTATATTTCCGAGTCTATACTTGTCTCTTTCACTAATTGTTTAGTTGTGTTTCAATGAAATATGGTTTTTGTTTATTAAGCAGTTTGTTCTTCTCCATTTACATATAATGAACGTCCAGAAAGATTTCTGTAATTGTTTAACTACATTCGTGTAACTTTCAATTTTCAGTCATAAACACTACCTCAGCATTCATTTCGTGAATTTTCAATGAAATTCTAGTAAACGATTTGTTGATATCACTAATCATACAAATAACTTTCATATATTATCTAGCTATGCTGGTTGATAAATCGAAACCAATACACAGAATGCAATTTCAAGCAATATTTATTTCTTCTGTTTTGATTGGAGCAAAGCATTTTTCACTTTTATTAAATATAACTAAAACAGTTTTTCCAGTCAATTACATTACTGTACGTTCATTTTCATCGCATTCTGTATCCATACTTTTCTGACGAAACGTGGGTGGGAATTAATTCACACACACACACACACACACACACACACACACACACACACACACACACACACACTAATAATGATGATGAATTAGGTGAGGTTAATGACCTCCTAAGGATGGTGCACATAATGTAATAATTTAATTCTAGTGCACTTTATATTCATCAGAGCCCCGCTCGAAATCCTGATCCCGTAGAGTTCACTATTTTTGAAGACAATGACATGTTTATATACTTATATTAAGGCCTTACACATAGTATCTTTGGAAATTCAAATGCATACAAGTAAATATAACTTTACACATTTATATCTATCAAATTCGAAGGGAAGAGGGGGATGCTCTCCCTCCTACGCACGTTTTATATATAGCCTCTATGCACAATGTTCACTTAAAAAAAAAAAAAAGGATCGTATCGTACATTTGATAGCAAGGTGATTTCCTTAAATTTTAAATAAATAATCCCCATTCAACATTGCTTCAATCCCATTCAATACCATTATTGAAGAGAATCATAATCTTCGATTTAAATATTAAAATTTTAACATTCTCGTGTAGCTATAGATTTGCGACATGTTTAGACCCCCCTCCCCATTCTTTCTGTATCTGAATGGGTGAAAATAGATTGATATCCAACCAAAAGTCAGAACTATAACCTCTCTGATAGAGTTTTTTTTTATGTTTCTCCTTGTTCGAGAAGATCAATAGCGACCGACCAATGTGTATAATACACAGTACCTACGCGGATCGCACTCGCTGACTGAATAAACAAAGTCTAACTCCGTCAACATCAAAGAAAAACAAAACCTGATGGAATAAACAAATACACATCAACTGAAAACTGAGCCTGAATAAACAAATAAATATTAAAATAAACAAATAAACATAAGAAAGGTGAAACATATGTTAATTATGATATTAGTGTTATCAAAAACGGCTGAAATTATTGCTATTCTTTAAAAAAGCACTTTATATAAGTGTTTCATCATATTATTGAATATTGATACTTGCATTTAATCAATGTGATAAATTCGTTGTACCCAGCAATTATTTACTTGCTTACAATTATTTTAGTTTGCTTCGTATAAAAAGTAAGATCTATTTAAATGATACCCTAAACAATGGTTATTTTCTGCAATAGATCAATACAGGGTATCTAAATGTTATTAACATGATATTTCTGGTGGTCATAAAACCGAACGAAAGGCGGGAGGGGGGCGGATATGTTTTCCATCTATATTACCCGTTATCGATTACAAGGTATGTTGAAAATTACAATGCCATATCCTAATTTTGTGATATAAAGGAAATCATCATTAAGTTTAAGAAAATGTTTTGCATATTTATTATCATATAGTTATACTTGGCATAAATATATCATTTTATGAACACCTCTTTTATTTTAATATCAAAACTTCTACAATATGTGTATTTTTTTATACCGCAATAAGTAGTACTTACGCGACATTGTCCTTCGGCCTTCTTTCGACGAATGACCCGTAGAATCTGTTTTCCGAAAGGCGCCCAATCAGAGGATTTCAAACTGATGTACCCGCACATTATACTGCCTGAATGGTCACTGAAATGTTCTTGCCATTCAATCGACTGAAATGTCACTGAGTGGTACCATTCAGTTTTAAATGAAAGGTCCCATTTCTTCATGTGAATGCGTTTGAGAGAAATGTGGTAAATAATTTATCAGGAATAGATAGATATGTGCATGTATTCGTTAAATGTTTGTTGATTTGAAAACTGATTCAACCAACATCTGTTGTAGTCATTATTACCACTTCTTTGTATTTTCTGAAACACATTTTGATTGATTGATTGTTGTTTTTCGCTACACTCAACAATTTTTCAGTTATCTGGTGGCGTCCAGTTTTTGTAGGTGGAGGAGAGAACCCAGGTACAATGTCGTCCAGTTTTTGTAGGTGGAGGAGAGAACCCAGGTACAATGTACCCGGGAAGAGACCACTGACCTTCCGAAAGTAAACTGGCAAACTTTCTCACATATATCGGCGCGAGCGAGAATCGAACCCGCGTCGACTAGAGGTGAGAGGCTTTGTGATTTTGAGCGCAATGCTCTAACCATTCGGCCACGGAGGCCCCTCACATTTTGTAAATAGATAGGCATGATTGTTTTTCTTAACAAGCATTCTGATAGCATTGCATAAGAAATGCATGCCACCTACTTGCACCCCCTATTGACGGATAAATGCGAGAGAATGTACTTTTAGTATTCTTTGACCTGGACTGTGACATGAAGTATTGGTACCAAGTCACTATGTTTACCAATATCGAATTTGTTAACGTTTCGCTGTTCATACAATTGACACATGTAGTTTTATCAGGAATGTAATAGTCTTATTCAGAATTCTATGATTTTTATTAATTTCAATTCATAAAAATGTAGATATATCCTAAATGTCACAAAGTAAATTTGGTTTTGATAACTATAATCATAAAACAATCAAGAAAATTCGGAATTCCGCCATCGTGCGACATACTGTTAGCATAGTTTCGATGCAGTTCAAAAAGCATCAAATCTGGGTCACCGTTTTTGCAAATAAGGCTCGGGGAAACTATTCGCGTATGTGCAACACAAAAGAACACACCTATATAACATTCATACCTGCATTTTGATTTCTTATAAATGACCACTGTTCGTAATACAAGTACTACTTACCATCAAATGTTTGAAGACTGATTTCAAATACTCGCGATTGCAGAAATGCGGTAAATTGAGTACTGCCGACTGATCAGTCTTCAGTCATCGACTACAGAAAAAATACTCATGTGATTAATTAACAGATTTCATATATATTTTAATTGATATGTTTTTTTGCGATTAATGCACTTGAAATGTTAAATCATTGACGTGATTACACAATCGTGACCAAGTTTCGTCGACTTCCTCTATTCAAATGTCTAATTTTACAGCCGTTACATTTTCACAAAAATCTTTCCATCGGAGAGAGAATGAGAGGCCTCTTTTGTTTAGAAAAAAACCCCAATTTTATATAGGTTTCCATGAAAAGAACCTCTGAACTAACCAATGTTGAAAAAGTATATAACGCTAAAGATTAGCAGTGGTAGATCCAACTAATAAATTATCAAATAAAAGACAACGTAAGATAGGGGCCCATGTGACTCCCATTTTTACCTAAATTCAAAATGGACATAAGACTGTGAAATTTGTTTCAAGATAATGTTTTGCGAGGAATAAAGAGTCAAGATCATGACTAAGTGGGTAAAGCCACAATATTGTCACTGATTTGAGCCAACTGAGGTATCAGAAGAAAATGGCGTAGTTTAGGTAAATTGTACAGCCATTTCGCGTTGAAAATTATGGAACACGCATGTTCTTATTTTCTTTCTATACCAGAATTAAAGATGATATAGATGTTCAAAATGTGTAAGTTTGAGAAGTAGGGTAAGAGTGTATTATATATGTTCTGAAGCACAATATGCTTAGAATTGGTAAATGTTTAGCAAAAATGAGGAAATGCGGAATGTCCATAAAGTTTACGATATTCATGCAAAGTCGGAATATATTGCACGTGAGTGGAGAAAAACCCACGGTGTGTTCGGATTAACTACAAGATTGTGAGTTTGTCAAAATCACATAAGATATGAATGAAAGACAAATCAAGCTGCCTTTTGAATCTGTATAACGGAGCGAATTCACTTTAAAAGTTGGAGTGCAAAGTGAGAACCCCCTGATGAAATGGTTTCGCAGCGTGTTATGTATTTAATCTAATTAATATGTGCAACTTAAGAACTTGATAAAAGCGTAAATGGCATTGGGAATTGAAATGACACGAGAGAGATAAAATCCACGAATTTACATGTATAGGAAATATATTCTATACGTAACTAGTTAATTGATATAATGTTTGTCAATATTGATTTGAACGTTTATCATATTCAAATAAAGACATGACAAAGACTGTCAAAATTGTGTCCTTGATCTTATACATGATAGAAATAATGTTTAACACAGCTCTTTGTGTATGTTGTATTGGGCATAAGTAGCATAGTATTGTTGTAAGACGATTTGATTTGGTGTTAAATACTCTCTGCCATTTCCTCAATAAATGACCATTCTAATTCCTAACGAAGAGATTGGGTGTTGTGTTAATGTCTTATAAAGGAGCCATACTATATACCAAACACAGCATCACCCTATCAGTTAAACATGATATTCATACATGTATATAATGGTTGGTACCTTTTCATTTCATAATATAACTGTAACGTATTTCAGGGACTTCAAAATCACCACCAGGTGTTCCAAGGTGACAATGTCACTTTTACGTAAGGAGGAATACTACACCAGAGAAATCTAATTTGATATGGATAAAAAGAGTGCAAGATATGTGCAACAATATTTTGAAAATGAAAAATTCCAAATTTACTTTATTTAGTAAAAACAATAGAGTTTTAGAAGAAAGTAATCTGAATAGATTTAAACCCCCTGCTGGACTTGCACCCGCGATTAACAGATTAACAGTCGACGCGCTAACCGACTGAACCACTTGTAGTTAGCAAGACAAAAGAAAACAAATATTGCTGATATTTATATTTTCATTCGTGTTTTGAAAGGAAGTCAGCCATTATAATGATGTGGTATACCTCCCTAATGTCACAATGTCTTCCAGCTTCTGAAATGAGGTTCTAATAATGATGCTAAAATACCTGCCTGTTATTCCAAGTATCTTGCAAACGTGTCATAAGTGCTTTTCTACCACGTGAAAACATTCATGACAATCTTACGTGTGCAGTATTGTTTGCGTAGCCATGGGAGTGCTATTGACAACAGAACTTCAATAAAAGAAAATTGCTACTCGTCTGACTTTACTCAACAGTGTGTTTACAGTGTCCATTTAAAGCCCTTTTTCTGTAGCTAGATTCAAAATGTGAAGACAATATTTTGAATTAGGTCCAGATTAGCTGTGTTTATTGCTTCACCCATAGAGTCAACGAAAGCATGTATTTCACCCACCTTATCCTATCCCATATTACAAGCCCCACTCGTCAACGTCATTACATTTTTAAAGGGATTAGTTCACATTTTTGAAGGAAAATATTTTTTCCATTTTTGATGTAAAACATAAAGATATAACTCATGTAAAATTGACAACCAAACTTAGGACCTTCTGAATGTAAGGATATGAGCAATATTTTAGGTTAAAAAAAACTAAGTTATGTATAAAAAAAACAAAAAAAAACAACCCCCCCCCCCCCCCAAAAAAAAAACAACAAAAAAACAAAAACCACTCGAGCCTTTGTTTATATTTACAAACTAATGATATGTTAATTTTTTAAATATCCTAATTTTGCACAAATACAAATTTAACTTTCAAATGGCACATTTTATTTAAAGAATTCTTGAAATGTGATATATATTACAACCATACATTTTCAAAACTTTATGAACAATAACATACCTAAATTTTTGTTTACACAACAAAATTGAATTCTCTATAATGAGCTTCTTTCATAATGTATAACCTCATTTTTGTGTTTCGTGAAACCCTTCAAACACATTAATAACTTATTCTGGTCATTACCCACTGTGGGACGTGGGTGCCGGTCTTTCGGATGAGACCGTATAAACCGAGGTCCCTTGTCGCAGTAGGTGTGGCACGATAAAGATCCCTCCCTGCTCAAAGGCCCTGAGTGCCGAGCATAGGCCTAAATTTGCAGCCCTGTCACCGGTAATGGTGACAGCCGCCGGATAGCTGAAAAATTGCTCAGGCGGCTATAAATAAACAAATAAACAAACAAATATTCTGGTCATTAAAACTGAAAAACAAAATGTGGGAAATCATGAATCAGTTTCTTTAAAACATCACCAAGATTTTCAGTATGTACGATCAGCTGATAGCCCTGGTTTGCAATACATAGCTACACGTTTACAAAGATTTCATTTATAATCAATAACATGACAAATGATAATAACATTACCTTCCTCTGCTCTGGGTGTCCAACCATCTGTTGTTATTGATTAAAAAAACCCACCTCAGATATTTGTGCAGTGCAATTCGGCATAACTACATATAATGTGTCGAGTTTGACTTTGTCTGCCGTAGTTCGAGGGTGCTCATCAGTTTTTGGAATCCCTAATTTTCTACTATGGAAAAAGAACGCAGATCAAGAGCTGTGAATAAGGCCATAGAATTACTGATTGCACTTTCTAAAAATGTGCAGATTTAAAATGTAAGCGAAAGTTGCACTTTTCATGAAAAAATTGTTTTTCCAAGGTTTATATCAACTGATGGAGGACATTTGGAATATGTGATCATTAAATACGAAAATCGTGTATTTGAATTTTCTGAAGGATCCGAAGTCAATTCTACGTCATTTCTCATATAATCCTTTATAAGAAAGATTTTGTTTATTGTTTTATGTCCCGATTCGAAAGTTTTGTCACATTCTGAGACATCAAAATCTGTATGTGAAATGCCACAAATTTTGACATCTGCATGGCACTTAGGGCCGTATCAATAGAAGTTCGCCTACCATAACACGAAACCTCAGTTTTTGATATATTCGATTAGCGTATATTGTATTGCTATATTCGGGTCCAGTCACACGAATTTTTCTATATATTATTATTAGGCCATTTAACGACTGATAATGAATGTAACGCATTAATCTTGATGTAGGTCAAGCTAGAAGCTGTGTGTGTGTGTGTGTGTTTTGATGAAATAATATCGGTCAAGAGATATGATCGAAATGAAATATAGTTCCCCTTAATCCGCATATATAAAGAAAAATAATCATCAATTCCAAAGGATAAAACATATGGATGAATATATTTGACTTTGATTTAAATAAATTTGCAACAATTTAAGTTTATATTCTCATTATTATTAAATCTGACGTTTTTGTCGTGTAAAAGAAACCCACCAATGTGTTGATGTGTTATGTCCTGTATTACATTTTTAAGCCTCGCGTTTGGTATCTTAAAGTTGTGTTTGTTTGTTTTACGTCCCATCGAGAATTCTTCACTCATATTGAGACGTCACCAGTTGTAGGTAAAGTACCATGAATTCAGACCTATGCTTAGCGCTCAGGGCCGTAGCAGTGAGGGTTCTTTAACGTGCCAACGCCTACCGTGACAGGGGACCTCCGTTTTGTAAGGTCATATCCGAAAGACCTGTGATTCTCAGTTCTAAATGCCGAGCGATTAGCGAAGGAGCAATCACGACCTATTTTTGCGTCTTAGGTTTGACGCAGCCATGGCACGAGTGGGGCTCGAACTCACGACCTGCTGGTTACGAAGCGAACGCTCTAACCACTGAGCTACCGCGGTTAACGTTTGTGAATTTACGAAACAAGAGGCCTACAGGCCTTATCGGTCACCTACGCATTAGTTAAAAGGATCACTAGTCCTAAGGGATACAGTGTACAAAATATAGAAAAAAAAATTCTGGTTCTTACTATCTAAACTAAATTCTAATATCCAGCAAAAGTACAATTGTAATTAGATGTGATATCTTCTTAAAACTTAAAAATTCCTTCGAAAGTGTTTATACTGATGAAAGGCGTTGCATAATATAATACATGTGACATTAACGCTCAATGATTAATTTTGACCTGTTCTAGAGTAAAAATCCTGAGTTTGCAGAATTCACAAATTAAGTATACATCCTTCTCTTTCTACGATGCATTTAGTTTTTATACCATATCAGCAAATTTCAAGAAGTCTTTCAAATGATAAAGACAATAATCACTATAATAATTTGGTTCCACCCTGAAATCAAAGGAAGTTAAGAATGTTCAGTTGTTTACACATTTAATCAATGGGACCATTTTGGTTCCACCCTAATGCCAAAACCCCTACCCCTGGAATCATGGAATTTACAATTTTGGTAAAGGGCCATTTGCTCATTCTAAATATGTATTTAGTTTCAATTTAGTATCAATAGCATTTAAAAAGATGTATTTTGAATGTTTTACACATAAATACTAGTTACCAAGTAGGCCCCGACCTGGAATCAAAATCTCTACCCCCTGGGATCATGAAATTTACAATTATGGTAGAGACCTCCCTGCTCTACATCACTATGCATTTAGTTTTTCTTACACATATGCGGTTGCAGAGAAGAAAGAGTTTTGAAAATTGGTCAACATTTGGTAGTTTTTGCCTCACTTCTAAAGCCTCAGCGGTGCAGGAATCATGAAATTTAGAATTAATGCCAGCCTTCTCCTTAAGATGCTTCATACCAAATTTGAAAAGAATTGGAATATTAGTTATCAAGAAGTTAAAAATGTTAACGCACAACGACGTACGCAGACCAATTTCAATTGTTATTTTTGCCCAATATCTCGTCTATCGGTTAGAAAATAATTGAAGCAATTTCACGATTCGTATTTACTTTTAAAATTACATAAAATAAACTAATTAATATATATATATATATATATATATATATATATATATATATATATATATATTACTCGGGGATGCTTAATTTTCATCCTATAAATACATTATTTTCGCGCGAAATGTTAATCCATGAAAATCAATTATCGCAACTTCTCGGATCTTTCGGGCAAATTCGGAAAAGGCTCTTCAAATGTATTATGTTCACAGGAAGTTCGAAATTTATACAAAATGGGGGTTTCTAACCGTTATGATGTAGCTAAGTAACCAGTGATTACTAGCATGTTTTTTAATTTACCATGAGATCTTATCGTTTCTAGGAAATTCTCTTTGGCACATCAACTGGCTTTTATAGCCGTTGTTTGTTTAGTTGTATGCTGTTTAACGTCCTGGACGGTCGAGAATTGTTCGTTTAAAGACCTCACCATTGTCGGTGAAGGGTTGCAAAAATTTAGGCCTATGCTCGGCGCTTAAGGCCTTTCTGCGGGCAGAGATCTTTACCTTGGCACACCTGCTGTGGCACGGGGTTTCGGTTTATGTGGTCTTATCGGAAAAATCGCCCGATTTAGTCGCCTTTTACGACAAGTAAGGGTACTGAGCACCTATTCTAATTCGGATCTCCCAGCTTTGGGACATTTGGGCAAATCCTTTATCAACCAGTGTTTCAGTACATCGGCCCATTGCAAAGTTACTTTCATTACGCGTTGATGACATTGCAGTTTCGAAGGGATGTGTTTTCAGTTTGATTTTTAATTTTTTTTTTTTAGTAAATTTAAAAACGCTAATGAGGGTATGACAACTTGATTCCGAATTGTCTGTTGATGATTTATAGGATCGCAACACTTGGTTTTCTGAGAATCCATTTATTGGTGCATGGTGTAAAATTTTCAATATATTTTAGCAGAATTTAGATCTGCTTTCCCAAAAGAAATTAACATTTCTCGAAGACTTTTGTTCAATTTCTATAGCTTTTGTTCACTATTTTTAAAATTTGTTTTCCCCAAGGGATTGTTTATCAGAAGGTTTTTTAAATTCACGATGGGAAATTTAAAAATCCTGCAAAAACATAAATCCCGTACAAATTCATATTGTTTATTGTTATTATTAAATAAAATATACTTTAGGAAAACAAATATTCTATGATGCTATTTCCAAGGATAAATGTAATGATATGACAATGATGCTTCTTAAGTATATAAATTTAATCAATATGAAATGTGAAATTTGTTCGCGTACTTGCTATTTGTATAGCGAACTACGTGAGCGGATGAAAGGATCTACTTTTGATTAGAAGTATATGGGCAATGATCTATGAAATTTTCAGTTTCCTTGAGATGCCGTCAAAATGTGGATGCAAAATCTCCAATTTTAGGTTTTCGCAAAAATGATTCGAGATTATGTTTAGTCAGTTCGCGCTAATTCAAATGGGTTAAACTTCAAATATTCTTGCGCGTCAGGGAATTCTGGGTGGTGAAATGAGAGTACTGTTGGTTTTGGTGAAACAGTCACCTGTATAATACATAACGTTTTTGTTTTAAATAATTAAAAGAACCGAGAAATACTTTTACAACGCTATATTTTTATGCCTTATTTTTAGTGAGCTTTTAGACAACTGTGTACTGAATATTTATGTCACTACTTTAAACTGGTTCGTGTCTGACATTATTCTATACCCAGAGTTATCGTTCGTTTTCAAGAATGGTCTAACTTGTGCCTGTGTTTAATGCAGAAGCCATTTTTACAAGAAGCAGGTAATTCGTCTGTGATAAAGTTCTCTCCAAAGTTGACAGAAAACCCTTCATTTGCAAAGATGGTAATAAAGTGCTGTTTAGGAATTCAATGCAAACCTTTAAAAAATATATATTTAAAAAAAAAAAATGAAAATCAATAACAATCTGCATGCACAGGTTGGTTAAGTGCTGATAATTGTGATTAAGATGACTTATAACTATAAATAGATGTCAAGAAAATCAATAAGAACCTTAGTATTGCGATACATTCTATAATTAGAGGTAAAAAAATCCGTTAGCGGTCATCTCCTCACACTAAACAAGGGCAGCACGTGAACTCGAAACAGATATCGTGTCGAAATAGAGCATCGTTTTAAGATGCTGACGATGCTGCCGGTTGAGCGAGCGCGGGCATGTTACATATAGGATTTTTATCAAGTTCAATTCAAACAATATTTATTTACGAAATATGAACGTGATTGGGCAACAGAAAGTCTATTTTAGCTCTATCCTTTCTGGTTATATAATCACATAATTTCACAACATGACTTCAGATTTAATCTATTTCAAATCATTGTAGAAATGCCAATGGCTGACTACCTAAATGTAGCTTTTTTAAACAGCTCAACTTATGTGTACTTAAAGTGAATTCTAAATCAATATAAATGCCTCGTTAGTGCTGTCGTTTCAGTCCAATTATTCATGGTGTCAACGTACTCCATTTTACGAACTGTTTCAAATTTCTCGCGGGACGAAGATCATGGAAAAACGAACTCAAATTAATAATTGAACTGAATGTGTAGCAATAAATCGTACAAACCCTTTTATTCAGCGACATTTTGTCTGAAACCTACTTTACACGCAGTGCGAACAAACTTGTGTTATATATATATATATATATATATATATATATATATATATAACACCTGAGTATTTGATATGATGTGATTCTGATGTGATATTGGAACTGACATCAGCCAAACAATGCTCCAAAGTCTAAGTTGTTCTGACAAGTCTTACTAGATTTGTAGATGTGAAGACTTTTATGTTACAGTGGATTTTGAGATTGTTATTTACGTCTTAATGTTTCTCTGTTATAAGAAGACATGTCCCTTCATTTGAACAAACCAAAATCCCTTCCATTTGAGAATACTTCACGGCAAGTTTGGTTAAAATAAGCCAAATGGTCCTTAAGAAGTAAAAATGAAATGAAAAATAAACTGACGTCGAGAAACATCGAGGAAACTTTGATTAGAAAATCCTACTTCACTATGAGCTCAGTGCGGAGGCTAAGACGAAGAAACACAGTGGGGTATAAAGAAGGAGGACCGACAATTATTCACTGTAGGAGAAATACATGCATAAATCAAAACCTTCAAACTAGAGGAAAATTTCTGTCCCGGAAAACTCACCCTGGAATGGGATTTCCTTTGAAGAAATTGTAGTCCAGAGCCCTTTTTCCGGAGAGAATTTAGGTATAAATTTCTACTCTGTCAGACTTGTATATTGATACATGTGCAACATGTATGTCAGTGTGCTTGATAGATCTTTATTTGATTAGGAACTGAATGTTCAGTCGTATGCATAGTTCGGTTTTTAATGTCAGAAAGTTCTAACAATTTATTATACAAACGCTGTATTACCAAGATATCTCTAGTCATTGATTTGAAAGCTGAATGATGTTGACATTATTTAGTCTACGGGGATTAGTAATATTCGTTGTTGTGTTATCTTAACACAATTATTACTTTTTTATTTCAGTGAAAAGGTCGGACAAGTAGAAAACGCCCTTGCTCTCAAATTTCTAATCGTCACTGGGATTAAGAACATATCCCCATTGGCGGGAATGATGTCATTATATCATTTTTTAGTTTTTGTTTTTGGATGATATACACGTTGAAAACTATGTTTGAGGCACTGGTAACACGATAGCTTGTTAACCATTGAAGACAATGTAACTCAGAAACCTTACTATTTATATGCCGTTAAACGGAAAGGGTAAAATCATTTGGACATGATCCATTGCATGATTAAATGAATGATCAGGAAGAAATCGTTGATAATAGGTTGGCGGCAATTGCGTTAAAATAATCCGCCTCAAGGATTAGAAGTAAATATAGGATTTAGAAATAAGTTTCCTTATTCTATAATATATTTATAATTAAAGGATACATTAAACAATTTTGGTACAGTTTTTGGACCTCAGGAATTTTTTTATTATCCCGTTAAAAATTGTGCACCAGTAGCTGTCACCATTGACGTTGCATTTCAAACCTTTCACAGAATACAACGCTAAAACTAGTATTTGCAAGAGTGCTCAGAAGGCATAGGATATGGTCATGGACGATGCAAATTTAATTTCAGACATAATTATCTTGCATGGCTAAAGCTTGTCGCGACACTCCTTCATTCCAGATGAAAAAAAAAAATAAGCGCATTTCCAGGTCACGTGGATGTAAAATATTGACATGTTTGATACACAAAGAGAATTAGATTTTAAGTTAGTATATTAAAGTAAGAATATGAACAAAATGATATTGAAAAAGCGAATAATCCGGTGTGTAATCATCTTATGGAGGTTATTGCCTTGGGTATGGTATGACTTAGAAACATCTTCTTTTGAATGAAAAAAAAATACTAAATTGCAATTTCTTCTGCAACCAAGTGGCTTGGTGTAAAATCCTGACTCTGGGGCCTCGAAATTGGACCTCCAAAATGGAGAAAGGATGGAGCCTCTTGTCAGGGGTGGAGGTCTTGGAGTGAATTTCAACACATAGCTTATTCTGTGATTTCAATAATTTCCGACATATTGCCTGTCTGAATGTGTTTGACTAAAATATAAAGTTATCCGAAGAAAACATCTTTGAAGCTCCATGAAAGCTAAAAGCAAAATGATACAGGGACTGAACACATCTACATTATATAAATTTATGATCAATACCCCTATCACAATCTGACAAGCACTGTGAATGAAATGTTAAAATTTTATATGGTTAATCATATGTATTTTCATCACAATATTCATATAGTTTCTAAAGGAAATGAAAATAACAAAATCGTCATCAAGGAAATGCTTCCTTTGCAACGTTTTATAATCCTTATTAAATCTACATATAATGGGACAAAAGGATTGTAAAATATTATATATACCATTAATATTTGAAATAGATTATCTCATCTAAACCCCTCTATGTAAGAGGGAGAAAAAAAAACCCTTTTCCGTTCTCTTACATATTGTTTTGAAACTTTTTTGTATATGATTATAAGTGATTATTAAAAATTTGTTAGGACCTCAAATGCATCAGCTCACATGTCACGCGTTATCCGTCCTTAGATGCTGCTTCTGTTTAATTCCATCACTGTGTTATCTTAAATGCCTAATATCCCTCTGATGACATATATGGGTAATTAATTTGTTATTTCTTCATTTCTCTTTCCCGGTATAAAATCCGCTACATTTAATTTTACGTTGCTTAATAAACTCTAAATATATACACCGAGAGTTAGTACAGTAAAAACTCTTTAAATTCACAATGCAGTGGATTTCAATTATGTTGCATACAGATGTTACATGTAACTGCATAAGTCGTATGTAGAGCATATGTCAATTGCGAATTTTGATCTTTCAGTCACCACGTCGTTTGATACATTGGACTGGCTCTAAACTGCTATTTGCTACCTCAATTTACTGGAAAGCACAGAACAGGAAAATACAGGAAATTTTAATGATTAAGAGGATCCACTCTCTCTCCATTTTGTGGTCCATTTTGTAAGCTCCGGAGTCATTGTGTTACGCCAAGTCGTCACCAAGTACGCTCATGTACGCAATTGCGGGTAAGTGTATATTGTGAGCCACAGAACAGTACATCTAAATCGCTTGGGCGTATTGTGAAATGGTAAAGATAACGAACAGTGATCAATCTCATAAGTCCTATAAGGAATACAAAATAAAGAGTTGGAGAAACACGGACCCTGGCCATACCGGAGGTGGAATTCTGGGACGTTGATGATGGGGAAGCTGAAATAATCCCATTTGGTGGAACAGTTACTGGATCTAGCAATGCATATGTACCTTAATATCATATTCAATTACATGTTGCCATTTATCATAGTTGCATCACAATGATATAAACCAACTTGTTACTTTATGCAGCTGTTTAAGCGTATGAATATGGTGTGATATATCAATGTTGTACTTACAGACCTTCTCATTACACTTGTGTCAGTATATACTTTCAAATACTTAATGAAGTCCATTTTCACTCTAACTCGCGGCTTCAACAAACTATAAGCTTAAACCTAGAAGAAGCTGAATACGTGCTTCAAAAATAAGTCAAGGTTGGGTCAAAGTGTTACAAACATGCAGAGCCAATACCTACATATCAAACATGTATGTCCTACGATCTTTTTAAGCATATATGCGAGTTCCATTCGCTCGCTCGATCGATTGATTATAGATTATTTAACATCACGCCCAAGAATCTGTCACTCATACGGAGACGTCACCATTGCTGGTGAAGGGCTGCACTTTTAGGCCTATGCTCGGTCCTTATGGCCTTTGAGCAGGGAGGGCTCTTTATCGTGCCACGCATGCTGTGACACGGGGCCTCGACTTTTGCGGTCTCATCCAAAGGACGGCCCCATTTAGTCGCCTCTTACGACAAGCATAGGTTACTGAGGATCTATTCTAACAACCCGGTTCCCCACGGGGCTCGCTCGCTCGAATATGCAAATTTCACTCATTATCTGGTCGTATGGTTTCAATAAAAAGGAGCTTGCACGCTCGATCATGCTAAGTGTTATGCCGTTATTGGAACGATTAGTAAATAGTAATTTTGTATCTATTGCGTATTTTGTATGCAATCCTTATAAATTTTAAAATAAAATACTTAAATTGTAGGAGATTTAATATCCAGCAAGAAAAGCTCTACAGTTTATGTTTAGTTTTGCCTGAAGAAAAAATGGAATGAACATGTATCCCGCATTGTAAAAAAAAAACAAACCAAAAAAACAAAAAAAACAACCCCAGATTCTTCACAATTGAATAACATCAATTTATAAATCAACAAATAGAAATTCGGTCTTAAAAATACTACGTTATATGCAATCCATCAGCTGTCACTGTTGCGGATGTTTTTTCAATGTGATCCCTATTATCTGCTATAATTTGTTCTTCACGGAGATCTATCCAGTTTTCAATCTCGGTATTAGTAATTATTAATTAACATTAGTACTACGTTTGATCTATGCGTTGCTTGAAGATTCTATGATGATTTTTCTTCATATTTTGGGGACAAATATGACAGTAAAAATGAAACACAAATATGTATAAACATTTATCCTCCGTGGAAAAACACGAAACGTTGATATACTTGTAGCTTCAATCAATTGTTGGACGATTCAGACTTTACACATGAAGCTATCTTTTTTCGCAGGCAATGGTAAGTAATAATGTATGTAGATGATAGTCCTCAGATTAAGTAGTACAGGATCAGGATTTTATTCTTCATTATTAATTCTAATCAAAACACTGTAATTAGTTGCATGTATGCCTGTAATTACATACGCAAACCAACGCACATACCTGACTACCCCGTTATTATTCACGCTGTGGACAGTAGTGCGTACATCATTATATCGAATCCGTATCTTTCTGTTAAAATTTGTTTTTTTCTTGTACGAGTCAATCTTTTGAAAATCAATTTTTGTCCTTCAGTATTTTGAAAATTAATTTTTGTTTAAATCAACTTATAATGCACTTACACAACTCGACCTGCATTGCAATTATTCGAATGTACACACAAATCATTATTAGACACGTAGCAAAAGCCCCACAATAATGAAAACACAAATGTTACCCTGAATTATTAAATGAGGAACACTACTTCCTCTCTTAATATAATGCCTAGTGGGGGCGGATCCAGTAAGTTGTGGTAATGTGATTATCTCGATCAAACGTCTGGACGCTTCCATAGAAAATTTGTTCTCTTGATCTAAGACACAACACTTTCAGGACGTTATTGAAAAAAAATGTAGCTCTGACTGAAACATCGCAAACTCCGCACATAAACGGATGCAGCAGGAATTTGACCGCCTCCAATGTTCTTTGCCATATAATTGTATTTTACAAATTAAAATACAAAATATTGCTTAAGAATATCCCATCAGTCTTTGAGCACCCATGGTTGTCTTTTAGAAACACTTGGTCCGAAAAATCCACGTCGCGTATTTCCGTGTACCCCAGCGATGTGGCCTATCAATATTTTGAACAGTCAAGCCATGATGAGGCACGGTATGTAACAAATTGTTACATACGTAGCACGAATGGCGACGCTATGTATCAAAGTTTTTTTGTTACATAGTGTCGCCAGTCGTGCTACGCTTTGTCACAAATTCTTGTATATCGTGCTGCGAATGACAATGGTATGTAACAATGGTATGTAACAATGGTATGTAACAAATTGTTACATACCGTGCCGGGACTACACTGTTTTGGATCATTATGGGTGGAAAGGAAATATAAAGTCTTGTAAGTTCCTTTTAATCATTGTGCCTGTGAGCAGGGGTATTTGTGTGACTTTCATGTATATTCTTTATGTCTGTCTTCTGTCTATCAGTGTGTCTTTTAACCTGCCATCCTTTTTATCCTATCTGTGTGCTGTGTGGTGTTTGTTCTACTAGTCCAATAAAAACTGGAAGAATTTTAGCAGTCAGAGAGAGAGAGAGAGAGAAAGAGAAAGAAAGAGAGGTGATTCCGGATGAAAAAAAAGTCTGGTAGATTCCTTTTAATCATTCATTTTGAGTAGGTGTGTATGTGCGTCTGTCATGTACATCCACACTCAACATGCATGCTCAGGACAATATTAAAACAACAGAAACACATACCTTTAGTATGAGAAAGATTTGATGTTTATACTTAATATCAATAAAAAGCGTCCCACCTACTGCATGATAATCTCTCTCCCCCCTCTCTCTCTCTGCCTATGTACCATAAAATCTATTCCCTCCCCCTTTCTAAGTGTTCAAGCAACCACAGAACGTAAATGGCAGTCCTTCAGTATTTCCTTCTCTAGTGCCTCCCTCAAAAATAGATTTATTGTTTGATTAACTATTTATTGTTTGTAACTATAATTGAAAATAACAGTTGATACTGCCAATACTCATCACATTTCCAGAGAGTGGATTATTTGAAGAGTCAATTTTGGTATCTTCTCACACAATCAATTCAATGGTGTTCTTTCTCAATCTGACTTTTAAGATATAGCGTTTTTCGAAAGAGATAGAAGGGCAGAGATTACACCTAGCAGCTGGTACGTTTTTTTTAAAAATAAGATAACTTTGTTTCTTGCATAGACAAAAACCCTTTTGCGTAAACAAAAAATCAAAACAAACGTGATTATTCTAATAATTTTCTCTGGTGTATTGTCCCCATCAATGAAAATCTGGTGCAAGTAATAGCTCACAAAAATTCAAGAGCCACTCTGATTAAATCCCCTTATTACGACAAAATAGCAAGGAAAGCAGAAATATTTCCAGAACCATTTAATTCTATCATTTCTTGATGTCTTTTTATGAGGAGAGTATCATAAAAGAAGAATATCTTGAGCAAATATGCAGCGATAAAGCTGGAGTAGTATATTACAGACCACTGTCGCCGCCATACAGAAACGCACCCTTTCCTGGTCTCTGCTAAACTTCTTTCAGTTCAACTGGACTAGGAGAACAAAAACCACAGAGATGGATAAAAAGGGTGACGGGCAAAAAGACATACTGATAGAAAGGAGACAGACAAAAAGAATTTACATGAAAGTCACACACGTACACCTACTGACAGGCACAATGATTAAAAGGAATCTACAAGACTTTATATTTCCTTTCTATCCGTAATGATCCAAAAATGGTGCAGTCCCGGCACGGTATGTCACAATTTGTTACATACCGTTGTCATCCGCAACACTGTAACGATTTGTTACAAAGCGTACCACGACTGGCGACGCTATTTAACAAATCTTTGTTACATAGCGTCGTCATTCGTGCTACGGATGTAACAGTTTGTTACATACCGTCTTGTTGTTACATATCGAACCTCATCAAAGCCATCTTGCACTATTTAAAAGAAGAATGGAAGGTAATACAGGAAGGTATGACGAATCGATAGCCACCCACTGAGGTCAAAAAATATGGGGAAATTTAAACTCGTTTAGTTGAAACTACACGTTACTATTTCCTTTACATTAAAATCTATCGGCTGTACTATCTATTTAATGCAAAGACGATTGTTCTGCATTTCATTGGTTCCTTTGGTTTTTTTCCTGATAACTTCTGCAATGTCTATTTGCATATTTCAATAATTAACAAGCTTTTAGGAGCAACTGACAACTATTTAAATGGAACATTTTTAAAAAAAACTACGGGGAAAAAGGCTAATGTCTTTCTCGAATTAAACAATTCATTGCGGTCTAAATAATTTTAAACCAGACAATCGATAGAAATTATCTGCCGAAAAATACACTTAGCGTAGATAAAGGGTTTTATTTATTGCCTCTATACAATTAAAACACAAATGACACTCTAAATCATTAATACGGCAACATCGTATCTTTTACGCGGATAAACTATCCGATTGTAGTGCATATATGGCAAAATATCAACGTAGCAATGTGTTAGTAATAATACAACGTAATACATCAGAGGACTCAAGGTTGAACGAGTTGAAAGTTAAGTCGACAAAATTCGATTTGGGTTTATCCACTGGATCAAAATGTGATGAGAAATGAGAATAGCCTGATGTCATGAACTTGGTACTTTTGTATTAAAAGTAATATAAGTCCTTAACGTCGTCAAATACTTTTTTCATCGAGACACCTATCTGATATATGACATAGTCTATTTCCGGAAAGTACGTCGAGCGGTCAATTATAACTCTATTCCATAAATTTTCATGTTTGCCAAACAAACCCAGTTCAATTCAGATCCTGACAGTTGATTTCACTCAAACCTTAGAATGGCACACGAGGTATATAAAACGTACACGTTTATACGTAAAAACAATAACATATGAGTCAAACCGAAAAATAAATTAGGGGAACAGACAATATCATCGATTTTTAAAACGAACATACATGACATTCTTTGAAATACAGAATCTCTGAAAGACATATTTTCACATTTCGTAGTGTTTGGGGCAGAACAGTATTTTATAGATAAATAATATCTGCGTAATATGCACAATGCTAATATAATGAAATTTATCTCCAATTTGGTTAAAAGTACATAAATCTCTTGTCATTTGTGTCATCTGTACAGAACAAGATAAACGTCTGTATGTACAAAAATAACTCTACTTCAATACCCTTCATTGTAGTAACACCAGCAACACTCTTTTAGACTGTAGTGATTTTACGCCTTTACGAAAAAGACATTTTAATAATGTGTATTCAATGCAAGAAAATGTTACAAATATTCACAATCATATTATTATACAATATTTACAAGAATGCGATTTTTACCAAAAAAATGAAATACTTTTATAATATACCAGTTATATATATACAAAATGATATGTTTTTTTTACCCGTTTACGTATTTTTAACTTTTATGTCCGTCGGATGGGACGGTATAAGGTGCCTCGTGTCAAGGATCACAACTCCTTCGTGCGCAAAAGATCGTTTCCCTAATTTTCGAAAAAGAGCAGACTCACTGGGGGTCGTCAGGAAAACGTCAACACTCACAACCAAACATATTTCAGTTAGTTAACCGCCGTAACATGGCTGAAATATTGCAAACACGGCGTAAAACCGTAATCAATCAATAACGTTTCCATCTATCAAATAATCTTCTAAATCATTTATGACCTAATGAGAACAAAAATGAAGATCAGTTTTCCCCCCATGGCTTATATCAATACTGCAGTGCAATGTTTTGATGACATGCTATTAAGACATATCTTTAATTTAATATATTTGTACATATTTTGTATGTATGTGAAGCATTAACCATTTATTGCACTTTTAAGAAATTTGCGTCAGAGTCCATCTCTCTAAAACAGTATCAAAAGTCTGTTTAAAACCTAAATTTATATATGCACATATTTTTTTCTACTATTGACAAGAGAATTGAATATAAACTGAAGTACAAGAATATTGTCAAGAGTGAAAAAAAACTTTCCTAAATCCCATCTGACCATCTTTAATAGATGACACATCATCAGAAAATTATTCCAAACGAGTACTTGAAATATATGTAAATACTTTCCCTAGACAGCTTAGTAAAGTGATTGGTCTGTAATTTTCTGGCTTAAATAGATCACTACTGGTTTAATGATGCACATTAGCCACTCCTCTGGAGAAATGTAATATTAAACAAGATTTCATATTGGTAAAAAGTAAAAATAGTTGTTTTAATGTGCTCATTCACAATATTGAATGGGGATGCATCCCAGGTAATTATGTCCAAGGGTCCAATGTAAACTGAGCATCCACCTCTTAACATTTCGCAAATTCTGAGGTCTTTATAATGACATTATACAATACCCGGTTGCTCTCTGACGTGTTTCATAACAATTGTTAGGACGTTCTTTACATTCAGAATTTGACTTTACACCTATTACTCTATTTACCAGATCAAGATACATGTAGATGGCTCACGTTGGGTGTCACCGGTCGATAGGGGATGCTTACTCCTCCTAGGCACCTGATCTCTTCTGGTGTGTCCAGGTGTCTGTGTTTGCCTTTTTTATTACCTTTCTCTTAATTTAGTATTCTTTATGAAATTGATACTTCTTGGTTATTTTCGTTTTTTCATCTTCTGCTTATAACTGACCGGTCGCGGTAGATCAGTGGTTAGTGCGATCGCTTCGTAACCGTACCATAGATTCGTCAAACCTTAGATGTAAACATAAGTAGCGATTGCTCTTTCGCCAAACGTTCGGCATTTAGAAGTGAGAATCACGGATCTTTCGGATATGACCTTAAAATCAGAGGTCAAGTGTTGCGGCAGGCGTTAGTAGATTAAAGAACCCTCAATGCTACGGCCCTTAGCGCTAAGCATAGGTCTAAATTTGTGGTACTTCACCTACAGCTGACTATGCTTCAATATGAGTGAAAAATTCTCGACGGGACGTTAAACAAACAAACAGAAATAGGATCAGCTACTTCAGAGGAGTAAGCATCCCATGTTGACCGGTCACACCAGCCATAGAACCTGTATCCTGACTAGGTAAGCGAAATAATCCTTCAAGTCAAAATTTATGTACAAAGAACGGCTTCAATAGGTATGAAACATGTCGGACAGCATTTTACGGAATGACAGGTTGTATTGATAAATTGAATTGTTATAACGACCACAAAATTTACGAAATATCAACTTTAAACGAGATTGTTGAAACCCCTGTAAAACCAACTAATTTATCAGTTACTAAACTGAAGTAAACTCATACCCAGAACAAGCTCTTGCGTATCAAATCATTTGAGAGACATCAACACCATATGCAGGTGATAATGGAATATTGCTATATAAATATGGGAAATTGACGATAGAGAAGTTGAAATCATCCTGTTTGTCGTGGGTTTGCCGTTAACATCTATGTTCAGTCATGTGATGCATTGAGTTCAGTTGAGATGTGATCACCTATCCATTTCATATCTTAAATGTATCACCGGTCGCAGTAGCTCAGTGGCTAGAACATTCGCTTCGGAACAGGGAGGTCGTGATTTCGAACCCCGTCAATCCAAAGACGTAAATATAGGTAGTGATTGCTCCTTCGCCAAACGCTCGGCATTTAGAAGTGAGAATCACGGGTTTTTCGGATATGACCTTAAAAATGGAGATCCCTTGTCACGGTAAGCGTTGGCACGTTAACGAACCAACACTGCTACGGCCCTGTGCGCTGAGCATAGGTCTAAACTTCACCTACAGCTGGTGACATCGCAATATGAGTGAAAAATTCTCGACGGGACGTAAAACAATAATCAATCAATCGTATATGTATCTTACGCTGAATATTTTTCCAAATTCTGGGTGACCTTGACCGTAATGTTAAGGTCAATGATCCCATTTCAGTTGATTCCGTGTTTTTGCTACCAATATGTTTAAAGTTTTACAAGTTTTACTTAAAATCGTAAACTTTTATGGGAAGTAACTCACTTAAGGGATCAAGAAACCCTCAAAAGTAAGAATTGGTCTTTTTTAATCGATCAACTAATACGTTTAGTGAGGGTTTCTTATTCTACCATTTACCTTAACATCAATGTGCAATAAAATATCCACAGATGCAGCAGATATGAAAGGCTCTGTGATGTCTCTAATTTCGAGTTCAATGGAATATAATGAATCGACATACGAATTAAAATTATTATGGAGAATAGATTATCGTCGATGTATCTTAATATGGAGTTGATGGCCACCGCAAAAGATTTTTTATCTCATGTTCATGCTCTTTAATAAATTCTGCCTCGTAAGAATATAAAAACAGGTCAGCTAATAAAGAGCACAATTCCTGCCCATGGGAATTTCAACAGAGTGTTGGAATACCTGACCATTGAGGTACTCCAGCATCGTTTTGATATCAACTTATCGTAGAATCAGAGTGGTGTTTAACAAAGTAATACTTTGAATGGCTGATCATTTCCGTTTTACATTTTTACTGAAGAAGCAATTTTCTATAATGTCAAAAAGTGTAACCTTTAATTTATCGCGAAGAATTATCATGTAAAGTGTTGAAAAGTCATACCTTTTGCTGTTGTTGAGAACAGTTTTGCGATTTCAAATTTACTAAATGTAATTACTTTAGAATTTTTTAGACTCCATATTTGATTTACACCACCTCTAGCATAATTATGTCGTTGCAAACTACGTTTGAAGTCTCTCATATTTTTCGTTTAGAATACATATGAATATAATATCTTGAGGTTTACGTAATACATATATTAATAAGATACCCATTTTTGAAGTAATTTACCAAGTTTTGTTCCTGACGATAGCTGTGTATGTATTACGCAGTAAAACTATAGGTTTTTTTCCCTTGAAAGAAACAATGTTCTTCACTACTTCATACGTTTTGATTTTTACAGAAAAGATATACATATAGCGTAACTCATAGTGATAGGATCTGAATTTTCACATGCTTTCTATATACATATATCGTATGCTATTCTCTGTTCCTCCGTCCACCTGTAGGTGCTTTGGAGCACACACCCTAGTATTAAACAGTTGATACAGAAATTTCACTGCGAGAAGTCTGCATTGCAACAAAATTCTCAGAAATGCATTGATTCTCGTTTTGCTATTAGAGTGTTGATATTGCTATAGGAATATTTTCTTAAGGAGACAGTTGTATATGATTCCATACCAGAATGTTACTGAATCATTATAATCAGTTTTCAGTTTAGACTGAAATATATAATATTTAAGTGTCTGAAGCATTCACATTACCGTCATTGTCGTGGCGAATTTGCATCAACAGATTATTATGTAACTCAACAAATAAATCTCCAGAGAAGAAATGTCAAGCCTTCAACTGCACCTATGGTTTTATAGAGATTTCAACCGTTGACGTTTGATTTCTAACGCAACGTGCCGTCTACCTTTCTGCACGTTAGCTACACTTCTGCACTTTAGCTATAGCTGAAGACGTTTAAGGACCCGGGGTGGGGGTGTTAAATAACAGTGTAGCACGCGATTATGTGACTTGGTACCATTTACACTTAAACTTGATGGTTATTTTAGAGTGTCACACGAATTTGCATCAAATTGTATTTACATGTTTTGTGTTTATCAAAGCAGAGTGTAGTCGGATTAAAAACTGCGTGTTTATACGTGTTAAAGTATATATTTATTTGAACACAGCTACAGTTATTTTTAATCCTAATGTTTAAATGGGATTTTTATTTTTCTAAATATCCTTGTAATTTCGAATTCTTTGGTAATTTTTCTGACAAATTTTTTGGAAGCGTCCTTGCTTGTCAGAAACACGATGTCACAGCCACGGAACACTGTGGAGACTTTTTCCACTAATATTGGAACATTACCAGTTATAGATGAAGTACCACATATTAAGACCCATGCTTAATGTTCAAGGCTGTAGCAGTGGGGGGGGGGTGTTCATGCCAATATATGATAAAATATACAGGCAAAAATATTTTAGCAAAATCGTGCAGAGATAGGGTTCATGGCGGTTGTGACCTGTCAACAAATGATGCTTACTCCTCCTAGGTACCTGATCTCGCATTCGGTATATCCAGGGGTCCGTTTCAGCCCTTCTCTTAGTTTTGTATAGTTTATAGAATTTATGAGAAACATTTGTTAACTTCTGGTAATCACTTGATACACGCCTAAGTTTCACACCATCAGTCGGTGATATCAGATCAACGCCGCGGCGTGTTATTGCGACATCACGCCGAGTAAAATCGTGTGCGTGTGTTATGTGACAATGTTATGATGGGGCAACTAAGAGGTATGTAATATCGAAATGGCGCGTTGTGTATAGTTGTGTTAACGTAGAAGGATGGCATGTTACGTCACAACATGCTACTGTACTTTTGCAAGTTTCGTATTCGCACACCTGACCAATCAGGTAATATATTTCTTTTAAACATTTGAAACCATCACAAACCACCACAACCGTGAGTAGAAGAAACGTTAAGCACAGGTCTAACTTTGTGGTACTTCACCTACAGTTGGTGACGTCTCAAAATGAGTGAAAAATTCTCGACGAGACCTAAAAAAATAGATAAACAGCCACCATGTTGTTTATTATGATTGAATATGAGGCATAACTTTTCACTCTTTCTATATAACCCCACAGGCGATATTACAGCATAATAATGTTCATATCACAAAATGGAGGAACAATTGTTGAATTATATTAACAACGAACCCGATCTAAAGGTGATCGATCACACATAGGTGGTATGTTTTAGTAGCTGGTTTCGACGATCTAATTATTTAGTCATGAAATAAATAGTATCTCGTATCTTTCATCACTTTATGCTAGTTCTTGCATCGTTTGTATCGTTTTGTAGGCTTTAATAACCAGTTTCTATGTTTTGAATGACAGTGTTTTAGTTACTCTCCAGGCACGGTTAACATAGTACTTCTCTGACAAGTAACTCATCGTATTGGGCTAAAAATGTTAATAATTGTATAATATATATTACACACTGGTGTTAATTAGTAACAATAATCAAAGAAGCACGTGAGTAATTAATATTATTCTAATCTGTTGCAAATTCTGTTGATATATACAATCTAGCAGTTACTTAAGAAACTGTCTTAATGAAACGATACCCACTCTGTCTAATTTTAGTGGTTCGAGTCAATATGTTTAATCATAATCAGCTTGTAGTCAACGTCTCAGTAAGATGATAAACAGTTTGGTCTACAGGAGTTTGGAGGCTGACTTAATTAGAAAAATAAAGTTTTCTTCGAATTAAACACATAAAAAATGATTAAAAGTATTCGCGATAGTTGAATACACGTATTAGGTGCAGGATACCGTGAAAAACGATGAAAAGGTAAAATTATAAACGCTATTTAGAATATATTAAGTTGTAAAATGCATAGCTACGAACTTTGATTAAATGTGACACTAATCTTACCGGTGATTGGATGAGATAACAAGTTTGACTGAATGTGATACTAATCTTACCGGTGATTGGAGGAGATAACAAGTTTGACTGAATGTGATACTAATGTTACCGGTGATTGGAGGAGATAATAAGTTTGATTGAATATGACACTAATCTTACCGGTGATTGGAGGAGATAACAAGTTTGACTGAATGTGATACTAATCTTACCGGTGATTGGAGGAGATAATACGTTTGATTGAATATGACACTAATCTTACCGGTGATTGGAGGAGATAACAAATTTGACTGAATGTGATACTAATCTTACCGGTGATTGGAGGAGATAATACGTTTGATTGAATATGACACTAATCTTACCGGTGATTGGAGGAGATAACAAATTTGACTGAATGTGATACTAATCTTACCGGTGATTGGAGGAGAAAATAAGTTTGATTGAATATGACACTAATCTTACCGGTGATTGGAGGAGATAACAAGTTTGACTGAATGTGATACTAATCTTACCGGTGATTGGAGGAGATAACAAGTTTGAGGTGATATATTGTACACATATGTTCTTTATATCTCCATTTTAATGTCTTGCTTCTACTATGTTGTGATTAAGCTAAAAAGAAATCAAATATGTCGTTGAAATGTTTAATTACTTCTGTTAAGGTATGAAACTTTGGCACAAAACTGTTGGCACTAGAAAAATAATTAGACATGACCACGTCAAACGACGTAAACATAGGTAGTGATTACTCCTTCGCCAAACGCTCGTTTGGCGAAGGAGCAATCACTACCTATTTTTCGTCTTAGGTTTGACGCGGCCATGGCACGAGCGGGACTTGAACTCACGACCTATTATTAATGAAAAATCAAATATAACAGAAAATAGAATATATATGTAAAATAAAATGTAAAGGTAAGACACGTTGAGAATAAATTATCAATTGCTCCATAATTGGAGAAATATTTGAAAAATAAGAAACTGTTCATTTATTTCTCACCTTTATCGTCGTTACTCTCAGCTCATGTTCAAGATATGCAGAGAAAAACAAACCGCGTTGCTGATTTCGAACAATTCGATTCATTTATTCTCGGAACTCACGAAAACATGACATAAAGAAAATATATCAGTAATCACAATAAAATGATAATACATGCGTGTTGAGGTACATATGCATCTATGGATATTACAGTATTGACAAATCAACTTGGAGGGTTGACCATTGTTTATAACATCAATAAATTTCGACAAATTTAATAATAATTTGGAATTCTTAGTAGAAAATAAATCATAAAATTTCATATTTGGTGTGTGTTTAATTTTTTTGCGGCAAGTATATTTTTCGGAAGTCTTTTAAACAATTGCATGACAAAACATGAAATTCATCGCCTATATCAGATTTGCACAAAGTGCATTTTCTATCGGTTCTAGGGATACCAGACCATCCAGAGTTAACGATCTCACTTTTACAGGAGCGCAATACTGGTATAAAACTGGAAACAAGTGAGATTGGTCCTTTTCATGTTTTATTTCATTTAAACAAAAAGACTTGCAGTGAATATGGAAGTCAGATTTGTATAATGTAGTTAAACAGGTAGTAAACGTGGTACGGATAACACAATGTCTAAAATGAAAACCCTGAGTGACGGGAAAACAAGTTCCGGTGAATTCTGCTACATAATAATAATAATTGTATGCATAAATATCGGCAGATATGCCAGCCTTAGGTCGTTGCGCGGCAAAGCAAACCGAACTGTATTTCCCAATACTAAGACACTTTTCATAAGTTTCGGGAATATTCAGTTTTGTGACTTTCATTATTTTTATTGGTCTTATATGCCCCTTAAAGCGTTTTACAAGAACCTTCATATTCTCAAGATATATATATATATATATATATATATATATATATATATATATATATATATAGGCTTCGAAAAGAGCAGATTTTCTCGTGAATATTCAAGTTTCTCGTGAATATTCAACAGTTTAATCGAAACAGAAAATTACCATCTACATGTACTCCCGAAAACAATTTTCATTCAAAATTAAAGATTCTTAAACCTTGCAAAAGATCTTCAGCTGTGATGAAAGTTAAACTGGTACTAGAATTCGAAAGTCAAAAAGCTTTATCTATACTTCTTCACCATCGAGTGATATAGTAAATTTCAGACTGGCATTCAAATGACAAAATAATGTAACTTTTGTAAAATCAGGTCAACCGTAACGAGGTAAACATTTGATAAGGTTACATACAAGAAACTATTATAACTTTATTACATGTATTTCCGAAGAATGGTGAAAATGCGTAAAACAAAGTGTGGCAGACTGTCTGGTAGGTTTATGGACGGACGCACGGAGAGGAAACCTATGGTCCACGGTTTCATTAGGAGGGGGGGGGGGGGTCTAGGTTAAATAAGAAACATAGCATATTGTAAAGAAATCAGAAAAAACAAAACAAATCTAAGTTTTTTTTTATTACAATCAAATATTTTATCTTAATATTTTGTCCATAATAAATTTATCTGATCAGTGGCATTGTCCTTCACATGTAACCTTGAAAACCAATTATAGTAACCAAGGTCTCTATGTATAAGTCTTAAAAGAAATAACGGATTTCCCATTCCAGTAAATGTAAACTTTCACACACTAATAGGTAAAATGTCTTTATACAAAGTACCATTTCTAAATGTTTGATGAAACTTGTACACAAGGTCAATCGAACGAACTTCTTATAGTACGTAAGTATATCCATCCACAAACGTTTTGGCAAGGGCATAGGAAGGACATACGATGGCAAAGACATTGTCTTGTGTAATTATGTGTTTATGTGTCCTGCGTAAGACCCCCATCAAGACTAAATTCTTCAATAATATGGTAAACTAGTATCCTTTAAAATAAAATGCTCGGATTTTTATGCCATCTCGTTTGATACAAATTAGTTTGAAGACGATTTGGTCACGATCAGGAATATCTCGTACTCTTTCAAGGGGATGCAGATTCGATTAACTGAATATCCATGGTGAGTTGCTAATGACCTGTCTAAAGTACAACCCGCGGAAAATATCAATGATTTCATTTACAACATAGGGTCATCCACGAAGCAAAATGCATCAATATTCATATCGATGGACTAAATGACCTCGGTGAGAATATTTCATTCATATCAACTCATCACCATCTTTGAGAAGAGTTATGAATGCTGTGGTAATTCGTACCCTTGTTGGTGACCTATTGCTCCACGTCGTCAACCTCTGAATATTTCTGACTTCTCAAAACCTGCAAGCCTTCCATTTTTCTCTACATTTGCTTTAGAACATCTTCAGCGTACAGGACCAAAAATTGAGATTTTCGTGACCCCAGTCCTATTGGGGTTCGGGGAGGGGGTTAGGATGAATCTTTTTAAATAGTGCTACTTTGAACATCTTCAGAATCTTTACATCTGGGCATTAAATATAAGTTTATACTTGTACAGAGCATGAACGCCTCTACCAAAATTTTTAAATCCATGGCTTGGGTTTCAGGCCCACGAGGAGGGCGATATGAATCATATAATGAATATGTATTGAATAAAAATAAAAAAGTGTGAAAATTCGTGGTCCCTGGGTCAAGTATTCAGATCCCAAGGTGAGTCTGCATTGATCACACAGTGAAAATGTCTACTTCTGATCACCATGGGAAATATGTTTGTGCATAGTTGTATTGAGCAGAAAGGCCATTACCAAAAGGTTAAGATTCACTTACTGTGGGTGAGGGGTTCAGGTTCCAAGACAGAATTATGATGATCGTATATTGAGAATGCAGTTATCTAAATCTGTAAACAATTTTACTAGTTCTAAAAAGTCAAGCTAAAATAAAACTGGGTGTGTAGAGAAAATTAGCATGGAAGCCTCATGGGACCCAGCGGGAGAGTCTGTAGCTCTTACAAGTAGCTACATATATAGCCTGAAAATTCATTACATCTTTAAAATTCTCTGTTCCTAAGTATCTTCAGCAATTAGTCCTTCCACAATAGTTGCCGAGACAAATTAAAGTCGGCCGAGTCAAGTCCAAAAAAAAAAAAAAAACCAGTTAAAGAATATATTCGTAATGCGTAATGCTGAGTGCTTGGTGAAGAAGGTACAATAAGTACATATTTTAACGACACGAGTCCACTGCTCTCTGGCACATTGAAAACAACGATTTACCGTTCACAAAGCAAGCACTGAAGTCATGCGTGGGCGGGGTCTCCCCCTCTGGAATTTAAATAATTTAGATATATGATGATATTTTCAAACAGAAATGCAAAATATATATTGCTTTTATAGATTTACCCCGGATCCCTTTTAGATGCACATTACACATGCAAATCGTTCTCCCTTTAAGCATTACATATATTTTCCAGAGTTTCCCAGTCCTAAGCCTAGACGGTGAATTTTGTAGACACTGATTGTTTGGCGTCGATCGACAGAACGAAGACCTGCTATACATTGGAACTGTAAGTAAAGTACTTCTATCGTTAATAAAATCTGTGGTGCCTGAAAAAGCCTTTCAAGTCGTTATTGTTGTATTGTTACTGTTAGAAGCTATTCCACTTTTGTTGTAAATCTATCAGGAAGCGCGTGCGCCCCTGAAAGTAGAAGAGATTAATTGTACGTATTATTTCTATTTTATATCCCCATAATTGCTGAAAGAATTCAGAAATGTTATACTAACATGGAAACCTCATTTATTTCTTTTCACGTATAAACACTTCCGAGGGCAAAGGATCATCTCTTCGCCATGACTGTATGCTAGTAGGCGTTTTAATTTGCAGGAAAGGGAACTTTCCAAAACCAAATATGTAATTGGGGCTATAATGCTAAGGTGGTGCAGCTTAAACACAGTCTTTCATTAAATCACATGGTGACATTGAATTCCTCATCTTTTTCCATAAAATAATGTGATGAAATCCCTTAGGGTTTTTAGTTTGGAGACATGCCTTCGGCAGGAGCGTTTTTCACATAACGGGCATATGCATATCTTAAACACAAGATTCGTATATATATACATTGTATATATATATATATATATATATATATATATATATATATATGTGTGTGTGTGTGTGTGTGTGTGTGTGTGTGTGTGTGTGTGTGTGCGCCAATTAAAATGGAAGGCGATCTGGTAATGAACTGCAGCTTGATTGTGCATTTCGAGTAGTTTATCTCGCTTTTTAATTTTTTCTTTTGAAAGATAATGTGGAGAAAAAATGTTTTTGATATTCTTTTTTGTATTTTCTGCTTTTATTTAGATACATCTTATCAAACATTTCAATCTATAAGAAGCACTTGCTTGAAGCATTCAGAGTGCTATTCAGCTTTAACAAAATACCTGTTGTTACATGAAACGTGTCTTGGTTTGCAGAATAATGCAAGTTCTATTCTTTCAATTCAAACGCGAATTGTTCTTATTTCTTAGAAGCGTTATCACAGTACTTCCAGACAGCCGAAGTCAAATAGCAATGAGTAGAATACACTAGAATTCAATTCATATAGCCTAAGAAGAAAATATTGTGCTGAAAATATTCAAAAAAATTTCTTCAGAGAAATGGCTATGGTATTTGTTTCTTACCAAAAGCCACACGGTTCATAGTTTTATAATATATAGCTTTTTCTGTAGCCATGACAGTATAACCTTAGAATGGGAGCAGAATTAATGTAAGCCTGCTGGTTTGTTTTCCAATCCTTATCACGAATACATATACATTGTAATATATTGTTTTAAGTGAATTAACCTTAGATGTCTAAGCAACATAAGGTATGTCACAGGGAACGTATATGCAATGTACACTACTGTCCGAAAGAATATAAAACTCAATGTTTAACAGACAATATTTTAATTCAAGTTTCAATTTTGATATCAAACGTATCAAACGTGGTAGAAATATTAGCCTTATTGTGTCAACAGGGTATAAAATTGAACTTATCCGCTAGGAAATCTAAATAAAATAAAAAACACAAGTACTTGGAAATTGCTGTCAAATTTGTCCCTCTTAATTTCCCCTATTTGAATCACACGAGCAAGTATGATCCAATTGTAAATCCCAAGAGACCGCGAACAAAATTAATATTGGTATATACAAACATTTTCAATATCGCTAATGTAGCATGATCGAATGAGTCCTCTTTTCATTTAATTCCTCGTCCAAGATGAAGTACAAGATAAAACGCGTTTACGCTGGATAACGAGTTATGCAATGAAATGGCGACATATTGCAAATGTTTGAAGTGTATGTGTTGGCGGGTTGTTTATTGGCTCTCGGGGATACCGTTGAAATTGAAAAAGACTTTCATCCATTCTGCAACCGCAACAGATGAATGGTATATGTATTAGTGTCACTTCTTAGAATATCCATTAAATGGATTTAAATCATTCATCTCTAATTGATACTTTCTATTCCATTTTTATATTCCTATTCGCATGCACCTGTTTACCGTACTTGTAGACTAACAAGTAACTGTATGTAACAATATATTATTTCTGGAATATTGTAATTATTGTGTTTCGAATTTAAAATTAATTTTGTAATGTATAAAGTGTAAAATATTTCAGGTTTAAGTAATACATATGATCTATACCGTAAATTGTTAAATTCTAAGCTGTATATGCAACCATACATACATACTTGTAATATACTTGTACAAAGTTTTGGAAATTCTTAAACATATAGTTCATATCTTATTTCAAGGACTGAGTTTAATTTGTGTGGACATTATAGTGTGAGATATTGGAGTCTATATGACAACCACGGTGGCACGCTCTATAATGTCATCAATCCCCATTTAAAGAATTTCAATTCAAACACTCTCCCGCCCTGTTCATTAATCGTCACCACTGTAATTGGAAATTGGTTCCAAGACATTCGTTGATGTGATAACAAGTGAACTATGTTTCTTTGTTTTTATGATATAAATACTACGGTAATATCATTAACTATCTAATAGATTGTTAATGTTTGTTGCCTTCAATTTTAAGGTATTTTACAAATCCTGCATTAGCGGTCTTTCAAGCTTTTATCAAATGAACATTGAAAACATTCCATGATAAAGCAGAGCGATAAGAACACCGACAGTGCTGATCACGGCCAGGTTTCCCGCTGAAAACTAACGAAGATTTCAAGTGATGAAGTCGATCTGTGCTTTGGATGTTGTGTTCTGTACTCTTCGAAAGACCTCTGAACGAAAAACATACAAAGATGCAAGCAATTTCCAAGATAAATGCAATTCGAATCCAATATTATATGAAGGGTGTGATGCAATCCGCAATCTCGGACAAACTGATTTCATAGATCAATGTTTTAATTTAAATGAAACCTCATAGGGTGGTAGATGATTGGTTGATGTTGTTCTCGTATAGAAAATCCATCTGAAAGTCGGCAAGAATTGCTTAGGTATTCCATTCTGAAGATCGCAAACATATTCTTGATTGATGTTTTTTAATTGCACACATTTTTAAAAAATACTACCTATCTGTATTAATACAAATACCACAGGAATATATGTTATTTCATATATTAGAAATTAACAATTTTTTCATCAAACAATCAACTGAAGGAAAAGACGGTTTTTTGGGCGTTGTAAAACTAAACTTTTAAAGCTTTAAAGAAAGAGTAAATTTTATCTGATTTGAAAAAAGAGATCTCATCGGAAGATAACAGAAATTAGATGTTTTCAAAGTCAACGCATAGGTAGCGATTATCCGGAAATGCGATAATGAAAGTAGAAATCCAACTTGTGACTAAAAAGCACGACAGGTATGCTTAGCGCTTTGAAATATGCCATAGAAATTACAATTGTCTTATGACTGCTGTAGATGAAGTACCACATAGTAAGGAAAACTCTAACTTGCCGACGCCTATCGCGACAGGGGACTTTGGGGTTTTTAGTCTCATCGGAGAGACCCACGCTGTTCGCTTATGTATACCGAGCGTTCTGCGAAGGAACAGTCAGTACTTAAATGTACCTATCATTACGAGCGGATACTCTGACTACTGAGCCACAGCTTGAATAAATATGATTTAACATCTTTTAGATGAATATGGATATCTAATTAGATTAAAATTAAGGATAGAAATATCATACCACAAAATGTTATCTTTATATCCAAGTCCAATCCTTAGGAATGTATTATGTGTGAAGAAAATTCTTCTTCAAAGAGGGCCACAATTCAAATTGTATTGACTTTACATTCGAAGGTAGTGTCCTTTTTGACATATTTCATATATACAAATAAAACCTGCAACATTAAGTAGTCATGTTACAGATTTTATTTGTAAATGATCAGTATCTATACGTCAAATGAAATGATATTTTAGCATAGACTTCACGAATCTAAAATGTGTATGGGATATACACTGAAATTGTGATAGTCGCCTTCTTTTAACTAATGTTTCTGAGGTGATATAATAGCATAGCAACCAAAATTGAAATGTTCTCTTCTAAACGAAGTCCCCATCTTCCCTTCCATATTTCATTGTCATGGTGACGCCAAGTCCAAAACGAGTCGTAAACGTGTTGGTAGGAATTCTAAATAATATCCCGAAGTTCTGGGGGATAAAGAGATTAATCCTACACGACGTATAATGACGACAGCATTCCTGCAATAAATTTATATGGAGTATTAACAGTTAATCTACCGCACCGTTGGAATTCATAAAACATCGAAATGCATTATGTGTCTTCAGTTGATGCCAATGCATCTCAGTACCGTGAATAGTGCAGAATATATCACAAATGATTTACGTATTCAGATGTGGTCAGTGCAGGAGGAGGTATTGACCGAAATAGGTGTAATTTATCGTACCAGATCTAAACTGAGATGAGTTAATTTGATATAAAAATGTTACAGATTAATTTTTTTCCCTGAATTATGAATAATAAATTCAAACTTTGTTAATTACTGGAATTATGATTAAATAGATACATCAATGTATTATGATGAAATGATTAGTGAAGCACTGATACAGTGCGCCAGGCAATTTTATGACCGTGCTGATTACACTCTCTGTTTGACGGAAAATCGTTCACTTATTGCGTTTCGTAATAAACGACTTGCATTGCATAGACAAATTGTTGTATCGGATTTAATGACCACATAACACAGGAGACTTCTGGAGACTCTTACTCTTTATGATGTTCATTTGCAAGGTGGGAATTTTACTAGCATGCATGTATTTTTATATTCCTCTCCAATATATTTGCCATTTATGTCTTTACAAATTGTAATAATATGTTTGTTGGTTGTATTTTGTTTAACGTCCCTCTCGAGAACTTTCACTCATATAGAGACGTCTCCTTTGCCGGTTAAGGGCTTCAAAATTTAGGCCTCTGCTCGGCGCTTAGGGCCTTTGAGCAAGGAGGGATCTTTATCGTGCCACACCTGCTGTGGCACGGGGACTCGGTTTCTGCGAAGGACCGCCCATATAGTCGCCTCTTACAACAAGCAGAAAATACTGAGGGTCTATTTAAAAATTTAATTTGAGTTTCCAAAAGACATGAAGTTGTAATTCATACCTTTATGTGTTTTCAAAAGTTAAATTTATTTTTCAAAATAAATACTGAGGATCTATTCTAACCCGGATCCCCACGGGACTGTAATGATAGACTTTTACATATGAATGTTCTGCAGTTATGAACAATGCGCTTATCAATCTTGATAAATATAGTACATCTATTTTATTGACTAGAAATTCCAACAAATATGAAAGAAGAACGTAAATTTAAAAAATGAATTTGAGTTTCCAAAAGACATGAAGTTGTAGTTCATACCTTTATGTGTTTTCGAAATTGAAATTCATTTTTCAAAATAAACTTCACAGAAACCTTTGCAAGCATAGACACATTGATGGATCCAGTAAATGTTCTACTAAGCACCTATTTTTACTTCTTACTAAAATAGTAATTAACTGCTGTGAAGAAGGAACTTCAAAGTATTGTGCCACAACACATGCCAGAAGTGGGGTAATCAAATGTGGATTCTAAAAAACTTTAAAGAACTCTTAGTAAATTTGAAATAAAAAAACTTTCCTCAAACCAACACCATCAAAATGTACGATTTTTGAACACTTTACACGACCATTCCTCACGATAAATTAAAGCCTAGACTTTCTGACGTCATATACAATTGCTTCTTCAATAAAATTTGCAATATCTAGTGATCAGTCATTCAAAAATTACTCTATTCAACACCACACTGATTCTACATACAAGTGATGTGAAGTTGATATTAAAAAGATAGTGGGGTGCTTTTCTAACAATATCTTCGAAGTCTTTGGTGATTAGGTTTTTTAACTGTCTGCTGAAATTCCTTTTGATACGAATTGGGCTGCTTTAATAACTTACCTGTTTTATATTCTCACCAGGCAGAATTTATTCAAAAGCTTCTAAATGAGAAGAAAAAAATTCTTCCTATGACCTTCAACTCGACAATTAGATATTAACGACGTTTTATCTATAAACTATAGATGTGGATTCAGTATATCCCAGTGAACTCAAACTACAAGACACCAAAGAGTCTTCCACATCTGCTTCGCACTAAGATATTTTATTGACCATAGGTGTTAACGGCAAACTACCAACTCAACAACATAACAAATGGGATGACTTCAGCTTCTCCATCGTCAACTTCCCATATCTATGTAGCAATATTCCTTATCACCTGCATATGGTGTTTATATCACTCAATTGATTCGATACGCAAAATTATAATCTACCTATGATCAGGTTTTAATTCGAGACAGGCTACTGACAAATAAGTTGACGTCGTTAAAGTCTCGTTTAAAATCAGAATTTCGCAAATGCTTTGGTCGTTATATAATGATCTAAACCAACACTACCTGTGATGTCTGCCGTGTTTCATGCCAAATGTTAAACCTTTCTTTACACACCGATTTGACTACGGATTTTTCCGTTTATCTGATCAAGATAGAGGGCTCAGGGTCAGTGTATCTTACTCCTTCTAGTCACCCGATCTTACCTACGTGTGTGTTTCCCTAATCTTAATTTTGTATTACAGGTATATTACTCGTTATTGATAATACAAATTAAAACGGGCAATCTAGTACCGTCATTGATTTAATAATAATACCATATTTATATAGCACCCTTTTCATACATTTGTGCTTTACAGTACATAAAAAATTAAATAAAACATTGCAATAAAATGATATAAACATAAGATACAATACATATGCTAAATAAGTATGAAACATCAGTTTCAGGGCAAATTAAAATAGAGATGAGATAATGTTGATGAGATTTTTTTTATTTGTTAGTTACGAAATATGCAATCACAATGTTCAGTAGTTATCCTTGAATTCATCAAATTTGAAATATCATTAACACTTTGATTGATTGGTTGATTGATTGTATACTGTTTAACGTCCTGCTTTAGAATCTTTCGCTCATATGGAGACATCACCATTGCCGGTGAAGGGCTGCAAAATTTAGGCTCATGCTCGGCGCCCACGGCTTTGAGCAGGGAGGGATCTTTATCGTTACACACCTGCTGTGATACGGAACCTCGGTTTTTGCGGTCTCATCCGAAGGAACGCCCCATTTAGTCGCCTTTTACGACAAGCAAGGGTGCTGGGGACCTATTATAACCCGGACATCCTCGGGGTCATTAACAGTTTGAGATTGAGCATGTACATATTATTTCACGTAAGTGACAAAAAAGGTTATATTAAAACTATGCGGTAACATTCTTTATGAACGATGAAAATATGACGTTATGTCCTCCCCAACAATGACAGATAATAGAGGATGGGCATAAATCTACTTAAGAATAAAAATCTAATAATAAACATATTGGAATTCTGAAAATGCTATTTCCATGAGTCCTGAGGACATTGAGTCGTTCAAAAACACTTTTTGATATTGCTCCATCGATTGAAATCTATTTTGTAGATTTATTTCATCATGATATAGTACAAATAAAAATCATCAAATCTCCCCCCCCCCCCCCCCCCCACCAATATAGCAGTATTATTTTCCCACCTATTTTAAGTAATTGCTTATATGTTACAGCAACTGAAGCAGCAACAATTGGTTTCGTATTGATGAATATGTATCACATCCCAGTTTTTGATATATTATTAATATACTGGAAGAACAAAGGTACACCTGATGCCATCCCAAGGGCGTCTTAGAGATCCTCGATAACTACACGTACAGGTGTATTTACACTGTACCTAAGAGACTATAGGTGACGTGACGGTTGTAATGTGTTTTAACCCTGAAACATGATGATTTTGCCTTGATTAATAATTAAAGTAACTGATAAATAGGTTGAAACCATTTTCCAAGGCCTTAATTCTTTGAAATGGAGGAACGTTAAGAATAAATCAGATGGTATCTACTTTTTATATTCTGATAAGTGCACTCGTGCACTCTCAATATGCATCGCTTGTAAAATGTTTTCATTACATGCTCAGGTGACAGTTAAGGCCCATGAGACTTCTGTTTCAGTTTAATAGGAGGCAGCATGAAGGAATGTTGTGAGAAATTTATTTTCATTTGATATACAATAACGTACATCACAGATCAGCGGTTTACTAATAATACATAAGGCAAGAGGAGTAACATTTTATTATAGATCTTGCAAGGCACGTGCACTTGCTCATCAGGGAAACTGTTTTTCTGCCATGCATTCCTTCGAATTAAATGCAACAGATAATGCGCTCATGCTTATTGTCTTCTTAAAATCATTGAGTCAAAAATATTCAGTCACATTCTCGGTAATTGTACAATATTTAATAGCAACATTTTATTTTCGGTCGAATGCGAGTATTTGCCGTCCTTCAACAAAAACATCTAACATGAATATATATTTATTCTGTGTTTTACAAGTGTTTTATATTTAAATTCATATATGAAAATTAAGCGGTATTTATAGTGATTCCACAAAATCCTCGAGATTTCAATTTACGACCAAAGCCGATTTTAACTCGACATGAATCTTTTTTAAAACACTATTTTGTTTTGTGAAATTTCAACAATTTTAGAATCCGTTAAGCTACAAAACAAGAGGCTGGGTAATCTTATGTTGCAGAATATGAAACAATTTAACATTGCAGTCTGAGCTTCAATCCTTACTATCAAAGTTGAAATAACACTAGATGAAAATGTGAAAATAACGAACAGTGATTAATGTCATAACGTCTATGAGGAATATGAAATTAAGAGTTGGGCTAACACGGAAGCAAGGATATACCAAAGGTGGGATCAGATGCCTAGGAGGAGTAAGGATCCCCTGTCGACAGGTCACATCACAAAAGCGGTCTGCTTTGTGGCATTACGCAAAGGAAACGCCAACTTGATCTGCAACCCATTGATATAAGTTCATGTATACATTTTCAATTCAATATAGATAGCCAACAAAACCTCCAAGACCTTGAACTTAGCAAAGTTCAAGGTCCATAACTCTTTCACAGATATGTTAAGTTGGTTGGTTGCTATTGTATAACGTCCCGCTCGAGAATTTTTCACTTAAATGGAAACGTCAGCATTGCCGGTGAAGAACTGCTTATTTTAGGCCTGTTCTCGGTGTTTATGCTCTTTCAGTAGGGAGACATATTTATTTGCCACACTTGCTATGGACCTCGGTTTTTGCGGAGTCATCCGTAGGTCTTTCCTCATTTAGTCGCCTCTTATTACAAAGCAAGGGGTACTGAGGACCTATTCTAACCCGAATAACCACAATTCAAAAATAGGTTTTAAAAACTCAAACTTGATATAACCCACTAATATAATAAGTTCAAGTATAAACCTTTAATGTAATAGCTGCAATGATAGACACAAAAGTCCGCAAAACCGTTTGTACGACCAACGAACGCACGTGCAGGCTAATTACTATTGTGGGGCCCTAATAAAAAACGTTGCTGGAATCAATTCATCGCGAAGTAAATACGTAACGATTGTAACATTTTAAACCAATGTACTTGTGTATTGCATGCAGGTCAAAGTATTGCAAATATCAGATTGTTTTTATGTGTTTACTGTTAAATGCGATCAAGTAATTATTATTTCCTAAAACGTGCTGGTTACGTCAGAGTTTTATTAACACCTTTCTGAGACATGTACAAACTGGTATTTGAACGTTTATGTAACTATGATTATTAATATTTCATTATATGATACAGCTAATAACAATAAACATCTGCTAAAATACAATAAATGTAAGTTTCGCGACTTAACAATAAACTAGCATTTTGCATAGCAATTCGTGCCCCCTACTGATCCCAAGTCAAGTCTTTTCTGCAATATTCTGTGCGAATAATCTTACGTCAACATAATAACAAAGACAGAAAATTTGACAACTCTGTCCATGTCGCCGGAATCAAGTGCGATCCTAAAGTTTCAATTGAATCACTTTTTTTGCATTTTCGTTACATTAAAAATATATCAACAATGTATGTCTTTATCGCTGCATAAAAACAATGCTCCATTTATATCTTCAGCCTAGAATTCTTCGTTAGGAACAACCTTACTTTCAGTATTCTGAACACTGAAGCACATAAAAATAATTATTTTCGCCTCTATCTACATGTACGTGTCCGCTATCCGCTTTTTGTTGCCACCTGTTGTGTAGATCTCTTGTGTTTTTCAATAAAAAGTCGATAAATTTATAATCGGATATTTTTGGACGAGAGGGTGAATGTCATTAGGTCACCTGTATAATTTATATCGCTCGAGTTATTAAAGTTACTTATTGCCATCGTTGTGCCTTAGCAATTGAACATTTTTAACTTCTTGAAAATATCTTAAAATTTGATATGAATTATCTATGGGACAAAGGGGCATAAATTGTAAATTTCAGGATTCCTGCATCGTCGGGACCCGAGTGGCGGGGGCTAAAACTGCCAAAAAGTAGACTAATTTACATAACATCCACTCTACTACCGTACGTATAAGAACTAAATGCAAAGTTATGTAAAGCAGAAAGTCCCCACTAAAATTGTAATTTCATGATCCTGAGGCAGAGGTTTTGACTCCAGGACAGGACCAACCTAGTATACAGTGTTTATGTATAAAACGTTTAAATAACATCTTCAATTCTTTTCATACTAAATTAAAACTAAATAGATATTTTAAATGAGCAAATAATCCTTTACCAAAATTGTAAATTGGGGCTAGGAGTTTTGGTCCCATGGTGGGGCATAATTATGGTGAACTATAACGCGAAATTTAGCAGTTTTTGTTTAAATAATTTAACTTTAGCGAAAGTGAAATGTAATGTGTATTTATTCATTTGATAATCACACATCAAATTTCAAATTTCAAAGTAGTTAAGGCACTGTGGAGAAAATCGGAAAAAACTACATTTGGGGTTATTTATGTTATAATAGGTCTCCAGTATTCCTTGCTTGTCTAAAAGGTGACTAAATGGGGGCGGTCCTTAGGATGAGACCGCAAAAATCGAGGCCCCGTGTCAAAGCAATGTGGCATGATAAAGATTCCTTCCTACTCAAATGTCGTAAGCGCCGACCATAGGCCTAAATTTTGCAGCCCTTCAACAGCAATGGTGATGTCTCCATATGAGTGAGACGTTAAATAAGATACAACCAACTAACCTACATTCGGTACAAAATTCCAAAAAGCTTTCAAAATTTCTGCATACAATATTGCATTCGGAATGTCTCTCAATGAATCATTTTTGAGAAAGGAGAAATAATTATTGGCGTCGGAAAATAGGGGATTGTACAATATGATTGTGTTTAGCCGGAGTAAAGTCATGTTTCATCATTTATGTGGTCTACTGAAAAGTCAATCCGATAGTAAATGACAAAAACTTAGGATTACAAACAGAATCAAACACGAGGTTTGTGCTAATCATTAATAGTTATTTTGCAGTTATGAAATTATGATCTTTTATATATATATATATATATATATATATATATATATATATATATATATAATGCTAATAATAAACAGTTATTTTCAATTTTGGAATTATGGTCTAATATATTCCTTGCCATCTGGTGAAAATACATGCAAGTCCATCTTGTTTGAATTACATCATAGAGAAATTATTGCAATCAAGGACAAGGATGGGATCAGTGGTACATGAAGAACTTACTACGGGTGTGTGTATATATGTGAGTGGGAAAGTATGTTGGGGTAAGCGTGATATGAGTGGGTAAGTGTAGAGGTCCCTATAGGTATGTGGATAAATGAGCAGGTGGGTAGTTGAGAGTGTGGGTAATTGGGAATGCAGATATCTCTGTAGGTATGTAGATATGTATATGTGCGAATGCCTAGGTCAGTGTATGCGTGGGTGAGTAAGTGTATGTGGAAGTGTGTAAGTGGATGTGTGAGTTTGTATATGTTGGTAAGTAAGTAAGTAAGGGTAAATGGATATGTTTGAGTTTGTATGTGTGGATGAGTTACTGGATGATTGATTGATTGTTTGTTTGTTTTACGTCCCGTCGAGAATTTTTCACTCATATTGAGACGTCCCAGCTGTAGGTGAAGTACCACAAATTTAGACCTATGCTTAGCGCTCAGGGCCGTAGCAGTGAGGGTTCTTTAACGTGCCAACGCCTACCGTGACACGGGACATCCGTTTTTAAGGTCATATTCGAAAGACCCGCGATTCTCTCTTCTAAATGCCGAGCGTTTGACGAAGGAGCAATCACTACCTATTTTTCGTCTTAGATTTGACGCAGCCATGACATGAACGGGGCTTGAACTCACGACTTCCCGGTTACGAAGCGAACTCTCTAACCACTGAGCTACCACGACCGGTCGAGTAACTGGACGTGTGAGTTTGTATGTGTGGATGAGTAAGTAAATGTACGGATGAGAATGTGTATGTGTAGGTACGTAAGTGTATGTATGGGTAAGTAAGTGGATGTATGAGTGTGTATGTGTTGTTAAGTGTAAGTGATTGTGTGTTTGTATGTGTGGATGAGTAAATGGATATGTGGGTAAGTAAGTGGATGTGATATTGATTGTTTATATATTGTTTAACGTCCCGCTCGAGAATCTCTCACCCATATGGAGACGTCACCATTGCTGATGAAGGGCTGCGAAATTTAGGCCTATGCTCGGCGCTTATGTACTTTGAGCAGGGAGGGATCTTTAACGTGTCACACCTGCTGTGACTCAGGACCTCGGTTTTGCGATCTCATCCAAAAGAAATCCCATTTAGTCACTTCTTTCGGCACGCAAGGAGTATTGAGGAACTATTCTAACAACCCGGCTCCTCATGTGCGAATTTGTATGTGTGGGTGAATAAGTGGATGTGTGGGTGAGTAAGTGAATACGTGAGTGTGTATGTGTGTTTGAGTAAGTACTCACAATAAATTAAAGACTAGCCTTTTTGGCATCATAGACAGTTGCTTCGTCAACAAAAATGGTAAAAGGATATATTATTATCTAATGATCGGTCATCCCAAAAATTATTTTGTTAAACACCGCTCTGACTCCACGCACAAGTACAAAAGATGCTAGAGTTCCTTATTGACAACATCTTCGTAGTCTTTGTTAATCGGGTCTTCCAACAGTCTGTCGGAATTCCAATGGATACAAATTGTGATCCTTTGTTAGCTGACCTGTTTTTATATTCCTATGAAGCAGAATCCATTCAAAAGTTTCTACATGAGAAAAAAACCTCTTGCTGTGGCCTTCAATTCGACATTTAGATATATCGACGACGTTTTATCTATCAACAATGATCATTTTCATTCATATGTCGATTCAATATAGACCAGTGAACTTGATATAAAAGACACCACAGAATCTCCCACATCTGATTCGTACTTAGATATTTTACTGAAAATAGATGCTGGAGACAAACTAATATCTCAACTTTATAACAAACGGGATTATTTCAATTTCTCCATTATCGACTTCCTTTATCTAAGTGGCAATATTTCATCATCACCTACATATGGTGTCTATATCTCCCAACTGATTCGATACGCAAGAGCTTGTTTTGCGTATGATCAGTCTTTAAATCGAGGCAGGCTACTAACAAAGAAGTTACAGGGGTTTGTACAATCTCGTCTAAAATCAGCGTTTCGCAAATTATATGGTCGTTATAACGATCTAGTTTGCCAGTACAACTTTACATTAGGTCAAATGCTGTCTGACGTGTTTCATACAAATTGTTAGTCCGTTCTTGGCACACTGATTCTGACTACAGATTGCTCCATTTACCTGATCGGGATGTAGGTCTCACGGCGGGTGCGACCGGTCGACAGGGGATGTATATTCCTCCTAGGCACCTAATCCCACCTCTGATATGTCCAGGGATCCGTGTTTGCTCATCTCTCTGATTTGTATTTGCTATTACGAGAGTGAATACTGCTAGTTATCTTAACCTTTACACTAGAGGGCAATTACATCGAAAAAGAAGAGGTGGATCTCAACCAAATAAGTTAAATAAGTTAGGCGGGTTACTTAATGACTCGCCCTCGTACCTAAACTTCAGTTCGCTTTTTCACACTCAGGGTCACGCACGCGTGCCTCATACTAAATTGCTATAATTGATTTGGATGTCATTAACACGTTCACTTCATCAAACTATAAATAGATTAATCATATCATTTTACAAAAATTAAATATTAACAATATTATCGTGGGGGCGGTGTAGTTGATACAACAATATGAGTCATTATGTTAATTAATAGGGACTATTATCATATGTGAAGGGGGCCTTCGTGGTCGAGTGGTTAGAGCATTGCGCTCAAAATCACAAAGCCTCTCACCTCTAGTCGGCGCGGGTTCGATTCTGTATGTGAGAAAGTTTGCCAGTTTACTTTCGGAAGGTCGGTAGTCTCTTCCCAGGTACATTGTATCTGGGTTCTCGCCTCCATCTACAAGAACTGGACGCCACCAGATAACTAAAAAAAATGTTGAGTGTGGCGAAAAAACAACAATCAATCAATCATATGTGAACACGTTTCGTCGGTAAGTGAATATTTAGCAGATATGTTTAGCGACAATACCTGGATGGTACTGCGTACTTATCAGCATTCACGCAAAGTTGTAAATCTTGATGAAATGTGTTCGACTTCAAATTTAAAGTTTTTTTAATAGACAAAATAAGATTAACATAACCGGAGATACAAACTAGTAAAGAGGATCGTCCTTAAGCGTCTACGGTCAAAAGTCAGTGTGCAACAAAGAAATTTTGTTCAATGACTTTTTAATTCAGAAAAATTCTTCTGAAAAATAGTCATGGAATAGAAATCTACAAAATGATTCCTGTTTTGGAAATATAAATATGTATATTTTTATACTCTGTGATTTGTCAACTTGTGATTCGATTTTTCTAGAATTCATAAAATATTTTAGATGAAATTTATAGATTATTATGTTTTATGTAAAGCTTAGACATTGTATAATATGTGAATAAATTGCCTAACAATTAATTTCCGACATCTTGTCACCTATGACGATTTTGCGAAAGTGATTAATGTGATGGTTCTCCCACACAATGCATGGAATCTGTTGATTGGTGATTGTCCGCAGTTTAGAGTACCGAAAAGGTACAGAAGTATTGGACTTGTGTAAAGATCAATATTCGTCTATCAAAAACCTCATGTGGGGAATGGTTAGTTTTTTCCGTGCTCCTAGTGTGAAATGCTTTGGTTGTAGTGACAAGCCCAGCTTTTGCTATTAAATTCCCATCTATGCACGGAAAATAAATCACACATAGCGTTGATTAAAATGGTTATGCTGTATTACTTCGGTTACATCCGGTGACAGAATGCTGTTTTCATGGGACGGATGCTGTTGAGGATATGATGTAGTAAAATATTCGTTTATGATTTGAGACTTCTTTTTTATCTCCTGCACGGAATAAAAATTGAATAAAAGCAAAATACATACCCACAGAAGCACAGCTGTGCCGGAACGTTGGACGTAGCGACAGGATGTGGAAGATTTTTATGATAGAAACCCTTTCACAATTACAGAGTATGTTTTACTGAATCAAACTCAACAGCGTTTTCTGTAAGGATTCATATATCCCTTAGTCTTAATATTTTTTGCAATCGCAAAGTCGCCCAGAAAGTAAATGAAATGATTAAGAACGATTTCGTTGATCGAAACAATTATTTACAACGACAATTCACGTGTGGGACGCTATTTTTGCTTTTTCTAACTAATGTTTCATACATAATTCTGAAACCATAGGTGGTTTGTTAATGTGTAGAAATCTGTTATGTGGGTGAGGTATACATTTAAAATTCAAACTGAAATTCATGGCCCCATTCACACGCGCCCACTTGCTAATAGATATACAAATTATACAAGTGCGATATTTAACTCAGGACACGACAATGCTACCCTTTATGATAAAGATTTTGAGAAAAATCAAGTGCAAGTGATGGGATTGTTTAGCAGTAAGTCATGGTCCAAGGTTGGGCATATACGTTCTTGTAGAATAATAGATATCAGACTCCAAAGACGAAAAATCCTATAGGAGAATTTCAGGATTTTAATTTATATACACATTTGAAAGTGAAAATGTAATTTTTGGTGATTCGTTCACATGCACTAGCAAACTGTGTGTACATTTCCAAGCAATATGGATGCATTTTAAGAAAAATAATGAGATGGCTATGTCCTTATTATGTAGCTATAATAGGCTTTGCCATGCCTTGTCCCACTATTCAAATACTGACAAAGCACAAGGTCACTGTATTTTCTATAGTAGGATAAGATGCAAATTGTAAAGAAAATTACGAATTTGTGGGTTTTTTTTGCTGTTGTTTATTTTTGGGGTTGTTTTTTTTTGTTTGTTTTAATTGTTTTTGTTTTGTTTTGTTTTGTTTTTGTTTTTGTTTTTTGTTGTTGTTTTTTGATTGTTTGTTTTGTTCTGGACAATTTTTATAATTTGCGCATGTGTGAAAATTTCAGCAAGGCTTAAAACACACCAGGAGTAAATTTATATATATATATATATATATATATATATATATATATATATATATATATATATTAATTTACATTTAGTCTGACTAGATGTAAATTTTGTACTAGGAGTAGAAATCACGTGCAAATCATGCTTAAACATGCACCAAAAACAATCGGGTGCAAACTTTGCGTATATGTAAAATTTGCACACCATGTGTAAAAATGGAGCTTTAATAAAGACAATAGCTGTTCAATTCAAGACAGACAATCACTGTGCGAGAATTTGATCAAAATCACTGTTAGAAGTGTGTGTGTGTGTGGGGGGGGGGGGGGGGGGGCAAACACTGATTCTCAATTCAAATTATATCAACGAAAGACTCAATGAATAATTGTAATTTAGATAAATAAACATCTATTTTCTATTGTAAACACCTGCATTTCCCACAATTCTCTTTCATATAGATAAAGATTATATTTGATAAAAGCCGTTTAGCTACAAAGACTATGAGCCGAATGCGTCAACCACGACCAAATTCAGACAAGTTTATTTTATTTTAACATATTGTATTATGTTTTTGCCTTCAATATTTCCTTATGAATGCGACGATGCAGTTGTGAATAATGTGTGTATGAATCTATCAATGGCTGGGAATTTCGACTGAAATGCAAGTAGAGTGAATATAATATAAATAAGAGGCCCAAAGGCTTTATCGGTCAACTGAGTATTAGTTAAAGGTATTATCCCAAGCGGGTTATGAAATCTAGAAAAAATCCTGTGCTGTATATCTACGCTGAATTCAAATATTCGGCAAGAGTATAAAGCAAGATGTGTTCTTAAAACTTCAATGTCCCCGAAAGTGCCTATACTGATGATAAACTTTACATAATATATGTAACATTAGCACGATATGAAAAAGTGAAGATAACAAACAGTGATCAATCTCAATAGGGAATACAAAATGGAAAGTTGCGCAAACACGGATCCCTGGATATACTAGAAATGGGATCAGGTGCCTAAGAACAGTAAGCATCCCCTGTCGACCGATCGCACCCTCCGTGTGCCCTATATTTTGATCAGGCAAACGGAGCAATCCGTAGTCAGGATTAGTGTTTCAATAACGACCTAACAATTTGTATGAAACATATCAGACAGCATTTGACCCAATATTAAGTTGCATTGCTAAACTAGGTCGTTATTATTACCATAGAATTTGCGAATGCTTACTTTAAACGAGACTGTTGAAACGCCTATAACATAAACGTATTTGTAAGCAGTCTTCCTCGATTTAAAAACTGATCATACGCAGAAGACCCCGGGAGTGAAGAAGCCCTAAAATGTACTTGTCAACTTAAGTCACTTTTGTCCAAAAGATGCTTCATACCAAATTGAAAACAATTGGAATGGTAGTTATCAAGAATAAAAACATCTTTAATTGTTAATATGTTTAATTACTGACCATTTTGTTTCCACCCTGATACCAAAACCTCTATGCCCCTGGGATCATGAAATTTACATATTTGGTAAAGAGCTACTCGTTCATTCCAATGCCGATTTAGTTTCAATTTAGTATCAACAGCAATAATGTTCATGTTTTTAAACGTTTTACACATAAACATCAAGTTTGGCCGAGCTAGACTTGGAGTCAGGACCTCCACCCCGGGCATCATGAAATTTTCAATTTTGGTAGACGCCTTCCTACTCTACATCACTATGTATTTAGTGTTTCTTAGAGTTGTGCTGTTATAGAGAATGTGAGTTTTGAAAATTGTGCAATCTAAGGCCCCAGAGGTGCAGTAGTTAATTTATGGTCCCCTTGTCCTAAAGATGCTGATACCAAATTCAAAATGTATTGAAATAATAGTTATCAAAAAGAAGTTAAAAAATGTTCAATTGTTAAGGAACGATGGACTATGATGGACGCTGACAAATTGCAATAGGTCACCAGAGTTTACTCTGCCGACCTATATATTAATTTCATTTTTGAAAATACACGATGTCATGCACAGTTCTTTTTTATTTTTTTTATTTTATAGTTTTGTGAACTTTGGTGATATACTTGGAAGTGTTCAATCTAACATTAGAAAATATATCTTGCAGATAATTAGGCACCAACGTTTTATTTATGATCCTATATATTGTACAATCTAGCACTAAAGTGTTGCCCTCCTCCTTTTGTTATTCAACGAGATTCCCAGTATGTCTTGAAATAAAGGTTTTCTTAATAGTCAAGCATTGTAAACCCTGTACCTAATTAAGCTGCACTCAGTTGGACTTTCTGAAGATCTAATAATGAACACTTATACCAAAAACTGCAAATTCAAGCAGAAATCTAATGAACAATGCATACACGAGTTATCAACGACTTATTTTGACTACTTTGAAATCTTACATAAATTCTGGGAGTTATTTTTATGCATGTTGCTTATGTATTTATATATGATATTTAGTCAGTGATTAGTAAAAATAACGTCGAAGTGTTTATATATGAAGGCAGGGAATCAAACTGATAGGGTAGGATTAAGAATACTTAAAACATTATATGAGTTAATTATCATATCGCATACACACAGGAAAAGTGGCGCACATGGTTCTCATGTGAAATTCGCATGAATTTCATGCACATATTTTAAATGAGAAGATTGAACAGTAACAAGTATGATATTCGCTTGAAATATACACATGGTTTTTATGCAAAATTTATTAGGACATCACCTGGTCATGATTAGTCTTGAATGCAAGCATCAATTACATCTTGGTTTTAGGGCTGGAGGTGATAATCCAAGACAATAAAGTGTGATTTTGAGCAGATGTAGGATAGTATATGACAATAATAGAAACTGATAATTATAAATGATTTTCGATCAATGATTAGCGATGTGCAAATCAGAGTTGCAGACATACACATTATAACCAGTCCAGCAAATGATATCGCCATCATCATGAGACCATCATGATGGTACTTAACTTTTTATAAATTAATTTAGCTTCTTCAATGCAAATTGCCTTCTATGCATGGGCGGATTTCGGTTTAGAAGGCCCCGTTGGGATCCGGGATGTTAAAATTGATCCTCAGTACCCCTTGCTTGTCGTACGATTTGACTAAATGGGGCGGTCCTTCGGATTAGACCGTAAAAATCGAGGCTCCGTGTCACAGCAGGTGTGGCAAGTTAAAGATCCCTCTCTGCTCAAAGGCCATAAGCGCCGAGCATAGCCCTAAATTTTTCAGCCCTTCACCGGCAATGGTGACGTCTCCATATGAGTGAAAAATTATCGTGCGGGACGTAAAACAATATATAATCAATCCTCGGTTTAGAGGGACCTGGAAAAAATCTAAGAGACAAGGGGTGTATTGGTCGTTTTTAGGTCCCCAGATCTCCCTGATGGGGGTAAAGCCCCATAAAAGATGAAATCTGACTGTCATACTTTTACACAGCATTTTGGTGTCTTATCGCTATTTTAGTAATAATTTGTCAATTTTATTCTTAACAGTTCTTTTTATAAGTGTTTCATCTTCATTAGGACAACCTCTGTAAAGCGCATAGAAACTAGACGTAATTTTGCGCTATATAAGTCAATATAATAATGATAATGATAATAAAACTAATTGAATTATCAAGTACACATACTGCAATCTAATTTGGAAGTAAATAATGTTACAGTTTTAAACTTCATCCCGTCATGTTGGCTCCCTGTGTTTAGCATCTTTTTCATAGGCATACATAGTTGACGTTTTCTTTGAACTTCCTCGATATACATGTTGTAGCACTTATATGTTTACCATCTTTTAGGCGCACTTACTGATTTTAAAATGATTTATTTTAAGTATTGCTGCAATTTTCACCAGACACATCTAATGCTAAAACCTAAAAAAGATATTTCATACACTTATGTTTTTTTCTAAGTGCTCAGACATGACGGATAGTATTATTAATGCTTCCTTTAAAATGAGTATTCCATTTAAATTGTTTCTTAATTTTGTTTCCATTTTCAAATAGAACATTTAATATCGCAATTTCCGTCGTTTCTTTGAAAATAGTTAGATATTTAAAATTTTAGCGGCCGATTTGAGGCTTTGCATCAAAATTATCATGTTGATGCCGAGTCTGTATATAGCTATAATATCTTAATGTCTTTTGCAGTCCCTCGCGTGACACAGTGGAAGAAACTTTAACTCTAGCGTGGCGTCAGCTGAAAAGTTTTTGGACTGTACGAACGGGTTCGATTTCTACTTGGGAACATGGAAATGAATCTCCCCTATACAAACATACATGCATTGTTCCTGCGTCACTCATTGCAAGATACTCATGAGTATACTCGCTAAATGGATCAATCCCGATAATCAAACGATTAGCAACACATTCCAGATCTCGTAGGCTCTAATAGAACCTAGGGGGAAGCAGTAAAGTAGATTGAAAGTATTAAGGCCATCGTTTAGTAATTATAAAAGACCCCTACCTATCTCATAGCATATCATAAAGCAGAATATATGTTACACGTACAAGTATCTACCCATCGACGGCTAAAGATATACACATAGGTAGTCCCAATTACCTTTGAGTCTAAACACTCCAGACTGAAAACAATCATATATCGCTTACATACAAATACACCACTTACTTATGTTCATTTATCTGTTTCTTGCGTTGGCATGCCTTTGTTCGTAACTCGCGTTTCTTATCCTTGTACGGTTTGCGTCCGTTGATACCCGTACTCGTTAAATCGACCACACGTTCGCTCGTCTATCGTTCGAAAACCCTTGCGTATCGTTATTCAATCAGTGAAGTTCGTTAATTGACCGTTGCTTGTCCGGTAAAGGACCGATAATTATCCATTTCATGCACTCCATACACTGTTAGAGCGGCGTTGGAAACATGTCTTCCGTTGAACTTCTGTTTCCGTTATCCGGTAAAGTGGGACTAATGCATGACAAAATGTGTCAATATGTACCTCAAGTTATACTGCTAAAAGTTCATATGGAATAGAATATTTCCATTTTTACTGATGTTCTGATAATCTGATAAGGTTGTCTTAAATAAAACGTGTATTAAGTACACAATACATGGGGAAGTGAAATGTTTTCTTTCAGTGGACTAGAAAATCAGATATTTTTATCCCTGTGACCTTGGAACTGATGTATATATGGACACACTTCGTGGTAAACTTGAAATATCTTCATTACAAAGCTTTAGCCCATTGATTGTTACAAGTATAACCTTAATGTTTGTAAAATGGTCTTGGTTCATTGCATAGTGACCGGTTCAGTTTTAATGAACATCCTTTACAAAGTTGTGAACCAGAATGCTCATTTGTTACCCAGACATAGGTAAAATGTTCAGGATCATGACACATGTACAAATTGTCTGGTCATAAGTGATATTTGTGCGAAGTATGAACTGTTGGAGTCTTTCCAGTACGATCGCGACAAATACAGTGACCATAATAAATGATCTTGTATCAATGTTTCTACCATTATCAGCCGCTCTGCAAACTATGGAATTAAAGTCTGTGGATTGAGTTAGAGATAATTCATTTAGAAGTTTATTTTCGTAAACATATTTTACATGTCCATAACAGTATTCTCATGATGGTGTATTCCGAATGAAGATACATACACACACACACCACTATACTTGATTAGAATCACGAAATACTGGCTGAAATTGTAGCAGCCGGATAATTCTATTTTTGAAAGTATACATGTGTCAGAAAATGGTAGACGTATGTAATTCAGCCTGTCGTTTCTAATATAAAACATAAACGGTACCAATTTTGATGCACCGGAAGTAATAGATCTGTATATGGAATTGCGACCATAACGTAAATGAAGAACACTGTTGGTTAAATGTGAAATGAAGACTTGAGGTTTCCTTCAGACTTTGTTGAAAAGCTGTTAATATAACTCTGTTAATGATGGATTTAAACAACAACTATACACTGTATATTCAAGGAAGCACTGTCTAGTTTGCTGGGGATGTGAAGTGATTAAAAAGATGTTCGCACCTGTGTTTTGGAACAGTGTCTATTTTTAAAATGTCGACATGGAAAGGGATTTGTCAAATTAAAGTGAAAAACTGACTTGGGTCACAGTCCTTGTTATTGATCGAAATACAAGTACAGTATCTTGAACCTTTTGCATTCAAAAGCTACGTATGATTTATTCACATAAACTAGTCAACAAACATAAACAACACAAATCAGTAATTACATCAAATTAATACACTAAGGTATAGATAAAAAAGGTTAATGCTAGTAGATTTGAAATAATTAGTGCACTTAAGACATGAACAAATTCTTCCTGTAGACTATGCAAGTTTTTTTTAAATACACTTTAGGAGAGTTTTAATACATAAGGAACAAAATCTTGCTTTAAATTTGAAAATAGAACTTAAAATAAATCTAGAGAAATTTGGAATTATTTTCATACAAACGTTTTGATAAATTAATATTCACTATTTTAGGAATCGGTGTATTTCATCAACCAGAGTAATGAAATTACAACATCTGAATTAATATTATGATTTACAAAATTGAAATTAAGGGATAAATATTGACGATATATTAGATAAAACAGAAACTGTAAATTCCTGCTGATTCACAGCTGTTTGATTAAACACTGTTTCTGCCACAAAATGTAGTCCTTCCAAACCCTTTCAAAATTTGAATTGACATACAAATTTTCAACAGGATAGGTTTAAGAAACAAATGTATATTTTTGAACCAATGAAGTAAGCATTTAGTCAGTATTATACTTAAACAGTAAAAGCATCCTACGCGGTTGTGTTCAAAAGCTGAGGAACTAACTTCCTTAACAACAATGGAAAACGTGATAATTTGCATAACGACAGAATCGTTATGCATAAATTATCACGTTTTCCATGGTTTGTAGGAATGTGAGGCGGTGTATGGTCATGTACAAGCGTCATCAGCTTTAGGCATATTTAATTATTTTAATATCAGAATCTCCTTGACAACCGTATCAATGGTTATTTGGGTGTTTTATTTAAACATCATGAGAAGATGGAGGGCTTGGGATAAAAGGCAGAGTGGGGTCGAACTTATTTCTGGATTGATAATACTCATTCTTTTTTTTATGATAAATATGATTATCAATAAGTTACCGTGCCTATACTGGATTCTAAAACTTAATAAAAGCTCTTAAAAGGGTACATTACTGTTACCAGTAGATTATTTACCGAACCCCTATCTGTACTCCTCACGAAAATGTTATCTGCTGTGAATGAGAAACTTCAGACGTATTGTTCCAAAACATGCAAAAAGTGGTGCAAATCCAATGTGAGTTCTTAAAAATTCCAACGAACTTTTAGTAAATTTGAAATCACAAAACTTTTCCCAAATCAAGAGCATCAAAACGTTCGACTTTTCCATGCTTTACACAACATCCCTCACATAAATTAAAGACTAGTTATTGTTGTTGTTGTTTTGTTTTTTGTTTGTTTGTTTTTTTGTTTTTTGTTTTTTGTTTTTTTTTAATTACAGACTGCTTCTGCAATGAAAAGGTAACTATTAATATTTAGAGATCGGTCATCCACAAAATGACTTTGTTAAATGCCACCCTAATTCTACGCACAAGTATTCTGAAATTTATATTAAAAAGATGCTAGAGTTCCTCATTTACAATATTTAGTCTTTGGTTATCGGGTCTTCCAACAGTCTGTTGGAATCACAATGGGCACACATTGTGCTCCAATTATTATTATGATTTCAAATTCACTAAACGTTCGTGACTTTGAAGAATCTCGGTGTTTGAAAGGAACTTGGAGTATGAATTAGATAACCAAATATGGAATTAAAGCCAAGTTCTTTTAAAATCCATTGTAATAATGAGTCTTACAGTCATCTAATTTCATCAAGTTTATATTTACATTTGTCGAAGGTGAGTTTATGACCAACAGACCCCTTATGATAATTTATTGGTTGTTTGTTTGTTGTACGTCCCGTCGAGACATTTTCACTCAGAAGTACCGTATATTTGGACCTATTTTTCATGTAGCACTTATGACTTTTAGCAGTGAGGGTTATTTAACATGCCGACGCCTACCGCGACAGGGTCCTCCGTTTTTAAGGTCAACCCGAGTGACTCGTGATTCCTTCCTGCTCAAAGGCTATAATCGCCGAGTTAGGACTTAGGAGTCAGTTAAGAGTCAGGACTTAAATTTCACAGCCCTTCACCGGCAATGGTGACGTCTCCATATGAGTGAAAAATTCTTGAGCGAGGAGTTAAACAATATATAATCAATCAATCGAGAATTTTTCATCCATATGGAGACGCCACCATTGCCAGTGAAGAGCTACAAAACTTAGTACTATGCTCGACGTTTACTGCCTCTGAGTAAAGGAAGGGGGTCTTCATCGTGTCATGCCTGCTGTGACACGGGACCTCAGTGTTTCCAGTCTCATCCGAAGAACCGCCCCATTTAGTCGCCTCTTACGTCAAGCAAAGGGTACCAAGGACCTATTCTAAGTCGGATCCCCACGCGATAATAGAAAACAAGAAATATTACATTGATAGTTAACGAAAAAACTCAAACTGAAGTGATTATTCGAGGTCATTTTCTTGTCCGATTTTAAAGCTTAAAAGCATTGCGCATAATAAATATTAAAGAGTTTTATTATATACCCATGTCATCTATATATATTCAGTTTTGGTACTGTTAAATATACAGACTGTGATGCGGCTTTTTTTTAAAATGAAGGCCTCACAGTGTATCAACGTATGCCTTATATCTCACGGACCATCTAGTACTCGGATAATCTTTACGGCATAGAATTCACTATTTCTTTTATTGAACATGCGCACGACAATATAGTTCTCTTCCATTCTACACTAAGTTGTAAAATTTCCATGTGTGTATTATCTCTTCATGTACTTAATAACACTTTGTTATATAAAGTAATTACTACTAAACTACACAAATAAAATGAATTATAAACTCTGAAGTTCATTAAACTTAAAAAACAAATACGAATATTGTTTCGTAAGCAGCGCCGAGATGTATAGGTAAATCTGAAGAAAAGACAGAGAACTCTTAGACAAATGGGAAGACATTTTCGCACCATCTTATAGTTCTAGGAAAACAAAAATTTATACAGCTGTTTTATTGCGAGCACCCTCGGGCACTAGCATATACGATGCGCATGCTTGGGTGCCATATTGTGGCATTCTGGGAATATCTAGATATATGCAATATACAACAGCAGGCAATACCACTTCACTATATCCTCGACTAAAATAACTCCTTAATACAGAGCAGCATGTTGTACACAATGCATGTTTGTCCGACTTAGCCTCAACTAGAATAAATTCTTTGTATCCATGGCATTCTATGCTGTTTCCATAGAGTCACGTGGTGAAATATGTTTTGTTACCTGCGGGTATTATAGCTGAATTTCAATGCATCGGTCTTTTAATTTTACAAAACTTTGGTAACTGCAATATTTTCTTTAAAAATTCTTTTTGCTATAAAGGGATCATTTTCTTATAATTCGCCGCATACATACTTAGGACTTTTTCAAACAATGAAGGGTGTCTATAAAAAATATATAAATAAATGTATTGTAGCTTACACCATGCTCTTTAGTGTATAAGTATTCTTCATTGCAAAGTAAAAATGTACGTACGGTATTAGACATATACCCCTGTCCTGTTTACTGGCAAAGACCACATCAGTATTTGATATGGTAAAGATATACCAGTTTAATGACTTCTCTCCACTTTTACTGGTTGAATTTTAAGTAGGAAAAAAATACTACCATAATTGGTATAAAGTATTGAAGAGAATGATTTCACGATATAAGCAGAATCGGACTTGGCAAACTAAACGTCTTGTACTTTAACACCCACCCATTTTCTACTTTTCGCTGAAATGTTCCTAGATCGTATCTCACCTGTATGATATAACCCCGTGAGTATAAAGTTAGGAAGCATAGGTAATGAAATTACATGCTGTTTATTATTTTGAAGGTACACAAAGATATAAAACCTTGACAGTAAAGGTAGACAAAGATATAAAACCTTGACAGTGAAAATACACAAAGATATAAAACTTTGACAGTGAAGGTACACAAAAATATGAACATTGACGGTGAAGGTAAACAAATCTATAAACTATTGACAGTGAAGATACACAAAGATACAAAACATTGACAGTGAAGGTACACAAAGATACAAAACATTGACAGTGAAGGTACACAAAGATATAAAACCTTAACAGTGAAGGTACACAAAATATGAAACATTGACAGTGAAGGTACACAAAGATATAAAACATTGACAGTGAAGGTACACAAAGATATGAAACATTGTCAGTTATCATAATTTAAAAACAATTCAGAATCATTTTTGCATTTGATCTGCACTTTAAAGTTCAAATTCAACAGGGGCACAATCTGGTCTAGATAATAATAACGTTCGAGTTCCATACCTTATCAAATGATATCCTCAATCCATTGATATAAAATTGATGCTCACAGCTTGACGGTCATGTTTCAAAAACTCGGTGCAACTTAACCATGTCTAATTTAAGATATGAACAACAGTATATTATTTCCTTTGACGACAGTTGATAAGTTGAATTTTTTTCATATAACTATGTGTACATTAATGAATTCATTTAAGAAATACAGTAAACTAATGGGATTTAAATTTCAATGTATTCTTAGTAGGACACATCCACACGCGTGAGAGCCAAACAGTCAGCACCAGGAAGGTACATATTGATATATTATTAATAATTAACAATTTACTTCGTGAACGCGTTATCCTTAGAAATAAAATGCCCGTGAGGCAGATGCTGTATGTGATCGTAGAGTTGTTGATAGGGAAGCATGACATAGTAGATATCCATAGTACGGTATATTTATAAGCTTCCAAGAGAATTTATTGTTTTGTCAACATTTCAAAGTACAAGAAGTTATGACCACATTTGCAACCTCCTACAGTTTGGGGTATTTTTAATCACGTGTGTAATGTGTACTTAACTGTAGTCGAATAAATGATCAGCTGCCCACGTGCTCTGCTTTGTAGTGTCAGATTATTTTCCCTGTTCACGCAAGGTATGTAAAGCTAATGATGTAACAATGCAAGACTATTATGGATATACTAGTAACCCCTTTCTCTATACAAACAAAAATACAAGTGTGAGATACACGGTTTGACGTGTCTTCGTCAATTCTATGGAACTGTCTCCAGCTGAATCTTCAATTCGAAAATTCAATAGGCTGTATTCAAGAATAAACTTAAAACATGATATGTTTTTAAGCTTGTATTTAATTTGTAACTCTGTACTAATGTAAACAAATGTTTTTACAGGTTAATATTTAAAGAGAAATAAAAATAAAAATCCCATTCTCATAAACTTTTAGCATGTGTTAAATAACATTTTAAAATTCTGCCTGCTGTTAGTTACTATGTTAACCCCAGTTTAGTATTATGTTCTTTTTATGTATTTATTGTACTTTGGTTTAGTTTGATTTACATGTAAAGCGCTTTGGGGTAATTGTGTTGATTATATAAGGCGCTGTATATATGTAGAATAAATATGGTGTTTTATTTCCAATAGAGGAACACAACAGGTTTACCTGTGAAATATTATAATTGATATAACATAAATAAATGAAAAGTATTCAAACTGACACAAGCATAGCAATAGTTAATTGTACAATTAACACAAATGACAATGTACAGATCATCATATATAATATCGTTTTGTTTATTGCAATTGCATGGGTTAACACGTTTATTCAAAATATGAATATGTTGTCGTAAAATATTTATATGATCAATATTTTTATTGGTAGTTGCTATAAATTTGGTTAAAGCTGATTTGGAATATTTTATTTCATAGACATAAAATAAGAAAGGGGGGATATTGCGTGTTTGCTGTCGGAATTTAGTAAAAACTATTCTACAGCCGCATTTAATACCAAGGGATTAAAATGAACGTGAGTATATATTTTGAAACGATAACTATACTTCTAAGTTACTGTACTGATCATAACTTATTGCAAAAATTCTAATTAGAAATTAATGACAAGTGTAGTGCTTTAAAATACACAAGATTTTCAAGTCAGTATTTAATATTGGTCTGATTACTTATTGATTACATATTGTTTAACGTCCCGCTCTAGAATCTTTCACTCATATGGAAACATCACCATTGCAGGTGAAGGGCTGCGAAATTTAGGCCTATGCTTATGGCCTTTGAGCAGTGAGAGATCTTTTTCGTGCCGCACCGGGGCCTCGGTTTATGCGGTCTCATCCGAAAGGACCGCCCCATTTAGTCGCCTCTTACGACACGTTAGGGATACCGAGGATCTATTCTAACAACTCGGATCCCCATGGGGCAATATTGGTCTGATATTAATATTGGTCTGCTTTGGACTGAAAGGTGTACACTGTTAGTGTTGCACTTGTGAGTTGATGAGGTTTTAAGGACTGAATTTCATTAACAACCAAGCCAGTGGTTTATTGGTTGTTGCAGTTAGTAATAAATTTAACCCTGCATGTTGAATGAATTTTAATTCATCATAGTGAATTATCAATTCCCAAACTTTAAAAATGATGTTTAACGTGCAGTAACGTCTTCCGTTACACCTCTCGTCTATATCAAATCCGGAAACCATTATGGCCCTTCAGGCCTTTGTTTGTTGAAAATGATCAACCGCGTCACAGACAAAAATTTCATACACAATTAATATTTTTCACTGTGTATTTGGGGGTGTTTGTTTGTGTTGTTTTTGTTTTTTGTTTGTTTGTTTTTTGTTTTGTTTTTGTTTGTTTGTGTGGGTTTTTTGCTTTGTTTTTTATTTAGTAATTATGAACACATTTATTATATCATGAACATGTATTTAAAAATACATAATGGAGTGTATCCTAAATTTATCATCACTGCAGTAACTTGATCGGATGAGTTGGATCACGTCTCGTCGACAGGCTTGGATCATCAGAACAACCTCGGCACTTTGCATCTCGTTTGATCTGATGACCCGCACCTGTCATCTCGACGTGATTCTACTCTTCGGATCAAGCTACTTCAATAATAATATAATGATATCGATCACGAGTATGTCTTTACAAACAAGAATTCTCCTGTTGACTTCTCTTGCCTTTTCATCATAGTCACCGGAGGTCTTGACAAAGTAGAGAAAGGTCACAGCCTGCAAGGACTTTGTTTTGAATTGAACAAGATGGCTGCGTCCAGGATGGGACGAAGAAATTTTTGTGATAGCATGTTACCTTTCATTGCTTACGTTGACTAATTTTCTCTTACACATGTGTTACCATTAGAGCTTGCTATTAATCACAATTATATCACAACGTCATTATAGTTAAAGATATGAACAGCATAAATAAGAAAGGAAGAAGGACACATTATTGCAGTTAGTGGTAATGTTATGGATTTGAATTAAGTCATGACACTGTTATAGTGCGAGATTAATATGTGATCCCAATGTTTTCATGCCATGGGCATAAAATACACTGACAACTACAGTGCCAAAATATCTGTGGGTAAATTATTTGATTCAACTGGGGACGGTCATGTTGGACCTGGGTGGTGGACATTTCCCTCCAAATACGCCAGTTACCCTAATAGCATCAATTGGCAAATAAAGATGGATTCTTTTGACAGATTAATGCTGTTTGTGGATATAAATTAAACTGTAATGTTTGTTGGAAGGTATGTTAGATTCAGTCTTGTTGAAAATGCAGATGCATTTCTGATATTTATAACAGACAAAATTTAGGACCAAGTCAACACAGAAAGGGCTTGTGATGACCAACAGAAAAACAGTATGGTCTCCTAGTACCCAAACTTCTAAAACTATGCAAAAAGTTGTTTGTTGTGTGTATTTGTATGATAAGCCATGTTTTACGCTGCTACTAAGCTTTTTGCCCAGAAACTTGTTTTGCTTAAGATATTCATTGAATTATATCAGTACTAATGTAAATGTGAATTACTGGATCTCAAACCTTTAGATTTTACCAAGGCCCCCTGTTTAAATTCTCTGTTGGACCAAGATTTTGTGAGAAAGAACTTGTTCTCTTTGAGTCCGTGAGATTCCGTATTTCAGGTTTTCTTGTTTTCCTGATATTTATTATAGCTGTGGAAGCAGTGATATTGAGCAGAAAGTTTAATCTATAGTGTATACCCACTTTGTGTTAATCACACTGATAAAACTCCTTCCAAATGAGAAAGTAACATATGGGGAAAATGCCTAAAAGCCAAATGACAATGTGACTGTATTTGTTTGCTTGCTAAATTACATGATGTACCGTAGTAATACGTTAATGACCTTCGAAATAAAAAAAACCTGTCTACCTCATTTGATGTTCTAAAACATGGTTCAAGAACCAATGTTGTTTTGCTTGGTCTTAGCAACGTTTTACACTGTGACGTCACACCACACCAATGATGTTCAAAATACTGCGTTTTATTGGGCAACTTCGCTTCCTACCCGTGTACGAACTCCTACCCCAGTATGACATATTGTGACCTTTGAACTTTACCCACCCAACCGTGCCGTCTACGAGGATTAGGGTGGTACCAATATTGATTGATTGATTATTTGTTATTTTCCGCTACACTCAACAATTTTTTTCAGTTATCCGATGGCGTCCAGTTTTTGTAGGTGGAGGAGAGAATTCATATACAGTGTACCCGGGAAGAGACCACCGACCTTCTGTAAGTTAACTGGCAAACTTTCTCACATATATCGGCACCAGGGAGAATCGAACCCGCACCGACAAGAGGCGAGGGGCCTTGTGATTTTGAGCGCAATTCTCCAACCACTCGACCATGCAGGTCCCTCTGTAGCAGCAATAGGGCAGTCTTGTACACTACTGCCAATGTGTCCGTTTTCAAAAGATGGATATGATTGGTTTTAGTATTATACATAAGAATAAGAAAGAATATTGCAATACCGGGTATGTACCCTGCTAACTCGGGTACGAACTGAAATTGTCTATTGTGAAGTCCCAGTTGCTAGTATACTATGTTATTCCTCCGCAAAATTTAAAGTATACGAGATGATAACATCGGTTTCAATTGCTAATAATTTGAAGTAAGATGTGTTTGTCAAATACGTATGCTCCCATATAGCAGCAAAGTAATTCTGATCAAAAAGAAAGATGTCGAAAGGAATGCACATGTGAAATATAAAAGCCCTATTATAAAGTATGCAAAAGTTATGTCGAAGGTTAAAGTTTTCTTTACAAATGTAGGTCAAATTCCAACATGAGGGTTATGAGATCAAAACGTTTGGTACCAAAAGAAATGTTTCGTTACAAGGAATACAAATATGAAATATAAAAAGCCTAGCACTAACTGTTCAAACGTTACGGCCTATGTTACAGACCATAAACTATATGCCCCCGAATCTCATATATATATATATATATATATATATATATATCTATATCTATAAAGGCTTAGAATAATACCAGCATAAACGGTGTCGACGATTATATAAAACAACTTGCACAGTGTAGTCCCTAAATAACAACTAGAAGTACGTTGATTTGTGTGTGCGTGCGTGCGTGTGTGTGTGTGTGTGTGTGTGTGTGTGTGTGTGTGTGGTAAGTAAATATACCTTGGTTAGTTTTTCCCCAGTACATTGTAATATCATTTGCTGCAGAAGACTCATTGTAGCTACTGTTTTATAAATTTCAAACAATTGACAGGAGCTTGATAAATTGTTAGCCAAGTTTAAAACGGATCGATCAATAATTATCACAATAGATGATGCTATATAACAACCTGAACGCAGCTATAGGGATAACTAGATTGCTGAGCTGCATACACGCCGAACTAACGATTGAAAAATAGATATTTCAGTCAAGGCGGTGAAAATATTGTGCAAGTATAATAGGTTTTGAAATTTGAAGAAAGTTATGTGGGACGATTTATGAACGTTTAACTGGAATCATTTCAAGTAAATGGAATTTGTAATGAACACATCGGATAATGCTGAGTTTTATTTATGTGCTGACTTTATCCTTCTTGTACTTCGTGGTTTGTGTCCAGGGATCTTTGGCATGGAAATTTCCAGGTAAAGCAATTGTAGTGTTCGTTTTTAATTGTAATGACAATTGTAAAAGAAAAACTGTATCAGGTAAACTTTCTCATTTAATTTATTGGAAAATAAATATTTTTCATGTTTGAAAGTGAAAGGTATAATAAAATCCCCAATTTCAAAATTTGTTTGTGTTGTATAGTATAATTATTTATTATCACGAATAAGGCGCGATAACAGACTTTTCCGGCCCTAAAATTGAAACATTTCTTTTTCTGATACCCAGTATTTTCACTAAAAATTATATGTAGATACACATGCATGGTCCCCTATATGTTTCCTAATTTAAAACATGACGTCACAAAGTTGTGCTTTTTTTAAGTATTCATGAAAATGAAACTTTTTTCTGAAAAATTTTCAGACATAGTTTGCATAAAAAAGATATGAAACGCTTTGACTCGGAATAATATATGAAAAGCTTTTTTGTCAACCATCACGTTTAACTATTTAGCGCTGGCGATGAAAGAGTGTAAAAATGTAGCCCCAAGATCACCAGTGTATTCTCTACTCTACCCATTAGAATTTTATGCTTGCCTTTGGTTCTCTTCAGTTAATTATCACCAACGATTAACAGTTTCGGGGTTCTGGTAGTCTGGGAATTATAAAATCAGTAGCGACTAATACATGTAGCAATAAGTAAATTTATTTCATGAAATACAAATCCGTATATTTTTGATATATATATATGGGTACCTAAAATTAGAATCCAGTCGTTCTCATTAAATTTGCAACAGGTAAATATTTATATGGTATTAATTTCATTAAAAACACATATCCGTATATACTGTAATAATAAAAATGAGTACTTCAACTTAAAACCCAACATTTCTCATTATATTTTCCCCATGGCTAACCTCTATAAAATGCAATGGTAGACTCAGGATATCACAAAAGGATAAGTTTTATAGTCAAACGGTTCTCATTTCTTATCCTGGTGTTGAAACAAAGTATCTACACTTCAAATCGGGTGGGGTGTGGGGATTTAAGAAACCTAGACTGTTGTGATTGGGCGATGCGAACGAACGAAAAAAAAAAACATAGACACTTTTTATTACTTTCCTTTCTTTTTAACTTTTCGAATAATTTTAATAATATGTTCATCAGGAAGTTATATGAAATAAATATGACATTAATTTGATCATAGTTAACGAATGCGAGCTCGTTCTTTCTCTTGCCAGAAAATGTAGCAAAATTATTAGTTTGAACAGCTGAAAATGGGCGTGTACGTCACGCCCTACATAATCATTTTTCACTACTCTTTACCTCACTTAATATTGATGAGGGATTGCATGAATCATATAAAATAAATGGCTCTTCGATTTTATTTAACTTTTAAATATGTTGGTACATGTACCAGGCGAGTTTTAGCATATCTATAAAAATTTTGAGGGAAACCATGGTCCTAAGATTTGCCGTAGTAGCCATTCCTTATCAACGTACGTTATAAATGCTATTTATACAATGTACTTAAGATTACGTATATATGGCATGATTGTTATTAACAGATAGAAAGATACAAAATAGATGTTGCCATCTCAATTCATTTACATGTAAAATAATAACACAAATGACACAGTGTTTTTAGCTTCAATGTACTACCAAAGACACGTGTTTCCTTCCTATGAAGTTTTATAATAATGCTGTAACATATGTTAGTAGTGAAAAGTTACAGGTACTTTAAATAGCCTGTGTGTATGTTGGAATGGGAATACACACCTTTCAACTCATATTGGATTTAAAGCAATGTAAGCTGTAATGACGGTAACAAATTTAACAAAAACAGCATAGTAACATGTTTGTGCCTGAACACATATAATTTCATAGAATCAGGTGAATCTGAAGCAATAAACCCGTCAAATCAGAAAAAAATGTCGATTCATGAATCACTGTCATGCTGATAGTAATTCCTGCTCTTAATCTTCGATGTGCATTGACCTTGGAGGTCGCCAGTTTGGAAAAATGCTGAAAAGAGGCACTGCGCACGTGTCAGATTTGTAAACAATGTAATATGCCAAATTTATAAAATTTCATTTGAGTGGCACATTTGCGTAATTTAATTACTTTCTTACACTTATAATACTTAAAGTCATTCATGACACGTTGTGATATTTCAAAACAAACAAAATGTGTAGTTACTCACGTCAGTCTCCTTCTTTGTATGACCTTAGTCTCCATGCAACCCGATTATGTTCTGCAGTCATCGTTCCCATGTTCGCGTGTACGATGCAATGTCGGTTTATGCGAAACGCTCATTATATTCTAATTCGACCAGTCTCAACCGAACATAAATCATTTATATCCTCAGTCAAAATCATAACACCAACATTATGGGTAGCAGCTCCAAGAACTGCGTATTTTATTGAAGACATTTCTCAACATTCAATAAATTGCTTAGTATTAATTACAATTATGCAATGTAAATAAATAAAAACACCCCACGAAACCGTGGGAGGGTGGAGGGGGTATTGTGAGTGACATGCAGGCAGTCTTGAGCTCGAATGACAAAATGCAAAAAACTCTTTACATTTACAGCCTTATACCCGCCACAAAAAACTGGTCATACAGGTATTCATACTCAACCAGGGAAAAATAGAAAAACATGTTTGAAAGGAAATCGTATAGTTCTAATTATAGATTTCTCAACCTGTAATAAATGTTTTTGTAGGTATGCTCTCAAACAATATTCCCTTGTTTATTCTGCTGCATTTTTTCTTCAGATCTTGGGGGATTTTATACGCTACACCGATAGGTGTCAATTGGTGCATAATTCTATAATTAAAAATACCGTCAGTTATATCTTATATTGCTTTAAATACATTGTAATATACATTTGATTTGTTGATATCAATTACATCGCACAACAGGTTTAGTTTGAAGAAGTAGATGGTGTATATTTCACCTCTAAACACAACCCCTCTCCCCAAGTAATCATTTCGCCTTTGAATCATTATTATATATGAAACAATCTTTAATGTTATTGTTCATTACGGAAGTAACCTTCTGTACTTTTGAACTGTCAGTGTTGATGTTAGAATCAAACCGACCTCGTGTAAGATACACTGGGATTTATATAAAAAGCATTTAGAAACAATAATTAATTGACCTTCGTGATGCCTTTCAAGGTCCAATTACTTGAGATAATTACTTGCACTGAAATTGAAGTGAAAGATAATTTGTTTGCCAGAATTCGACAAAATTATGATTTCGATAATTAACAAAATGATAATTTATTTGATACAGAAAACTCTGAATGATTCCGCACTGTTTGCGTTAGTTTACATAATTTCTGATAATATGATGCCTTTATGATACATGTGACTTCCCATAGTTTATTGCATTTTGAGTTAAATTGCCTTGAAGAGTTACATTTCTTTGGGTTTTGAAAAAGAGAAAACATCATTTAGATCACGATACATGCAATTATACTATCAATATATGTTCTATCGGTTTGATGTAGTGTGTGTAATGATACAATGCCAATGTATCTAAAAAATTAAAGCTGCCGTTTGACTTACTTTTCTCACTTTTCATACCATGCCCGCTACAAAATAATTTGACACTTCAATAAAGTGTAGGCCTTGGGGCCCTCAATGGGCCGTGAGCGAATCCCCTGGAGAAAAGGCCTTGAAAGCTCCTGGATCTTGACGATGTAAATGCTCGTAAATCAAAATAAGAAAGTCACACCAGCATAGAGACAATTATGATCAATAATTAACAAGTATTGTACCTCTGTACTATGGTGTATATATCACAATGAAAAGATTCAACGAACCAACCAAAGCAACAAGATATTTTTAAATATCCTTACAAGCTGCGTTTGTTAACATTAATGCTAATATTATTGTAATTAGAAAGCAACTTTCCGGAATTATCGATAATTTACACTACTTCCACGTGGTAAATATCCTTTATGTACTTTCTTTCATTTTCTTTCTTCTTTTTTCTTTGTTATTAAAATATTGCTTTTTTTGGTTGTTGAACAAATGAAGTACATGCTTGCGTAGACAATGAAGCTATAGCTAAGCCACTGAATTATTAATATTTGTACAAACTATCCGACTTTAATGAAACCATTTTGCGAGAACTACTAGATCGTAGATTAGCAAATGCCGACAGCTACAATATTAAACATTATAAGGCAAACGTGAACACAATTACAAAAACTGAAAGCTTAGAAATCCTGCTTCGCCTAACGAAGCCAATTAAGACTTTGCATTTCGCACTTTCCCTTTCGGACTTACGGTGATTCGTATTTGATTTTTGTTTGTCTATATATATATATATATATATATATATATATATATATATGTGTGTGTGTGTGTGTGTGTGTGTGTGTGTGTGTGTGTGTGTGTGTGTGTGTGATCCCACCAATGCGAATTTACAATTGATAATTTGATGTTCTTGATTGAAAAGTGGAGGAAATATACAATCACATTTTGATATTTAAAACTAAGTTTATTAGTAAAAATTATTTCAAAATTGTTGTTTTATGTCCCCTCGAGAAATTTTCACTCAAATTGAAATGTCACCAGTTGAAGGTGAAGTACCACAAATTTATTAGATCGATGCCGTAGCGGTGAGGGATCTTTAACGTGTCAACGCCTGCTTCAACAAGGGACCTCCATTTTTAAGGTCATATCCGAAAGACTCGTGATTCTCACTTCTAAATATAATACCGAGCGTTTAGCGAAGGAGCGGTTACTATATGTATTTACGTCTTACGTAGGTTTGACGCGGCCATGTCACGAGCGTGGCTCAAACTCACGACCTCTGGTTACGAAGGAAACGCTCTACGACTGAGCTAGCGCGACTGGTAAATAAAAGTAATTGGGGGAAAACTTATGATTAACAGATTGGCGATCACGCGTTAACCAGCTGAGGCAATGGGGTTTAAAAGAACAAGAGATATGTATATTACTAATATTTATTTTCTCCATTTATGGTTCGAAAACAAATTGGTCATTACAACGCCAATAATCAGATAATATGAATCACCAGATTTCCTCACACATTGGTACTTATGCAAATCAACAGAATTTAAGCACTATTGTCAAATATTAAACATCACATTAATAAGCAAAATATATTTACAGTAACGTGTAACAGTAGCATTTAAACGTCATTCGATCTCCTCAACAGCTTCACGAGACCGTTATCCAAGTCTAATCTTGAGTAATGCCACATACAAATGATTACGCCCACGACAAAAGGACCCTTAAGGCAATTTTTGTTCATTTTCACTTTTTGGCAGATTCAGATATCTATTGGATAGAATATTCAAAATATGAAATTTTATGGTTCTCCCTCACTTCTAAGGCGTATTTTATTGTATTTTAAGCAATGATATATATTCTATAACATCAGCGTAACGTCACGACGTTAAACGTTCTTAACGTCATTCCAGAGAATAACACTCTGATCTGAAAGAGAGTAGGTGCTGGATCTATCTTCTAAGTCGTGTTTCATTTCTTTAATTGTTTGTGAGTGTATTATTTGAGGGGAGAATTAAACTTTTAGGCACTTTTAATAGTTTTAAATGGAAATAAATATGACCACTTTAAATTTGATGTTCATGGCTTGAAAGAAAAATGAGCTTTTCACATTTTTAGTTAAACAAACACCTAAATCATGAAAGATACTGTATTTTTCGAGTACAATACATATTGGTATTTAATACGCACCCCCCTTGTGTGTGTGTGTGTGTGTGTGTGTGTGTGTGTGTGTGTGTGTGTGTGTGTGTGAAAATTGAGGGTTAGAATATGCCATAAGAACCTTTTGTCATGGGCGCAATCATACATCTTGAACTTTTAATAGCAAAAAAGAAGAAATTGATGATAATCAGATAATTGTATCTGTACTTAGAAACTAAATTTAAGTATGATACATTTTTTCTTCTATGCTTCTTTGAATTCCGTTGTAAACCCTTAGGAGTTGCACTTTACCTTTTGCACAATATAAATGCTGTACAAATTTCTGAGAGCCTTTCAAATGAAGCAATTACTTTGAAAAGACTTCTCGTGGGTCTGGTATACACTATTATGTTTTTGCAGGTGTGGGGTACCCTCACTTTAACATGATGGCTCAACAGAATTCTACCAACAACAGCTTGCCAGAAGATTATGCCGACAAGAAATTCTATGAGCTTGCAGTTTTCATCAATGGGGAGATTCTCTACCCTTGTATTTGCATTCCTGGTTTACTGGGAAACATCCTCACTCTGGTGGTCTTATCACAGAAGAACATGCTTTCGTCAACCAACGCTTTCCTGAGTGCACTTGCCGTGGCGGACATGGTCAGTTTAATCAACGACATTATCTATTTCTCGGTGATGGTCTTGTCCAATTATAAACCGGAAATGGCGTATCAAATATACGTTTATGTGTACCCGTACGCACATTTTGTGTTCAACATTGCCAACTCTGTTTCGTCATGGCTTACAGTGTCAGTTGCTGTTGAACGTTTTTTGCTGGTTTGTTTACCCGCCAAATCTCGAACAATATGTACTAGACTACGTGCGATTGCTGGTACTGTTGTCATCAACGTCGTAATGTTGACCGTTTCTTTGCCATACGCTTTCCGATACAAAACAATCAGCACCTTTGACAGTTCTACGAATACCTCTTCGCTGGCCCTCAATGTAACTGAACTATGGCAAGATAATACATTCTCAGTATACTACTCCTGGAGTTTAAATTTTCTCAGGTGCAACATACCTCTTGTCGTTTTGATCATCTTAAATGCCTGCATTATCAAAGCACTCTTAAAGCTTCGTGCCAAGAATAGGTCACGATATATACATCGACAGAAGGTGACCTTCATGCTCATCATCATCATTATGAAATTTCTGTTGTGTACAACCCCTGATGCTGTCCTGTCAACGTTTTACGGGTATGGCTACACAGAAGACGATTACCGGGTTCGTGGCATCCGGGAATTTACAGATATGCTCCTCGCTTTCAATGCCGCTACCAACTTCATTGTCTACTGCGTTTTGAGCGTGACATTTCGGTTGAACTGCAGGAAACTTTTCTGTAACAAGGAAGTTCCACATGGTGCTGCGCGTGAAAAAAGAACTGTATATAAAATTTTATCGGACAGGTCGATATTTTGGAGACAGAACAAAAAAAGCAGTAGTAGTCTTTGAAAAATTCATGGCCAACCACAGTGACCTATCGCGTACAATTATTTTATATGGATATATTAAAACGCATTCAAGCCACACTCGTCAGGTTCAGATGCGCATGATATTTCTGCATGGAATGCACATACTCTTTGTCTATGTAATGGATTATGAATGGTATATAATAATTAATTCTCCATTGTCGCCTTATTTCTAGTCAGTTGGCTGTTAAACTCGGTGAAATGTGAAGACCAGTAAAGTGGTGACATACTTTCAAAATCACATCAATTTGGAGTAAATCCCTACAATATCCATTTACATAGATAAAATGGTATGTGCATTGGTAGCAAAAATAATACAAGCACCTGAAGCAGGCGGGGGTGAATGACCTCCTTTGTGGTGTTATAGTATATCTATATAAGGCAGATATGTGATGAGTCCTTGTGACCAGCTGAGAAAAGTTCAACAGCGATCAGGTTTGGTGCGTATAATTCCGTCCCCATTTCATCACAGTTCAGGTTCTGGATAATTAAACAAGAGATGTATAGAAAGGTAGAAAACTTGTGCATCCCAAATCAAACACATGGCGAGAACAAAAGTTCCGAGAAATAATATGGTCAAAGCCTAAACCATGTTGAAATATAAACAACGTCTTGCTTGTGTAGGAAATAAGCATTTTACAACTTTATGAGACATGAATTTACCACACTTCTTTTGATCCGCTCCCATTGGATCTAACAACAACAAATTTCACTTCTGTTATTAAGTGTTGCAAACGGTAACGAATGGCACTTTCATACATCATTCCAATCACTTTACTGTAGGAAGTATATATGTATGTGACTGACTACCGTATATATTTGTAAAACATTTTCATGTGACGTGTTGTGGCTCAACACGGAGGATTTTCAACAGCCGTGAAAAGATATTCTCATTTTAAGCTATCATGTATGTCTTATATAAAGTTCATAATGGTTTTAGAAGGATGAGCATCAATGTCATGCATTTTTTAAAAAATGATATTGAATGATGTTTATTAGATACCTATAACAGCACGAACGCGCATTGAAAACTAATTTTTAAAAAACTTTACGCCCATGGGAAAGTGGTTTGTTTTGGGTTTTTTAATCTTCGAACGCTTCTTGGTCAATCAGAATACAGTATTTTACATGAAAGAATGATGAACAAAACTAATTCCAGCAAAGTAAGAGGCTTCCCAAATATCTCAAGTGCTGATTTGATTGGTCAACGAACGATAAGGCAATTGCATTGTGTCACCAAAATATAGCAGTGAGTGCTGTTGTTGATCATTGTGTAGCGATAAAATTAATCCAATGGACATACTATTAAACAGTGTGAATTTTCATGGTTTTTGTTTCTCCTTAGTTGTGTATTATGTTTAAATAGTGTCAAATACATTTAACCTGCATAAAGACGGGAATGTTGAAAGTATGAGCTGTGGGAATGAAAATGCGGGTGTTACAGAGTGCAGAAAGACATGTGATGAATGAAAAACTAACAGACACTTGTCCAATGTATAAGTGTTTTTCTATTGGCAGGTCGGTTCTTTAGTATTTCTTGGGATGTAAGTTGGGGGAATTAGAATGTTGTTGTTTTTTTGCCCTTTCGGCAATTCCATTCCCCTTTTTGGCCTAAAAGCATCATCACAACCGCCTCTGTTTGTTAGATTCTTCCCTCATATACAGTTAAGATGTTATTCCTAGCTGGAAAATGAACTATATTGATGAAAAATTAAATTAAAAATCCTTTGAGTTTCACACGCAAGCATTCTAAAGGTATTTTCAGCATTGATCAATCATATTTTCTGACCCGTTATCACATTTATTTCGATAAATTCCATTTGTAATGAAACTAGATAAAACAAGAGACCCGTTGGCCATTAGGGACATCTGAATATGCATATTTTTTGGTTTTTTAGAATTCGTTGTGTTACTCTGCCTTTTTCATATGTCTTCATTTCTTATTTGTGTATTAGATGATAAATATCTCTATATAACTAACATACACAATTGATAATTTACAATTTGTTTTAGAAGAGCAAGTTTCATCACAGCGAATTGAGATTTTTATTCGAGTTCTAAAAGCCTGAATAGTAGAAAACCCAATAGCCATAGAGATGTACTTGATGTACAGGAATAAAGAGAGAAACCTTCCAAACAAATTAATGCATTTGTCAATATATGATCAATAAGTCATATCCTGGGACCAAAAATTACTTCTTAACCATGATAAGTTGAATTTCACAATTTTGGTTGCTCATTATAATATTACAAACTGTTGTCTGCTGGGTTTCCAGAAATACAAAAGATTTTCTATGAAATATAATCAATGCATATTCAACATGATTGTATGATCAACTTTTCCCCAACGTTGTCCTCAGCCCAAGGTTCAATGAGTTACAGATTTTTGGTTGAGCAAGGAGGACCCATTGCATACTTGGAATCATAATAATACAAACACTTTCACTGCCATATGCCCAGAAGTAAATATGATTTTCAGACATGATGCATCTTCAATATAATCAGCTTAGCTCCACCCGAAATGATTTTCAAAGAGGTCTCATTGCTGATTTTAATCATGCAAACATTTTGTCAGCTTGATATCCAGAAATAGATACGACTTTCGACGATTTAATGCATTTTGGATATATGACCAAGTTAGGTTCACCCTGGGAGTGACCTTAGGAGTCATGAATTTCCCAGTTTCTTCAAGGCTCATTTCTCATTATGGTCATGCTAACTGTTTGGCTGCTTGATGCCCGGAAGAAGATTTTTGAAAACTACAAGAGAATTACGGGTTGTTCGGATATGACCTAAAAACAGAGGTCCCGTGTCGCCGCAGGTGTTGGAGCGTTTAAAAACTAAGGATAGGTCTAAATTTGCGGTACTTCAACTACAGCTGGTGACGTCTCACAATGAGTGAAAAACCTCGATGGGGTGTATAACAAACAAACAAACAAACAATCAATGTAGTATTTCAAAGAACTTTCAGTAAATTTGAAATTACGGAGTTTTTCTCAAATCAACATCAAAATACGACTTTTGACTGTTTACACGACCATTCCTTACAAGAAATATTTTCGTAGTCTTTGGTGATCAGGTCTTCCAACAGTCTGTTGGAATCCCCATGGGCACGAATTGTGTTCCTTTGTTAGCCGACCTATTTTTAAATTCTTACGAAGCAGAATTCATTCAAAAGCTTCTACACGAGAAGAAAAAATCTCTTCCTCTGGCCTTCAATTTGACATTTAGAAATATCGAGGGCGTTCTGTCTGTCAACAATGATCATTTACATTCATATGTTGATTCGATATATCCCAGTGAGCTTGAAATAAAAGACACCACTTCTGCTTCGTACTTAGATATTTTACTGAAAATAGATACCGGCGGCAAACCAACAACTCAACTTTATGACAAACGGGGTGATTTTAATTTCTCCATCGTCAACTTCCCTTATTTATGTGGCAATATTTCATCATCACCTGCATATGGTGTTTACATCTACCAACTGATTCGATACGCAAGAGCTTGTTCTGTTTATGCCCAGATTTTAAATCGAGGCGGGCTGCTGACAAAGAAGTTGATGTTACAGGAGTTTGTATAGTCTCGTCTAAAGTCAGCAGTTCGCAAATTTTATGGTCGTTATAACGATCTAGTTTGCCAGTTCAACTTACCATTAAGTCAAATGCTGTCTGATGTGTTTCATACCAATTGAAACACTGATTCTGACTAAAGATTGCTTCGTTTATCTGATCGGAATATAGGGCTCACGGCGGGTGTGACCGGTCGACAGAGGGTGCTTACTCCTGCTAGGCACCTGATCTCACCTCTGGTATGACCAGGGGTCCGTGTTTGGCCATCTCTCTGATTTGTATTTTCTATAGGAATTACGAGATTGAATACTGTTTGTTATCTTCGCCTTTTCATGGTACGCATCTTTATTTTGATATTATCTGATGAGGGATTTTAGTATTTCTTTTATACTTCTGGTACCAATAGAATTTGGCTTGTAATGAAGCATCTATATGTAAAATATCAAAGCCCTATCACCCTTGGTGCAACATATAACGCCAAGGGTTATGTATTTTAATAAGTAGGGAAAAGTTCAAGACCAAGGTCAAACATGTACGTCTTGATAACAAAACAAGGGACTCTTCGTGAAGCATCTATAAGTAAAATGTCAAAGTCATATCCCCTTTGGTTCAAAAGACATAGCTTAAGGTTAGAGTGTTTGGCTGGTTGGCTGTATATTGTTTAACGCCTCGCTCGAGATTTTTTCACTCACTGCCGGTGAATGGCAGCAGAAGTTTGGTCTATACTTGGCGCTTACAGCCTTTGAGCAGGGAGAAATCTTTATCATGCCACACCTGCTGTAACACGGGGCCTCAGGTTTGTGGTCTCATCCGAAGGACCGCCCCACTTAGTCGCCTTTTACGACGAGCAAGGGGTAATGAGGATATATCCTTACCTGGATTCCCACGAGACTTAAAATTGTTTGAAAAGTAGGTTAAAGACAACACTAAAGATCACTAGGTCAAAGGTCTTGGTAACAAAAGAAAGGTCTCTTCATGAGGTATCCCTATCCCTCTCACATCAAATGATTTAGCGATTATTGATTTTTGAAAAGTGGGTAAAAGTCCAAGGCTAAAGGGTCAACAGTCATGATTCTAAAGGAAAGGTCTCATTATGATGCATTTATATGTGAGACGTCAAAACCCTATCCTCCTTGGTTCAAAATATATAGCCCAAGTTAAAGTTTTTTCCCTAAAAGTGTGAATCGACACCGTGATCATGACAATAGCTCTACGAAGAGACGTCCCGTCGAGCTAAACTGATCACGAAAGCAAATTTAACCGACTCACATCGATGTTTATGTAAGGGTTAATTACAAGTAATTGCTTTTAAGGAATTAAGGGATACGAATACATTGAACCGCTTAAAATCCACCATTACTAGGGAAACTTTTTGAAAATTTTCTATATGGTATATACACTGTACATGTTAGGAATCCTTTACTTTTTTCTTCATATATAAGGGATAGGACTACGTTAAGATACAGTTTTTAATCTTTTGCATTTCGACAACTGCCTTAGCGACTCATTAAGTAGAGCGTCTGACTTTAAAGGGAAAAATCAGTCAGGTGTGTTTGAATCCCGATCTGTGTAATTATGTTTCGTAATAATATATTTCGATATATTTTGCGTTTCATTCTTACAAATTTCATATAGAAAGGTGGTAGTTAGGGATAATAGAACAAAGTGCAATTCAAATGCACAGAATACTTATTAATTACGTAAGTTTGCTGTTTGAGATTCTCCATTCCTGAAAAGTAATGGAGCTTCAAACAAAAGAATGACGGCGCGGGTGGATTTTAATATTAAATCTAGAGGTTGAACATGAAACATTTTGTAAGACAAAATCATTGTTAACGTAAATTGATTATTTGTATATTGTTTAACGCCCCTCTTGAGAATTTTTCACTTGTATGGAGACGACACAATTGCCGGTGAAGGGCTGCAAAATTTAGGCCTATGCTCGGCTATTATGACCTTTGAACAGGGAGAGATCTTTAACGCGCCACACCTGCTGTGACACGGGGCTTCGGTTTTTGTGGTTTCATCTGAAGGACTGAACCATTTAGTCGCCTCTTACGACAAGCAAGGGGTACAGATGACCTGTTCTAACCCGGATCCCCACGAGAATGTTAACTTTGAAATTCCATACAAATACCCACGGTCGCAAACCACACCTATTTTCGCCATTCACTCTACATCATACCGTGGTTATATGAATGAGAAAGACCTCTAAGCAACGTTACAAATAGTGATGTTCATAAATCAACCAATCCGCAAACATCCTTCATTTTTGGGGGGACGAAATAAAAACACTTGAAGATCATCACGTGGCTTGTAGCGGAATAATACGAGGATTGTCGATCCGGAAAAAAATGACACAATAGCTAATCAAGATAAGTTATGGATACAGAATTTGCAAGCACAGCTTCTGTTGCTAAAGCGGTATTCATTTAATATATAGCTATATATTTGACTTGCTTTTAAAAGAATGATATGTAACGAAAAGGTTTTTATTGTCTGTTATAGTATGTAAACAAACGCTATACGTTTTACCTGTGGGTGAAGCCATTCAAATATAGAAATCTGTTATCGTGAATGTGATTGGCGAATAAATGCTTTCGTCATTTCATAAATATACATGAAAATCGAGGGTTTTGTTGATCATGCAGACACAAATTGAGGTAGGGTAGGTACCCCGGAGTCAGTAAGCATGGCTGGCGACTGTGATACGGATTTTAAACCTACAATTAATAAGTATTTTGTCTCTCTTTGGCAGACTGAATAGGATCTATGTGAAAACAAATAGTACGGGTATATCCCAACCACAATAATTTCCTCAATCAATTCTCGATTTTGAGTGATAGTTTTTCATCACAACAATTAACCAAATTCTGATAAATCATGATAGTATTACTTTCAGTTCCAAATAATTTCACTATTAAGTTTGATTAATCAAGTAACTCTATCCTTAGCCACACGGCGGTCAGGGTACATCACCAGGGATTTGGTATTGGGGAAGAGTAGCATTTAATATCCCATAAAACTCGATACAAAGCATTGGTCTTATCACTGTTCTATTGGTATTGATTTGATATAAATACCCATTCTGCTAATCGATCACATAACACCTAGTAAACCCATTTATATCTGGGTCAACTGTAAATAGTACACATATCCAGGGATTTGGTACTACGCAGCTTCCATCCCAGTTTATATTCTGCAAAAAATGTTAATATTCTGCAAATAAATATTTACAAAACACATTACATGAAGGTTATGCAAATAATGATTATGATGTAGTGTAACGATTCATACATGTAAAGAAAACAACTTAAGTAGTACAGTAATGCAATGCGCAATATACATATATCTGCTCTAGGTCCGAAAAGCCCGCATTCCGATCGAAACAAAAAAAATCACAGGTTAAGCAGCTCCATATTTGCTCTATATTTGCATTATGATCTGATAAAAGTATAAAAAGTGTAATTTCCATTATTAAAAGGTAATAGATTATCAAATAAATTATATATGTCATTGTCGTTTTTATGATGGGAGACATACATAAACAAAATCAAATAGCAACGCCAGAAAATTTAATTTTTTCTTAAGGAGGATATATATATATATATATATATATATATATATATATATATATATAACAGCAAGGAATTTCAACAACACCCTACTTTCTTCTTAAATAAATAGGTCATGGCACTGTTGGACATTTTCGATATTTCTCCTTGTTTTTTTTTGTTTTTTTCTTTCTTTTTTTTAAATCATTTTCTTCATATGAAGAGTTCTTGTATGATTTCTGAAATAGGTTTAAATTTTATGATGTATTGTAATATTACCAAACGTTTTTATATTGGCCTAGATAGCTCATCTAACTTGTAATGGAACGGTCATAGGTTCGATACCTGATTGTCCCAAAGGTTTTTCTCTCCTTTTTTACTATGATATTGTCCATTTATATAGTAGAGCTGAATTTTCTTTTTTACTTGCAACTATCAGGAACTATCAAAATATGTAATACTAAAACGAGTATGGTAATATACCCCCATTTTTGTAGAAACGAGATAGAATGCACGTGACTTGTACGTGAAACACGAAAAAATTACATATTATTGAAAAAGGTCGCGTCGCGTATGTCCTTGATAGATAGATAGATAGATAGATCAAAATTTTTTCATGGGCGCGGCTGCGTAAAACCAGATCTTCATTTTTTTTTTTTTTTTGGTTAAGCTTGAATTCTATTGGTCAACGAATTACACCAATTTTCTCGCCATGCATGATAAAAAATATATTTTTCACGCAGAAAGCCAGAAGCGAAAATGGAGAAGAGCGTGCATATGTACTTTATAGCCGTGGCTTGCGACACGCAAATGTAAAATATAAGAAGAGGTCGAATATGTTCAAATGTTGAAGCACGACGACTGACAAAAACAGATCGCATCTCGTTACCGAATCATATGTTGGAGAATATCCACCCCCTCGAACTAGAAAAAGTTAAGAGATAATTTTCATTTTTAAAAATATATGATGGTAGGAACACAGGTATACTTTTTAATTGGCTTTTTTGAACATATTATATTATATATGTTGATTCCATATATATCAGTTAACTCAAAATAAATGACACTACAGGGTCTTCCATATTTCTTTCATATTTAATTGAACAGTTAATATTATATACTGTTTAATGTCCCGCTCGAGAATTTTTATTTGGAGACATCACCATTACCGATTAAGGGCTGCAAGATTTAGGCCTATTCTCGGCGCTTGTGGTCTTTGAGCAGGGAAATGTCATTATTGTGCCATATTTGCTGTGACACGGGACCTCGGTTTTTCAGGACCACCTCATTGAGTCGTCTTTTAGGACAACCAGGGGTACTAAGGGCCTATTCTAACCCGGATCCCCATGAGATATTTTGTTGAACATAGATGTCAGTGGGAAACTAGCAACACAACTTCATGGCACACAGTATGAATTAAGCTTCTCCATCGCCAACTTCCCATATTTGTATAGTGATATTCCATTATCACCTGTACATAGTGTTGATTCGATACGTGAGAGCATGTTCAGCGTATGATCAACTCCTAAATTGAGACAAGTTACTGACAAAGTTATTGCCACAGGGATTTTAATGGTCTCGTTTAAAGTCAACATTTCACGAATTCTTTAGTTGTTATAATAATGATCTTATTTGTAATTACAAGCCATCACTGGGTCGAATGTTGTCTGAATATTCCGTTTACCTGAACAAAATAATAATTATATTGCTAACGGAGAGTATGACCATTCAGCAGAGGATACTTACGACTCCAAGGCACCTGAACCCAAATGTGATATGTCAAAGTGTGTATCCCTCTCGTAATTTTGTATTTTTTATAGGACTTATGAATTTGATCGCTGTTCCTTATCTTCACTTGTTCATACAAATATAGATAGATGATTGGTACAGCAAGCACTCTAGACAGCATACGTTTTATGAAGCGCGTTATATTAATGTGACCTAAAACCTGAAGCCATATCTTTATCAGTAATTGAAAGATGCACTCGTTGCACTAACAGCATGCAACATGCTTTTCAGATGCAAGTTATTTTTGTTAGAGTGTATATGATACTCAGGTGACTGTTAAGTCTAGTTATATATAATTAACGAACCTGCTTATGAAGAATGTTTAGATGAACAATAATATTGGTTGGCGCCAGCTAGTAGCTTGCAGATCATACCTTGTGGACTCTTCCTGCTCTTTTGTTAAAAGTACATTAACGTTTGAAAGACTTTTCATTGAGTTTTTTGTTTGCAATTTCGGGGAGAATGAGATTTTTAGTGCTAAATATTTCTTTCTAAGCAATGTGTACTTGTGCTTGATTTCCCCTTTTTTATTTTATTTTCATATTCGTTATTTGTAGTATTACATAATAAGTGACATATTTCAATTTTCAAACGGTATTTACTTATATCAATTGAACAGAGCAAAACTACTCTGGTGATCTGCGTCATGTTTAGGAGACCGTTAATTATAGTTCGTAATGCAGTATAGAAACAAATATTTGTAAGATCTCCAAATAACTGGCAAATAATCAGCGATTAATGCTTGTCTGAAAGATATTTGATTTTGTAAAATATATATAATTAAAACTCCAGGAAAAGAAAACAAAAACAACAAAACATTCATGATGAACATTATAAGAGAAATATTTTCGTATAGGAGAATCTCACGTTCTGTGACGTGTACATTTATTAATTAAAACTATATGGGCATAACCCACCAACCGAAATACGTCGTACAATATCGAAAAGATTATCTTATTGGAGCAGAAAGGAGACGAGCCACACTTTGTTGAATACTTCCCTATGATCGACTATCTGTGAATTCAGGTTATATACAATTGCGATTTATCATGATTTGGAATGGTGACTAGGTATCATAATTCTGTCTGCGCCACATAAACCATTTTATGGATAGTTTCACGTTCGGGCCCCCTTAACTTCCTCTATTGTCGTTTAATTTTTGTAGTATTGGTTATCTTCATTATGACCTCTCATCGAGATAAGGCCCCGCACCGCTGTGTACCCTGATGTACATTAAAGTTCAATCTATGCGTCATGATTTCCGAAATTTATGCAAGTCGTACATTTAGCAGTTTTATTATTGTCGCAAATCTAGTGTAATTGATGATACTGAATGCAATGAAGTAAGCATTATTTTACTGATAAGACAATATGCATATTTCAAAAGTGGTTTATGCTAAGGATTCCACCGGATTAATATCTTCACTGCATTTTTTTCTCATTAGAAACTGCACCTCGGATCAAAATTTGTATGATTTAGGTTGTTTTCCTTTTTTTAAATTGCAATGAACAATATTTTTGCAAATGCTGATTAAGTGATACGTGTTGTAATACAGTCATACTGAAATAAATCCTGAATTTTGAAATCGGGTTCGTCATATTTTAACGGGGTTCAGCCTATTCCTGTTAGCAAACGTGTATTTCCTTTGTAATAAATAAACTGCAGGTACGAAGCGGAGAGATGAAACCTCACGGAATTCTTAATAAACAATGAAGTAAATCAGTACAAAAACTCAACGTTTCGGCGAGGCATTAATTTTCCTATATGTATTTCTTGGACACGTTCAGGGTTACATATATCAAATAATAACAAGATGTCCACAGACCTTATCGGTCACTTATTACTTAAAAGTATAACTGGTCCTAAGGGCTACAAAATATAGAGAAAAAATCCTGTTCTGAATATCGAAGCTAAATTCTAATACTCAGCAAAAGTGCAATTGTTAACCAAGATGTGTTCTTAAAACTTAAATGCCCTTGATAGTGATTGTACTGATGAAAGGCTTTACATGATATAATTCATGTAACATTAATGCAAAATAATTAATTTAGATCTGTCCTAGAGTCAAACTCCTGAGGTTGCAAAATTCACAATTTCGGTACATCGTTTTCTGTTTTTCCTAAATATACATTTAGTTTTTATGAGTCCTGAAATTAACAATTTATGTCCCCCTTGTCCCAAAGATGCATCGTCCCAAATCTGAAAAAGAAATGGAATTATAGTTATCAAAAGGAAGTTGAAAATATTCAGTTGTTAACACATTTAATCACTAACAATTCTGAACTCCATCATAATACCAAAACCCTAAACCTTGGAACCATGCCGTTTACAATTTTGGCAAAGGGCTACTTGCACAATATAAACATCCAATTAGTTTCAGTTTAGTATCAGTAGCATTAAAGAAGATATATTTGAATGCCTTATACATCAATACTATACATCAAGTTTGGCCCCGCCCTGGAGTCAGGACCTCTATCCCGAGGATCATGAGATGTATAATTCGGTAGAGCCTTTCCTGCTCTACATCACTATACACGTAATTTTCATATACATGTGCCGTTCTATACAGAACCTTTTTGAAATTTTTTGGCAGTTTTTGCCCTGTCCTTAAGGCTCCAGAGGTGCAGGAGTCATGAAATTTACAATTTAGGTCCCCCTTGTCCCAAGGATGCTTCATACCAAATCTGAAAAGAATTGAAATTAAGTTAAAAATATGCAATTGTTAAAACATGACGGACGACGGAAGCATACCAATTGCAATATGTCACCTGAGTTTACTCAGGTGACTTAAAAGGCATTCATTTTAAGTTATATATTTAATTAATTCCTCTAAGTATTACTTAAATTTTGGAGAAATTCTTACGTGTGTTTCACAAACACATTTAGTGCTAAAGTATTTGCTTAAAGTCCAGGGTCCTTATGAGGTGTCTTAAGTTTGATTTGAACATATGTTATTGCATAAAACATACAGATGGATTGGATACAAGTTCTAACAACTTATCAATCCTCTCCAATATATTTTATACATTACATTAATTAAAGTAGAAGACTGTCATAACACAAAGTTATAAAATTCTAGATGAAAAGTAACAAAATCTACAAAAATCCCTAATATACTTTTGACAGAGAAATTTTTTTTCTATTCAAAGCAGTGAGTATCGATTATCTTGAGTTTATCAATCAATTTGTAGTAATTCGTTTAAGAGATTGTTTCACGCACGACTATATAATTTACATGAAAAAAAAAAATAATGGTAACCATCCCCTACTGAACCACAAGAACAAAAAAGAGAATCTATGATGGTAATCATGTCAGGAACAAATGATGTGTTTTAAAGATTTGAAGTCTACATTTTGGAATGTCATAGTCTTCCGCATTTCGTGTGTTGTATCTTGAAAGAGTACCACGAGTATTTGAAAAAAAATATGTTTTAAATAAGTAGGAACAAGATTATTATGAACTGTATACACAGTAGTTGATTCCCTTCTGTTTGACAAGGGTTTCCAACCAGTTTCTAAGTACAATGATTCTCTAGAGGACATAATAGGTAGCCCTGTTACTATTCTGGCTGCATGTAGTTGAACTTTTCCTATCATATCTATTTCCAAAACAGTATACCCATCCCATACTTCAGAAGCATACTCTGAAAGCGGTCTGATAAAAGTTATGTACATTTTTGACAGAGTATGTCTACCAAGAATGAATGTTAACTTCTTAAGCAGTCCAGTTCCTTTATAAGCATTATTAACAATATCATTAATTTTATATACGCAGACCAACCCAGGTCATTAGAAAATATAAGACCAAGGTGTTTATGAGATTTGACATGTTCTAACTGACACCGTTGGAAAACTAAGTTCGGCAGAATTATATTTTTTTTAAGAGTAAAAAACACTGCTCTAGTTTTGTTGGTTGATTGATTATATATTGTTTAAAGTCCCGCTCAAGAATTTTTTTCACTTATTTGGAGACGTCTTAGTTTTGTTGAGGTTAAATTGAAGTAACCACTGTTTTGACCAGCTGTCTAAAATAGATAAATCTCCATTTAAATAAAACTTCTTTAAACACCAGATACATGTGATACCTTCAATGAAGCTAGTTTTTTTTTGGCCAAAACAACAAAAGCCAATATGAGTTTCCAATAATGTCATTTATTTATTTTAAATGACGAAAAAAAAATATAATATAAAAATAACTGGGAGGTCAATCTGAACACATAAATACAAAACACAATCTAGGCCCAAACTAATTGGGCAAATGACATAAACAAGTGTATGTGACCTCCCAGTATAATACTGTCAAAACAGACATAAAAGGTGGCCAAAAATATGCCACAGCAAGGTAACATACCAATAAGTAAAAGGGGGTATGAAACCTTAAAGGCCACCCGAAATGAAGGTAGCACCTTATCGAAATGGAGACAGAGAAAGATGCACTATGAATACATGTACATATTATAGTGAACAAACATAAAATTGAATGGTCGTGATTAGGGGAACAGTCCAGTCCTTAAATCTTGATATCATTAGTTCAATTTAAAACTAAGATGCCTTACACTAATGAAGTAAAAAAAGTTAGAGCTATCTAATGGGTAAATAATGTAATTGTCTACAATGAAAAGAAAAACTATATACACCAGAATATATGCACGTCATATCCGTGCAACCAGAAGCTGACCACTATATGACCGAGAACATCTATGACAAAAAAGGCACTTAACAATCTATGAAGTGTAAAATTGTTGTAATGTAACCAAATGTTAGCCACTACTACATGCATCATGCATACGCTGAAAATATGTCAACCTATTTTTTTTCCAGACCTAAACATTAAAATTTCATTAGTGCAACCAGAAGCTGACCACTAATAAGACTTGACATGGGTCATATATTAATGTGTTGCGAATCGGATATATTTTTGGAAGGCATTTGATTTCCGTCTGCCCAATTTTTGAATCGTGGTGTCTGATAAGCCTCGAGCATCTGTATCAGTAGCAGCGCCAGTCCTGAAACTATGGCCCTTGTAGAATGTTTTGGATCTAAGCCACAATGCTATTGCTTGACTAAGATTGCTGGAGACAAAGTAATGTGATACAGGCAAACCTGATTTTAAAAAAAAGAGGACCTGTTGTGTGTTTAAAGACTGACAAGTATGACTTCATGGCCCGGGCTGGGCATAACTGAGGAGAATGACTTGCATAAACCTGTAATGATGGAGGTAAAGCACTATCATTTGACGTATGGTGTTTGATTTTTTAACAACATGGAATTGTCACTGTCGAATGTAATATCCTGGTATTGTAGGACTGTATGAACCTGGGCTTTAGATTTTGGAATTAATTCACCAAGACGCATGAAAGCATGATAGGCAATCAGAAACAAGGCAGATAACAGTAATCTGGCATCTGCATCAGGGTCCGTAACTCTTAAATTGGGCACTAAGTTTTTGAGAATTGCATAGGCAATTGGGAGTCTGGATTCTGAAGAGAGATGAGTTGTAGATAATTTTGAGCCTTTCATCAATTTTTTAATCAGGAAACTTTGACATGGGTCATAACTACACAGCAACTTGTGAACAAAGCTAAATGCAGAGCAATGAGAGGCTATTGATGAAGGGCTGCTGCCCGATGACTATAGATGTCCGATAAAATTTGCTAAAATAATTGTGAGGACTGGGAGGACAAAACTATGGCCACGAGATTGATGGTACTTAATCAATAAATTCCATCTCGTACCATAAGCACTGCGTGTTGCTGGTGAAAGGGATATGCAAAGTAGCCTCATGGAGCCATTACTTAAATATAAATTAGCTCTGGTGGAATGGGTAAGGTTCCTGTTCCAACCATGGGGCTTGGAAATGAACTTCCTGAAATTTAAACCGAGACAGACCATCAGCAATTACGTTCTCTTTCCCTGGGATGTGCTGTGCTTGGAAGTAAATGTTTTTACACATGCACACCATCACCAATCTTCTAACCAAACGCACAATCAAGGGCTCTTTGGAAGACTGTTTGTTTATAACACAAGCAATTGCCGCATTGTTGGTCAAAAACAACACATTCTTGTTATTTAAAGTATCGCCCCACAATTCGAATGCTAAAACAATTGGAAATAACTCCGTAAGTGCTATTTGCATTTCCTGAAGGGATGGTAGCCATTCATGGGCAAACCAACGAGAACCCAAAACCCCTGGAAAGCCTAATGATCCTTCAGCGTCAGTGTATAATTTCAAATGATCTGAAGTTATGAATTTATCATCCTTTATGAGGGATCTATTGTTGAAATTCTCAAATTGACTTCATGACCTCTGAATCAACCTCAATGCCGTATATAGTGATGACAGTGGATGGCAAAATAATTTTTTTCATGCTTGATTGGGACACCAATATCACAGCACATGGAAATAAATTGATTTAAATACCTTTCGCAATCAGAGAAACACTTATCACAAATAAAAAAGAATCATCTATCACATGGGACATCCCACGTGCTAGAATTTTTTGCACATAACCCACTGAAGAGCACAGCTGAAAGTTTCAAAAATTCTACAACAGCTCCTAGCCCCCAACAAATGCCCAACAATTTGTAGCAATTAGGACGTAATGGGATTATACGAAAGACATCCTCTATGCCTGTCTGTGCCATGAGACAGATTTTCCCAAACCGCTTAACCAATTCTAAAACAGACTGGATGGTATCGTATTGAACCTTAGCCGACTCATCTGGGATGTGAGAGTTAACCGAATCTTGGAGAGGAAAGGATACATCAATATTAAGCGAAATTTCCCTGGCGACGATTTTGGTACCACTCCTAACGGGGACCATGCAAGGTCGGGAAAGGGTGGTTTTTCAAATGGGCTCTGAATGCGTCCTAACTGAAATTCGTGTAGCAATTTTTGTTGTACATGTTCCAAATGTTTTCTAGTGGATGATTGTCACATGATCTCGATTTTTGGGCAAGAAATGCACCCCAAATCAAAACCCTTTGAAAACCCATCCATCAGATACTGTTTTAACACGGAATCGTAACCCTGTAATAAATACTGTAATTTATGAGGATTTACTGGCCTGGGAAGGTTTGGGCTTTTGGGAGGTGGGATGTAGTTTTGTGGACTGAGATACGATTGGTGTGGCTTTGCTACATTGGATTCATTGGAGTTGTCCCTTGCAATATATGTAGATGTGCTTGAAGGAGCATTGGGAGGAGGAGCAAGGTTGCCCGTTGTTAAATACGAAACATGGTTTCCGAAAGGGCTGAGACTTTCGTGACTTATTAGATTGACGAAAAGTGTGAGAAATTGGAGACAATATTGGGATCGTGGAAGCTCTAACCATGAGATCCCCTAGTCGTTGTTGCCATGATAAAGTACTAAATTCTCGCAACCACCAATTATCATCATAGTACCTCCAAGCCATGTCACCTTGGAAGCATGGATTTGCTGAATGGTGGCCATGTATTTAAGCAAGTGTGGTGCCCCATCTGGCTTAGCTTCTAAGTATATAGATGCAAAAACCATGAATGCATTTGTCCATTGATATACGGTCATTGGACTTTTCTTGCTTCTCTGGAAAGCTACAATGATGCTCTCTTGCTCAATCTGTAGAGAGAGTTTGTCGTCCTGAGAATCAGGTAAGAGAGAGTTGATATCGAGAAATTTGTTGGACCAAAGTTTTTGTTTTATTCTCTGGGAAATGGTGGCTCCCAAAGGAATGCCTGTAGATAAAGACAAGGAAGCAACATTGTTCCGCAAACATGGCAGTTGGGGATCCGGAGAATAACTTCAATTGCTCTGCATTGGAAATTCCCAGCTCATGCGATCCTCCTTGAACTGGACGAGGTTCCCCATGCTGTTTTTTTTAAAATGGCATCTGCCAAATAATCATAATCTATCCACCCAAGAGAATTGTCCGAGGCGGTGTTGATACTTGCCGTCTACTGGGAAGAATTTTTCCCTCCTGGTCCTCTTCTGTTGTGGGGTCTACTGGGAACCCCTGTCCCCTGTCGCTTCCGCGGCATCTCTGAAAAACAAGACTCATATAGGAGAAAATCATTCATACTGGCAATTGCGTTGTGATCCCCCAATTTAATAAAATGACCACAAAGGTCGAGATTGAAGTACAAAATCAATGAAGTCAGTTAACATGTGAAAAATAAAGTATGTACTATATATATATATATATATATATATATATATATATATATATATATATATATAATATGTGCCAAAAGTTTTACAGCTTGATATAGACAACATTGTATCATAATCAGAGAAGTAGGACCAAGTTGTCTGATCTTGGGTCCTGAGCATTACCCGTGAACTAAACAAGAAGTCTGTTTCATCACAAGATCCATGAGATGAATAGAGTAAACCATCAAGAATCTGAAACATGTGACCCAACCAGAAGGGTTAAAAGTACCGGATTATAATATAAGGAAAGATACAGTATTCAGGATGGAAACCAGACTATATCAAGCATATTCAAAATTAAAACAAATCAAAATCAGTGACACATTGTAAGAGAGAGAGAGAGAGAGAGAGAGAGAGAGAGAGAGAGAGAGAGAGAGAGGCAGGCGGTGCACTAGCGGGGAATTCATGGAAAGGATGGATTGTTTAAGGGAATTTTCAGATGCTAAATTGATCAGACGATTCAGATTAGATTCAAATGGTATTAATTTTGCTGGAGGCTCTATAGAGCATAAAATTAAAGCGGGACCGTGCACTCATATCTACTATTGACTTTGAGATAATTAGCAACTGGTGAGATATAGATAGTAATAGCATGGATATATTTCAGTCAGCAGTTCCGAGGACCATATCAGAACTTTGGAAATCCTATACGATTATCTTCAGATAGAATGACGCAGCTCTTCATCCAAATCCGCATACAAGCTGACCAAATTCTTCGAAATCAAGAACGTGTTTTCCAATTTGCAGGTTTTCAGGAATTTTGGTGCTATTAATAGTACACACACACACACACACACACACACACACACACACACACACACACACACACACACACACACACACACATATATATATATATATATATATATATATATAAGTATGATTATCATAGCATGTCGTGGCCCGGATCAACACACGACTCGAGAGAATTTTGAAGAGCGAGCAGATGTCGTGTCTTGTTTGAAAATAATCATATTCCAGTCCATATTAATTTCCTTGACGATAGCGGGTACAGTTGTACCTACCCCGTAGATACTTACTGACTCCTTTCCTAACACCCCACCTGGTGATATATATATATATATATATATATATATATATATATATATATACATTCTTTAATTTTTTCCCTATCTGTAAATGTAATTTTTAAATTCCGTATTTAAATTCCACGCCATTCAGAATCGGTGTGCGTCGTAAACGGAAGAACCGATAATCAGCTGACATACGTCACTACTGAAAAGTATAGTTCTTGTAAATAACAATAACAAAAAACATATTTTTGGTAAAGATTAATTTATTTTAAACAGAAATCAACAGTAATAATTCTTATAACAACTATCAATGTTGTCTTTTTTGTTTTAAGCTTAAAAAGATAAAATGTTCAAACTTCAATGCGTAATAACAAACTGTACATGAGTGATCCGGTCCTCAGTCGCCATTTTGAATTTAACGAAAGTTAAATGTGCAGCCGCTGAAATTTGCATTAGTGAAGAAATCAGTCGAAGGCTTAATGTTTTGCATGTTCATGGTGAACTGTGCTGGGACGGCAGTCGATGAAGCGAGGTTCAGCTCAGATGGAGGTGACAAGGACGGGAGAGACATAGTTTCACGTGGTGAGTTTTCAAGTTGTGGCGATTTCAAAACACGAGGGGGAGGTAGAGCTACTGTAGTAGATGGAGACGGGAGTGAGACAGAAGCCATGGAAGAAAGGGAATGGCTGAGAGTTTTCTTCTGGTGGGAAGAGAGGGATCTGTTATAAGATCGGAGGGAACTTTCGTTCCTGTGGTTCGACTTAAATATTATATGTCGTGCCTCGTACCCTTGATCGTTGAGGTATGTGATAGTTGTGGCCCTTAGACAATGTGGGGTGTATTTACGATCCACGCCAGCAGCTACGCATATTTCAGCTAAAAACTTACTGAATGTGTGCTTTTGAAGGGGTTTAGCTGCAAACCAAACATTAGGATATAATATTCGATCCCTTAAGTACTGGTTAAAGAGACTTGTGGCATTTTTATCAGTTTTTGATATGAGCATTTTAAGTAATTCAAATGCTAAATGGCGATTAATGGCAGCTCTGATGTTGATGAGACTATTTTTGTGGTACAAGGATTTGTCATCGTCATGTTTGCCCTTTGGCCTGGCCTTACAATAGAACTTTGAAAGACGATTTGAAAGTGTTGGGATGTCTACTGTCTGCATGTCCAGAGAGGTACCGTATACTTCTATGTTCCAGTCTATAAATTTTAAAATGAACCTATTAAGTTGTGTGTGAGATGACATTGTGTAACTTTTGGAGTCATGTATTTGTTTGAGCAATTAATACAACAAATTTTGACTCGTGAAAGATTTTATACAAATGTCAATTTGCAGCCTAGATATCTTGAAAAATTCTTATCCCCCATGCTGTGTTTCTTTTTGTTGTTTTTGCCTGTCTAGATTCAAATAGTCTATCCATTTCTTCAGTTGTTACAGTTTTAAATCTCTGTGAAAATGCAGATTGTTTTATTTAGAATCAGTTTTAATTTGGTCCATATTGCAGAATTGCATAATTGTTTAGGACCTACATAAACTTGATAAAGTTGTAATTGTTTTATTTTATTTTGGAATTTCATATAATAATTAAGTAAGAAACATTTTTATAATTACTAATTAAGAAGCTTAATTCTTGTAAATAATTGCTACCTTTGCTTTTGGTTCATCAGAAGAACTGGGTGTTTCAGGCAATGGCACCTCAGGTGTTACTTCTACATGTAGATCTAGATCTACCTTTAAATGACTAATTCCTGACAAATCAGCAAGAGAGGAATCAAAATCTGTGTCGGAAAACAGTTCAAGAATGTCCATATCCTCACAATTTAAATTAAAATTTGGTTGGAGTTCATCCATTTTGATTTTATGTACATTTCTATTTGTTTACATTTAGCAGACTACATCTATATATGTAGTTCTAGTTGTGTATTCATACGCCGTGATTAGGTTTTGAGTGTGTGATAGGAATTTGAATGTTTTGGTTTTCCAATTCATTTCTTTGGTGAAAAATACACTGAATGTATATATATATATATATATATATATATATATATATATATATATTCTCTGTGTGTGTAATGAGGGGTAGTTCCAATAACTACTCGGAAATATTGTTGTACAACTAGTGATATATCTTTTAAACTTCTATATGAAAAATTATTTTTAAAATCAATTATAAATTCTTTAAATATGACATTATAAAAGTAATACAATAAAATAAATCATATAAAAATTTGTTAATAAAAAATATAGGACCCATAAGAAGACATGGAGTATGTTAAAAAAGGCATTGGTCAGCTAAAACGCCGTTTCCATGTACTGCAAGGTATGTACGTCATTCGCCATAGATGACGAATGAGGATGAACCAGGTAATGATGGCATGTGCTGTAGATCAGAATATCTGAAGATAGACAGACCCCAGTTCCCAACAGAGACTATGAATCTGATAACGATTTTGATGATGCTGGTGATAATTATTCATATCGACATGATGGCGGAGCAGTACATGACAATAACACAGACACTTTGTGTTGACAATAATTTGCGTAGACTCAATCACTGAAGTCAGTTATAGAGAAAAACACGAAGTGTCTTATTCACTGAGACTTAAATTAATTTTTATAATGTTCTATATACATGTATGTAATATTTATACATTCAAAAATGCATTACGAATATTTCCAATTTCAATTCATATTTTCAGTTTCAAGTTTTAATATTTTAACTGTCCTTTCCTCAGTTATACTCTGTTTATTTTATTGATCTTGTACCTGCAGGGAAAATGACATTGTTAACAGGGAGAGAGGCTCACAGACAGAGGTAATTGGGTGACAAAAGTAGAAAAAATGTGATGACGTGTCGAATTGCTCAATTGAGAACTCCGCAGTGGCGTGGTTGCCATTGACTCCGAAACGCCCGGGCGTACACATCAATTTGACAACACCAAAATAAAAATTGTTAATTTTTCATTTTGTTATCCATGATTTTATAGTTAGAACAACCCATAAATGTAATCTAAAAAGCCCCAAAACCCATGAGCTTCCAGGAGTTTCGCCCCCACCAGGGCATTGTCCTAGACCCACTGGGGGCCTTAAAACCCCCTAGTCTTTTCTGGATTTGTCACTGTGCGTATGCTTCACTTCAAGGCTAGCAACACCACGGATCCAAGTCTTTTTCTTTATAATTTGAAGAGTGCTGAAAGAATATAGAAATAGTTACTAGCCAAGCAGATAAGACAAGGCAATGATAGGCAGGCAATACTGCTAAGTGCATGTACAAATCATTTTTTGATTTGTGGATCATCCAATACGGGATATCGAGATAAGAAAGATTGGAACTCTTCAGAAAAAGAAGATATGAAAATTATGCTTCATTTGGGCAACTCTTGCACACAGAAGTGATGGCGAAAGTCGATTCATTTCTGATATAAAAATATCTGCCCTATTTAAAGATTATTTTTGAGAAATTTAGCAAACGAATATCCTAGTACCAAAAACAAAGCTATTAGATAAAATTGCTGATGTTTGATTGCAAAATTTAATCATTATGTTTATCATATTTTGCATCGTTATCGGGCACGTAAAATCAGGGAAAGGAGTAAGAAGCAGAAACACATACCCACTATTGTAACAGTAGTAGTGAATGCAAAGACTGTTAGCTTACACGTTCTAATATAACACTAAATAACATGTGCTCCCACCTCCCGAGAATTCAGAAAATGAAGATTTGGTAAAATTTGTTATGAGGCACTCATAGTCGAAGACTCTACCCACCCTCCAACCACACCACGTCGATTTAAGAAAATGGAGTGTGGGATTTTTTTTCTTTTTAGTGAAAAGGCTAATATAACTAACAATATTCAATCTCGTAATTCATATAGAAAATACAGATTAGAGGGATGGGCAAACACGGACCCCTGGTCATACCAGAAGTGGGATCAGGTGGCTAGGAGGAGTAAGCATCCCCTGTCGACCGGTCACACCCGCCGTGAGCCCTATAATCCGATCAGGTAAACGGAGCAATCCGTAGTCAGAATCAGTGTGCCAAGGGCGGCATAACAATTGGTATGAAACACGTCAGACAGCATTTGACCTAATGGTAAATTGTAGTTGTACTGGCAAACTAGATCGTTATAACAACCATAAAATTTACGAAATGCTGACTCTAAACGAGACTGTACCATCAACTTATTTGTCACTAGCCCGCCTCAGTTTAAAAATTGATCAGTTGGGAGATATAAACACCATATACATGTGATGATGGAATATTGCCATATAAATAAGGGAAATTGACGATGGAGAAATTGAAATCATCCCGTTTGTCATAAAGTTTAGTTGTTAGTTTGCCGCTATTTTGAACATCTGGCAGAACACCATTGCTTTGTATAATTTTAAGATATTGCTGAGCATTTTTGTTGAATTCATACTACTAAATTGATTTTTGGACTCGATTTTTTGTTCTTTAATGCCTGCTAATCGGAAGAGAGCTGTCTTTTACTTTTATCATAATAAATATTGTACTTTACTGTAGTTTTCAATCTTGAATTCATATTTTATTTATTATCGTTAATTAATGAATTAATAAAATAGCAAAACAATTCGGACTTTTTAACCGAGCAAAATTGATTTTTAATATCGGCGCGTACGTACACATTAGGAAAATAAGGGGTATATCTCAAAATGGACCGTCAAACAATGCAATATATACGGTAGGCCTGCGTGCTTTTGTTCACATGGGTTCACGTATTTATATATATGGTATCATATATTTATGATGACTAGAATTGGTATCGTGTATTTAGAATGTGTCTGTATAATTGTGTAATTTGAATTGAAGCGTTTTAATCCTTACCATGTTTACTGTATCACAGGCTTTTTGTTAATGTGGTCATGTGATATAATTTTTATCATGTTCAGCGCCTTAGGGTAAATTTATTTTTATATAAGGCGCTATATAAATGCATATCTTATTATTATTATTATTAATTTTTAAAAGTTTTACATGTATTTAAAATGATCAATTTTTAAAAGTTTATGTACCCCCTAAGCCCATCGATAATTTCCAATTCTAAATAACCCTGTTTAGCCTATAAATAAAATATGGGAAGGGGGGGTCCAACAACCAAAATAAACACATGGGAATTTATGTCTACATGGAAGTATAATCTCATTTTATGAAGCCTATAATTGCAAAACATATCAGACACTTCTAAAGACAAAATTACGTGATCACACTATAATTCAATTTAGAGTGATAATATTTGGAGTAATTATCAGGTTTATTTTTATTTCACATGGGTGGGGGTGGGGTGGGGGGTCTGTTGTCAATTTACATGGCAATTTCACATCGTCGGGGATAGCTCTGTTTAATTCACTTGGGAGTGGTCGGGATGTGGTGGTGGTTTCAGATAGTCTAAATATCTTTTCATTCAAACATTTCCAAATAGTCATGTTTGTTAGGTCTATTTTTAAAAATTCTATTTTACCAGTAGTGCTGCTATGTAAATTTTACTTGAATCGACATTTTGAATTTTCTGTTATGGACTAGGTGAGCAAGCATCTGAACATCTGTTCCCAGGGTTCAAACATTGTGCTTAGTTTTAGGGATACCCTGTAAGGCAGGAGTTGATGCCTGGCTCCCATATTTAGGAGGACTGTTCGATATGTAATGTATATTATACCACAACGCGATAACGCTTTGCACGATTTCGAGAATGATGATACTCTTGAATAGCTCTATCCAATACATTTCCAACGGTATAAGAACGAGCCTTCACCTCCATATTGTTTTAAACTTAAAGTCATTTTAGTAGAACCAGTCGTTGACCACTGTTTCGAAAATGTTGAGAATACTGAAGAAATTAGAGCTAAAATAAAAATTCGCACAAAACTTGGTCATTTGGTAATGCAGATTTTTACGGAAATGCGGGGAATTTATGCGTCTGATAAGGTATCTTATAAGACAGATCGTAGGTGGGGAATGAAATTTCTGACTGGCACAGAATTCGTAAAAGATGCAAAATCTGCCTGACCTGTGACTGTAACAGGCACGGAAATGTCTCAAAAGTCAGGGAAATAACTGAAAATGATGGAAGTTACACGGTATGTTTTATTGCCAAAGCTGTTGGAATATCGCTATCGCGGATGCATTTCATTTTGAAGCGTATTTTGATTGATTGATTTATTGATTGTTGTTTTCCCCCACACTCAACAATTTTTCAGTTATCTGGTGGCGTCCAGTTTTTATTGGTGGAGGAGAGAACCCAGCTACAATGTACCCGGGAAGAGACCACCGACCTTCCGAAAGTAAACTGCCAAACTTTCCCAGATATATCGGCGCGAGCGAGATTCGAACCCGCGCCGACTAGAGGTGAAGGGCCTTGTGATTTTGAGCGCAATGCTCTAACCACTGTACTTTAAAAGTACAAACGATTTTTGGCGGGTGGATTCCGCGTATATTGACAGATGACCAAAAACCGGTACGAGTACAAACCGCTAAACAATTGCTCAAAATGTTTCCCAAATTCATCAAAGACAATTTGCAAACATTGTTACTGGTGACGAAACATGAGTTCACTATTTCGTACCAGTAAGAAAAATTGGACACAAAATATGGCTAACTAAATATGGTAGAAGGCCTATAGTTGCCAAAAGAACCATAAGCACAAAGAAGGCTCTTTGTTGCATATTCTTCTAATGTGTTGGTATAGCCGTACAAATTCCGGTGCCGAAGGGCAAAAGTGTTACAGGTCGGTATTACCGAGATGTTATACTGAAAAAGCGCAAGAAATATGATCATAAACGACGCCCTGTCTCAGGATTTAGGCATGTTCGTCTAATTCATAATAATGCTCCATCACATACATCTGAGCTTGTGAAGCATTTGAGGAAGTCGGAGAAGGTTACCACCTTGCCACATCCACCATACTCTCCAGATCTAGCTCCATGCAACCTTTTCCTTTTTCAAAACCTCAAAAAGTTCTTGTTTGGTTGTCTTTACATGTCCTGACAAGCCCTTGCCCCAGAGGCCTACCTAAATCAGCGTGCCGTGACGCATTTCAGAAATGGATTCAGATATTTCAAACCGCGGGAATACTTTGAAGGGATGTACTGTCCATTTCACTATTTGAGTCGAATGCTTTTGAGATATCGTGCAATAAATATTAATCGAACAACCCTCGTATAAGCGACCATTGCCAATCGTCGTCAATAAACTTGCAAATTATAATTTTGCGTAGTCATCATTTCATTGGGCAATTCCCAGTATTTACTTTCTGGGATTCCATCTTTGGTTACAAGATTTAACCACTAGGGGTAAATCTATTTATCAAAAGGAAATTGTATCTCATTTTGCTGTACATTCATGATTTCGACATACCTTTGGAGATTATTTATATTCATTTGTACCCACTTGTTTTCATCGGGTTTGCTACATCAATACTAACGGAAACTGAAACATTGTTGAGTGTGGCGGAAAACAACAATCAATCAATCAATACTAACGGGTCGTTTCCGGGTTTTAGCGCTGCCGTTATCGTAATTATCAGGATATAAGCTTGCCCTATGATGTCATATTCCGATGTCATCATTTTCAGCTGGAAAAAAATCACCCTCCCTTCCTTTTCCAGTTTTTTTAATCATGTGTAAATATTTTCGTAAACTGAGTGAAGGTTTACTTTTTATTATTTATACCATTGATTATTGCAGGTCATGCCAAGCTGGTTGTTTTTATCAATTGCCTCCAATTGTTATGGCTACAGACATATTTTCTACGTGTTTGCATGCTGGCTTACTAGAAGTGCTACTATGTAAATTTTACTGGAATCGACATTTTGAATTGTTTGTTATGCACTAGGCGAGCAATCATCTGAGCATCCGTTCCCATGGCTCAGACATTGTGCTTGGTTTTAGGGATGCCCTGTAAGGCAGGAGTTGATGCCTGGCTCCCACATTTATAAGCGACTATGGCCAAAATAAATGTTACAGAGTCATCATTACATTGGACTATTTCCCGTATTTACTTTCAAGGATTTCATCTTTGGTAATTCTCTTACGTATATCCACCCGTGCTTGCACAGGTTAATGTCTAGTGTTTTTTGAGAAATAATTGATTGATTATATATAATTTAACTTCTTGCTCGAGAATTTTTCACTTATATGGAGACGAAAATTTAGGCCCATGCTTTGCGCTTTTGGCCATTGAGCAGGGGGGGATCTTTATCGTGTTACACCAGCTGTGACACGGGGCCGCAGTTTTTGCGGTCTCATCCGAAGGAACGACCCATTTAGTCGCCTCTTACGACAAGCAAAGGATACTGGGGACATATTCTAACCTGGATCCCCACGGGGTTTCTCTTAGAATTCAAGGTCACTTGAATATCCCTATATAGTCTTGAATCCACAAAACGTTACACACCTTTTTTATAATTTGAAACGGGGCCTCCGTGGCCGAGTGGTTAGAGCATCGGGCTCAAAATCACAAAGCCTCTCACCTCTAGTCGGCGCGTGTTCGAATCTCGGCCGCGGCGTTATGTGAGCAAGTTTGCCAGTTTACTTGCGGAAGGTCGGTGGTCTCTTCCCAGGTACATTGTATCTGGGTTTTCTCCTCCACCAACAAAAACTGGACGCCACCAGATAACTGAAAAATTGTTGAGTGTGGCGGAAAGCAATAAATAATCAATTAATAATAATATAATTTGAAACAAAGTCATACATGAAATAAATAAACGGAGTATACAGTATCACAACTATGATATTAATCACATTTTTATGTTAATACGCTTGATGTATTTCTAGAGTTATACAACTCGAAGGCTAATATTAACAATAACATTAATCCCAGATCAATACGTATTAAAAATACATTCGCATTAATCTCGCAGAAACGAAAACTTTAATTCCTATTTTTACCATGTTCGACTTAGTCTTCTTTGTGCAATTTCTTGTATGCTATTGACGGGTGCATATTTTCATATTTTGCATACCAGTACACTGCAACTCAAAAAGCTTCCTATCAATATTATTCAAATTTTGCACAGTATTTATATGCATATTAAAGATGTGCGCCTCCTATCATAGTGAAGGTAATTTTTTTTACTGTGATTTTAGTGCTCAACGTGGCCATTTTTTTTGCGATACAGTGTATATGCTACTAAAATGTTTCTTTGGCTTCAATTTTTGTGAACTGTAGAAGTTTGTGTGCTTTTATCTGCGGTCTCTACATCTGAAAAGATATACTTTGTGTTTTTTTTATGATGCTGAACAATAGATAGTGTTAATAAATATATGACGGTGACGTAGGCCTAGCCATGTAATCGGTCTTGTTAACATAGTAGTGAAAGGTAGTGCTTTTGCCGCCACTTCCTACGATATTTGAGCAGAAGTAAGCAAAGTTTTTTTTTTCGTGATTAGTGATTTTCTCCAGTTGCCCCCCTTCCCCATACACCACACTTGATACGTGCCTGTTTCTGTCAATAGTTATAATTAGAATTTCCTTTAATAGACTCTCAGTGATTTATAATTAAATTATTTAGGTCCAAACCCAAACCAATGTTCTTCAAATTTCTAATCATGAATTCAAATAGAAGCTCCTGTAAGTTAATCCTGTTAATCCAATTCTTTAAAATAGTTGACATTTATGAATGTTTGTAAGTTTACATTTATATCTGTGATCTTTTCTTCTTCTGTGAAATGGCATTGAACATCTCTCTCTCTCTCTCTCTCTCTCTCTCTCTCTCTCTCTCTCATTTCGTTCAATCAATGAATACATTTATATACGTAATGCAAAATAATAATGTAATTCCCAAAGAGACAACAAATCAGGAAAGATGACTATGTTTTGTTTATTGATTGGTTGTACATTGTTTAACGTCCCGCTTGAGAAGTTTTCATTCATGTGGAGACGCCACTATTGCCGGGGAAGGGCTGCAAAATGTAGGCCAATGCTCGGCGCTTACGGCCTTTGAGCAAGGAGGGATCTTTATCTGCCACACCTTTGACACGGGACTTCGGTTTTTGCGGTCCCATCCGAAAGACCGCCCCATTCAGTCGCCTCTGGTACAAATTGTCGATTACAAGCATCATCATGTAGCAAGGATTCAGGTAATTGAAGGTATAACTACGGTATAAAGCTTGGTCATAGAAGAGATTCGAGGAATATTTTACAAAGTTTTTCTTTCCAAACAATTTTGTGAGTGTTGAGTAGTAAGTATGAGCAAAGGAATCATGTGAGTTTTGTGTAGCTGATTATGAGCAAAGTGAATCTGTGAGTTTTGTGTAGCTGCGTATGTGCAAAGTGAATCATGTGAGTGTTGTGTAGCTGAGTATGAGCAAAGTGAATCATGTGAGTATTGTGTAGCTGAGTATAAGCAAAGTGAATCATGTGAGTTTTGTGTAGCTGAGTATGAGCAAAGTAATTCATGTGAGTGTTGTGTAGCTGAGTATGAGCAAATTGAATCATGTGCGTGTTGTGTAGCTGAGTATGAGCAAATTGAATCATGTGAGTGTTGTGTAGCTGTGTATCAATAAAGTGAATCATGTGAGTGTTATGTAGCTGTGTATCAACAAAGTGAATCATGTGAGTGTTGTGTAGCTGTGTATCAACAAAATGAATCATGTGAGTGTTGTGTAGCTGTGTATCAACAAAGTGAATCATGTGAGTGTTGTGTAGCTGAGTATGAGCAAAGTGAATCATGTGAGTGTTGTGTAGCTGAGTCTGAGCAAAATGAATCATGTGAGTGTTGTGTAGCTGAGTATGAGCAAAGTGAATCATGTGAGTGTTGTGTAGCTGAGTATGAGCAAAGTGAGTATTGTGACGATTTGCTGGACCTTTTGTTAATATCTGAAAGTTTGATTGCTTGGTGGATGCCTGGAATTTATCGTTATTTCTCTTACAGAGGCCTTTCCATTTTAGGTCACTTAAAATGTCACAAATTTAGATTTGTATTTGTCGCAATAGGACGTTTAGCAATGATGCGTTTATTATAGTGCCTACGCCTACCATGAAATGGGATTTCGCTTTTAAGGTCTCTTTCGGGAACCACGACTTTCATTTCTAATAAACGAATTCTTTACTAATTAAGGTACAGCACCAGCAGAGAACCAATAAAACTATATGATTTATTCGCATTAGGTAAACTTACGCCTACTGATCTAGACAAATACGCAGTATAGGTCAAACTGTGAGAAATCATGACCAAGTGACTGCACTTAAAGGGTAACCGACAGCATTAAGCGGCAAGAGGTTCTTGACACGAAGAAGGGAAAATCGATCAGAGTATACAGTACAAAAGTGGAAAAGAAAACTGCATTTATGAAAGCTGAGATCAACTCGAATTATATGTGTGATGTAATCATCAAAGCAGTGAACAAAAAAAACCAAAAAACAAAAAAAACAAAAAAAAAACAACAACCAAAAAACGGCCTGATGTTATAATTCATGCAGACAAGCGAAAAGCCATTCTCTTCCAGTGTACCTACATGTAACCAAATCGTGCATTGATAAGCTGATACCCACGGATGTGAGAATCAGCTGTGCGAGGGGAAGTACATGTACCATTACTGTTGAAAAAGTATTCAAAGCGTCTTGAAGCTTGATATTCTATGTCCTGCACAATTAAACGTTGTTGTATATTTGGTGCAGTAGGACACTTCAAATCTCTATTATGCTGAGGTCCGCTGAAACTGGATTCATTGTCAGAACACACGACGAAATTGGACAATACCAAGAATGTGATTTGAGCTGTATAATGCGATTACACTTATACAAACAGATGAGAAATATAATATCGTTGTCAATCAATGAACAGTTCAGGATGTAATCACATTAAAACCCAGTGAATCGAAAGCTCTTTAGGTATTGACCACAGAGTATGAGATTTATCTCCTCGGAGGGATTTTAAAATGCACTGAAATACATTTTCTGATCGTGTTGATAACGTATGGTTTGTACAATGTTCAGGTCTACTTCCCGACTCGGGTCCTAATTCTAGATCTGCTATGATTTAAATTTCAAAGGGAAAAAGATAGATATATATGTCGTACACGAGTAATCTGTATCTATGTTTACAATCGCAAATTGTAAGTACATAGATTATTCCCTGTTCACATTTTGCTTCACCTCTTCAGAATTCTAAAACATTTATTTCAAAGACAATGGAATTAATACCCTTTAGAAATGAAGTGCATTATTTTACTCAGGGTACTCAGAATTGGATAAAAGTCAAGGTTTATGATTTCAAAATCGATGAGCCCCGTGGGGATCCGGGCTGTTAGAAACTATCCTCAGTACCCCTTGCTTGTCGTAAGAGGCGACTAAATGGGGCGATCCTTCGGATGAGACCACAAAAACCGCAAAAAAGTGTGACACGTTAAAGATCCCTCCCTGCTTAAAGGCCATAAGCGCCGAGCATAAGCCTAAATATGCAGCCCTTCACCGTCAATGGTGACGTCTCCATGAAAAAAATCCATGAAAAATTCTCGAGTGGGACGTTAAACAATATATAATTAATCAGTCAATCAGGCAATCAAAATCGATGATCAGGGGGTTCGTTATATTTGATCTGCCTGCATTCAAGTAGCTTGTGAGACGAATTCTGATTAGTTAACAAGCCGGGTGTAAATTTCTGTTCATGTCGTGACGTCACAATGCAATGTGTATCTATTGCAATGAAAATATTCCGTAGAACGTATTCGTCACGTTATTTCCCATGGTTTGTAAAAGATGTAAAATCTTCCTTATATGACATGTATTTCTTATGATATGTAAATATCGTTTGGTTACATAAGAAATTATATAATACGAAATTAGATTCCCTCATAAGATAGTAATACCCACAGGCAAACGCTGCGAATATGACCTCTGGGCGGAATCTATTTATTATTTACCATTGCATTGCCAGAAATTTCATTTTCAACTCGATTTCAAATGTACTTGAGACATGTACATGCAAATATTGAAAATATAGTGGCCATGTAATGCAATCAAGCTTTTCATGTTACTAGTTCATATGATTAATTCATAACTTAAATAGATTCACATAACTTAATGAATGATAAATTATGTTTGAAAAGGAGTTGTGGAAGTAAGATTTTTGTTTCTGCAACACCACAAATATATTTTGTTGCACATGACACAATGCACCGAGCACCATGTTTTTGTCCGTAGTTTTCTACGTAGGTTTGTCCCTCAATGTGAAAAAGAGAAATCCGAAAATTTATTGCACATCTAAAGGACACCACTAATAATTTCCCAAAGATGATTTGATTGATTGATTGTTTATTGTTTTACGCCACACTCAACAAGTTTTCAGTTATCTGGTGACGTCCAGTTTTATTGGTGGAGGAGAAAACCCACATACAATGTAGCCGGGAAGAGATCACCGACCTTCCGAAAGTTAACTGGCCAACTTTCTCACATATATTTGCGCGAGCAAGAATCGAACCCGCGCCGACTAAAGATGCGAAGCCTTGTGATTGTGAGCGCAATGCTTTAACCAATTGGCCGTGGAGGCTTCAAGATGATTTGGTTTTGCATAAAATGTAAGAGGAGTTCTGGGAACCAGGTTTTCTTTATTTAGAAAAAAACCTGTCGGTTTCAACTCTCAATTGTCCCCAAAGGGTGGCAATGAAAATACTGAAACCTTATTGCACATCTATAGGATGCCACCCATTACCTTCCAAAGAATAATTTGGCCACTGAGTAAAATTTAAAAGGAGTTCTGGGAACCAGGGGATTTTTGACCAGAAAACATCGTTTTTGACCACCAGGATGAAAGTGAAAATTCAGAAAACTTATTGCACATGTACATGACACAACCAATCTTATTCCAATGGATAATTTGGCTACTGCATCAAATGTATGAGGAGTTATGGGAATCGAGATTTTTAATGTTTAGAAAAAAGTCGTTTTTCAACCCCTGTTTGAACAATTTCGAAACCTTATTACACATCTATAGGACACCACCAATCAAGATTATTCGACTATTGTGTAAATGTATGAAGAGTTCTCAGAGTCAGTTTTTTTAGAAGATAAAACATAATATTTTACCCGTTTTGTCCCCAGGGTAAAATACAATTCCGAAACCATATTGAACATTTACATAGCACTACTTATCGCCTTCCAAAATATTGTTTACTGCTTAAAATAGTAAACAAAAGAGGAGTTTGAGGAAGTAAAAAGTGTGACAGATGGACAGACAGACCATGGTATAGAGGTGTCTATATTAATTGATTCTATAATGTTTAACGTCCCGCTCGCGAATTTTTCACTCACATGGAGACGTCACCATTGCCGATGAAGGGCTGTAAATTTAGGCCTATAGTCGGCGCTGAGGGCCTTTGAGCATGGAGGGATCTTTAACGTGCCACACCTGCTGTGACACGGTACCTCGGTTTTTGCGGTCTCATCCGAAGGACCGCCCCATTTAGTCGCCTCTTACGACCAGCAAGGATCTATTCTAACCCGGGTCCTCACTGGAGAGATGCCTAGAAGGGGTAAGCGTTCCTTGTCGACCGATCACACCCCCTGTGAACAGTATATCGCGATCAGATAAACGAAGTAATCTGCAGTCGAAATCAGTGTGTAAAGAATGGTCTAACAATTGGTATGAAATACGTCAGAGAGCGTTTGAAGCAATGGTAGGTTGTCTTTGCAAACTAGATCGTTATAACGACCATTGAATTTAATTGATTGTTGTTTTCCGCCACACTCAACAATTTTTCAGTTATCTGGTGGCGTTCAGTGTTTTATTGGTGGATGAAAGGACTCAGATACATTGCACCCGGGAAGAGATCACCGACCTTCCGAAAGTAAACTTGCAAACTTATCGGCGTGAGCGAGAATCGAACCCGCGCCAACTAGAGGTGAGAGACCTTGTGATTTAAGCGCGATGCTCTACCCACTCGGCAACGAAGGTCCTTCCATGCATTTGAGAAATCCTGACTTGAAACGAGACACCTGTAACATCAACATATTAGTCAGTGGCTTGCCACAATTTAAAAGCTGATCTTACGCAGAACAAATTCTTGCATATCGAATCAACAGCATACGTGGGTAATGTGTATTGTACGATATCTCAAAACCATTCCACTCAAATACTGAAATGAAACTTACATCCCTTCAAAGTATTCTACACGGTTTGAAATACATAAATGCAATCTTGGAATCCATTTCTTAAATGCATCACTATAGGCTGATTTAAGAAGACCTCTGAGGTACTGACTGATGGCTGAGACTACGGCTTGTAGAGACTTGTACCGTCGACCAGATAAGAACTTTTTAAATTTTAGAAAAAGTAAAAAGTCACATGGGGCTAGATCTGGAGAGTATGGTGGGTGTGACAAGATGGTAACCTTCTCCTACAAACATGCCTATATCCCGAGACAGGGTGTCGTTTATGATCATATTTCCTGAGCTTTTTTAGTATAACATCTCGGTAATACCGACCTGTAACACTTTTGCCCTTCGGCACCGGAATTTGTACGGCTATACTATCACATGAGAAAAACGTGCAATGAAGAACCTTAATGTGCTTATGGTTCTTTTGGTAACTACAGGCTTCTACCGTTTTTAGTTAGCTATATTTTTTTCCAATTTTTCGTACTAGTTCGAAATAGTGAACCCATGTTTTTTCATCAGTAACAATGTTTGCAAATTGTCTTTAAATGTATTTGGGAAAAATTGTGAGCAATTGTTTAGCGGTTTGTAACCTTGGACAGGATATAGAACCACTATGATGTGGAGACTGGGGACTTGAGGAAAGTGAAGGCTGAAACTCTGAAGCACTCCTTTAAGTTTTTGTCCGAATCTGAGCTTTTCGATAAACTACTAGTTTAGGATTTTGACCAAAAAATGTTTATGAGAGAAAGTGTAAGTATCTGAAATAACTGCGGCGTCCTCCTAAATTCTCCATTAATGTACATGTGTTCTCAAATCTTAATGAACACACTCCTTAAACTCTTCTACTATACTGAGTTGACAAAAGGTTTTCAAATTTTCATTAATTCTATTACATCTCAAGCCATAGGTCAAAGACGATTACTTTTTTTCTGTTGTGTACTTTCTGAACTTTTGTATAGCTTCGGTACTAACTCTGGGCTTTAGGCTTTTAAGATTGCGGCCTTGATCTTGTCATAGTTGGAATTCTCAGCTATGGCTTTTGCTGTCTTAAGCTGCTTTGCCAATCAATACAGACTGCAATATGATCAAACACATCGTGACAATTTCAAATTTTCTTAGGCTTTCTGAAATTGCTGAAAATATTTATCTATTGACTTTTCTTGCATTTTTGGAACTAATCTAATGCTTTTAGCTGCATCAAATACAGTTCTTACAGATTCAGATCCCTCCCAGTTCTCTCTCTCTCTCTCTCTCTCTCTCTCTCTCTCTCTCTCTCTCTCTCTCTCATTTCCTTTTTGAGTTTCTGCTTTTTTATTTTCTAATATAATTTTCCTAGCTCAAATTGTATTTCTCAGATTCTGTTTCTGTTTTTAATTTCATTTTTATACCTACCCAACCACTCCCTCCCCCCGCTAGCGAAGTTTATGGAGGGGTATACTGGAATCACCTTGTACGACCGTAAACATCATTTGTCCAGAAGGTGGCTTTGCCACCAATGAACAGATTTTATTTAAATTTTATGTACATTGTATATATAAATAATGAAGTTGTGACCTGCTATTCTGATTGAGATTTTTTTAACATTCAAGAAAGTAATAGATAATTATTTTTCTCATTTGTAGGGAGGTTGTCATTATCCAGAGTATATCTTAAAAAGCAATGAGAAAATATCATTCAAAAATTGTGTAAATATTATATATATAATGACGTCCTGAACCTGATATTTATATTGATATTTTTTAAACATTCAAAAACGTTGTTAGGGATATTTTCATTTTACAGGTGTTTTTCAACTTTAATGGCTTTGTCATTTTCTATTAGACTTTGGAACGATTCTGTTCTTAGAGATTATAGCATTATTTAGGAGACCGTGTAAAGGAATCATCAGTCAGTTTGAGTTTGTCTTTGTGTTTGCCCATCTGTCTGTGCATATAATTTTGTTACCAAAAGATATGACGTTCACTGGCTCATTTATGTTGAATAATTGTTCATGAAATAATATTCAGAAGTTATATTAAAGGTATCTTAATTATTCTGAGTAACGCTCTACTACATGATATATATAGTTTTGCATTTACATTAATTGCTCTCCAGAAAACAGGGGTTTTCCTGTCAAAAGCATGTGTTTATTCTTCAATGAGCACAAAATCACTACTTCCCAACATTGGTTGTGCCCTGTGGGGAGATAAGTCCCTTTAGGATGATTCTAGTTCAAACATTAATTGAAACTTTAATTCGGCCATGTTGCCTCTCTCGCATCTATATACTACAATAGATCCCTATCTATATATATTTACTCTACATGCGAACTGTTAGTCCTACGTAGACATTGGCCCAGAACATCTTATTGGCCTGACAGTATTAATGTGAGATATTGAAATCTATTTTTTAAAGTAATTTATCAATGACCTCACCTTTAAAGTGGTAATGCAATGGTATGCACCGTGCTAATCAGTTGCTGCCAATTGCATTCGTGTTTTATGGACGATGGTGACCAGACGACAGTTTAAGCGTGTACCGCTAATTCTTTTTTTTCTTTTAATTTGCGATAAAACGGGTCATCAACGGCATTTTTTCTCCATTCAGAATAATTTCTAATTTTGCCGTTGCGGACCCGTTTGTAAGTAAACCTACGCTCAAATTTGCCGAAATTGATGATTTTCCCGGAAATATGTAGTCTATTGTTAACTTTAGAAGTTAGTGTATCATTAACAACATCCGGTTATGTTACAGGGCCCCTATCATTGAACAGTATCGGTCCCACAGAGAAGAAATGAGCACTCAGATTTATCGCAAATCATTGTTTATTTTTTCATATTTGCTAGGCCATATATAGCGAATGCTGGGTCGAATCCTTACGCATGGTAACTTCTCCCGTCGAATTCCCCATAATAATGAAGTTTTATTAACATTCAACAAGGAATGTATGGATATTTGTACCATTCTGAAGTGGGGAGGTACGCGTTTATTTTTCCAATGTATATTATAAAAACAATTTATCTTCAGTGAGCACAGATTCACTATTTCCCACCATCCAATGCAGCCTGTGAGGGTATGTTAGTCCGGTTAGAACAGTTCTATTTTTTTAGTTTAGTTTACTTTATTTGCTCAAAACCATACGGTTGACAGAACAATATACATATATACTCAGATACATCTCATTTACCCAAGATGCAAGGAGACCATTAAGCAGTATAAGCCTACATTATTACATAACAATAGGATCCCAAATCATTATGGAGAAAGTGCGAAACAAGAAAATGTGTAAAGTGCCAGCTAAAAGCGCCAAACTATTGTTATTTGCATTTCCATGTCCGGCAAATTGTTCCCTTGGCAGGTCATGTATATGTACGATGGTGAGTCTGAAAGTGATATTGCAAGAAAATGAGGCTATAAAATTAATCAGTCTGCACACCATTGGGAATATACCAAGATATTGAAAAAAAGTCAGTGAATCACATTCTTCCAATTCATAAAGGAAAATAGCCCAGTATTGAAAAAACAATCAGTGAAATTTGACCATCTTCCATGTTTTCGTCGTTGAGTGATAATTTCCGAGACATTCCTACATGAAGTTAAAGAGGAGGTTGTTTAGGTTTCTTATCTAATAATATAATTTTGCGTTCTTACTCTAGGTTGTCAGAGAAATATCAATGTAATGGATCGAATAAGACATTTGGGAGAAATTACAAGCTATGCATTGTTTAGAACTTTGAAAATAAAATTGGTGAACAACTCAGAAAAATGTCGCGTGATTATTTTTATACGTTTCGTGTGCTGTCTTTCAGAGTTTTCCGAAAAATATAGTAACTCCATAGAAACGGGAATGAAGTACAGACTGATGTACGGAAATATGATTCTAAAACAACTCACTACTCCTGAAGAAAATAAGCAGTCAGGGTTTGGGGGAAAAAAATATACAGAAAAGTATAATTTTACAGGATTCGTTTTGAGTGCTTACTGGAATTCTGCAAATAGTGTTTGTGAAAATAATGCATGGCTGAAATGAAATATTGTCGCTAGCACTGAACGGTCAATAATACAAAAGAGACGTAATGCCATAATGTATGGAAGAGGCATCAATATAGTAAAAAATGATTTGCTTGGAAATTAAGATTCAATAGATAACTTTCCAGGTGTAATTGTAATTCAGAAGATTTACATAGCGCTATATTGACCTGCGTCTTCTAAAGCGCTTTACGGATATTATAATAAAAGGTATGTGAACATACCTTACACATGTGAATAGAATAAAATTTAGCGCCTTATGTAATGAAGTAATTACCATGCATAATAACATATAAAATAATTTAAAATAACTCTAAGGAATAATTAATACACATAAAAGATATAATCATAATACTAATACTAACTACAGGTTTTTTTTTTATTTATTTATTTTGGTTTTGGTTTTTTTTTTTGTTTTTTGTTTTTCTTTTGGATTTTGTTTGTTTGTTTGTTTTTTTTTTTTTTTTGCGAAGTAAGCTAGTCCTTTCCAAACCCTATCAGAATTTTAATCGACATAAATGTTTTTAATTGGATAGGGTTAAGTAATAAATGATAGTATGTTTGGATCAATGAAATACATACATTCATGCAAGTATCAAACCAGTACCCACATAGTTCTAGCACCATGCGCACCTGTCCTCAAAAGCCGAGTAGCTAATTCCTTAACTTAAATAAAAAAAACCGTGATAATTTGCATAACAATGCATAAATCACCACCTTTTCCATAATTTCTTGAGTATTTGTAATTATAAGTAATTATGACGTCACAATCAATCAATAGATGGCGTTGAATTACTTCCCCATAACCCTATTACTCTTTCATAAGTTCTTAATTTGAAGTAAAATCATTGAATTCATTTGACTGATGGACCATGTCCCATAGGGAGATTGAATTTATTATCTTTATTATTATTATTGATATTATTATTATTTTGTTAACATAAATTCTATCATTACGTTTCGGACGGTCGGTGGTCTCTTCCCTGGTACATTTTATCTGGGTTCTCTATTCCACCAATAAAAAACTGGACGCCACCAGATAACTGAAAATTTGTTGAGTATGGCAGAAAACATTAAACAATCAATCAACCAATAAAAAAATGGACAACTGAAAAATTGCTGAGTGTGGTGGAACATAACAATCAATCTATTATTACGTAGTTTAGATATCCACGAAAGCACGAATTCGTTATTTTGCTTAACCTTGGTAAAGTGCACGTTCGTTACGATATCATTCGAAAATAATCGAAATTTAGTGTCCAATAAATTATAGAGTTATCTACTAAATCATAGAATTTGTGTCGTATATTTATTTGTTTTATGTCCTTTCGAATTTTTTTTCACCTATACTGAGACGTCACCAGCAGGTTTAAGTGAAGTACCACACATTTAGACCTATGTTTAATGCTCAAGACTGTAGCAGTAAGGGCACTTTAACGTGTCAACGCCTGTCGCAACACTGGGCCTTCGATTTTCAGTACATCTCAGATGTCGAGTGCATGGCGAGAGAGCAATCAATACCTGTGTATGTTTACGTCTCAGGTTTGACGCGGCCATGACATAAGCGATGGTCGAATTCAAGACCGCACGGACACGAAGTAAACGGTCTACCACTGTGCTATTGCGACCGGTGGTACTTACTGCTGATATATCTGTTGTATTTTCACAGATGTATGACATATCATTACGTAGATCCCGAGGTTTCAATTCACATGGCAGCTTTCTCACATAGTGCAAAATCATGTTTGTTAAAATGATGGAACCGGGAGTAGGGTGGGGGCACTGTAGAGGATCAAAGTTTTATATGCGAAAATATAGGGGAAATCTTTAAAACTCTTCTTCTCAAGAACCACAAGGGCAATTTCATTCAAATGCAGTACAAATCATCCTTGGTTGAAGAGGATTCAAGTTGTTCAAATGAAGGGTCATGCCCCTTCAAAGGGGAGATAATCACAAAATTGCAAAAATAGGGTGGTATCATTTAAAAATATTCTTAACAATCATTGAGCCAGTAAAGTTCCAATTTACATGAAACCTTCCTGATATAATGCAAATTCATTTTTGTCAAAATCATGGACCCCAGAGGTAGGGTGGGGCCACAATAGGGAATCCAAGTTTTATATGTGAAAATGTGGAGGAAAATCTTCTTTTCCAGAATCACGGGGCCAATTTCAATGAAACCTGGTCAAATCATCCTTGCGTGAAGGGGATTTAAATCTGTTCAAATGAAGGACCGTGCACCTTCCAAGGGGAGATATTACAAAAATGCAAATATAGGGTGAGGTCATTTAAAAATCTTTTCAAGAATCACTAGGACGGAAAAGTTCCCATTTACACTGAAGCTTCATGACATTGCAGATTCCATTTTTAAAATCATGACCCCGAGGGTATCATGGGGCCACAATAGGGTATCAAAGTGTTATATGTGAAAATATAGGAACAACTCTTTAAAAATTATCTTCTCCAGAACCACAAGGCCATTTTCATTCACACTTACTACGAATCATCCTTGGGTGAAACCAGTCGCGGTAGCTCAGTGGTTAGAGCGTTCGCTTCGTAACTGGGAGGATGTGAGTTCGACCCCCGCTCTTACTTTGACCGCATCAAACCTAAGACGTAAAATAGGTAGTGAATGCTCCTTCGCCAAATGCTTGGCATTTAGAGGTGAGAATCACGGAAATTTCGAATATGACCTTCAGAAGCGGAAGTCCCATGTCGAGAAAGGCGTTGGCACGTTAAAGAACACTAATTCGTAGGTGGTGAAAGAAATTTCTGACTGACACAGAGTTCGTCAAAGGCACAGCAAAAGCTGGCAGACCTGTGACTGTAACAGGCAAGGCAAATGTCTCCAAAGTCAGGGTCTATTTCAATATGAAATTTGACCTATTTCTAATTGAATGAATAAAGTCTATATATATTTATTGAATTTAATCTTTTTTTTAAATTCATTTCGGGAATGTTCAATATTTCAAGGCAGGTCTTAATTTGAAAGGATAGCATGATAAAAATTTAAAAACAATTTCACTTATATGGAGACATCTCATTTATGCATTATTCAGTGTACAGCTTCCACATTTAACCCCTCCCCCAAATATATTCAATAATAATACATGTACATTTTACTTTTCTTAAGTTAAAGCTTCAAAACTCCAATGTCTGATTTTTACTTTAAAATTCACTGCAATTATCTTATACCCCCCCCCCCCCGTGTTTGCATGGGTTAATGTATTGTAGTCATTATTCATTGTACTTGTCATCCGATAGAGCGCTTCTATAATTTTGCTGATATTGTATAAAAATTAAATGCATATTTAGTCAAAACAGAAAAGGATGACCAAAATTGTAAATTTCGCAATCCCAGAGTTTTAATTCTTTGGCGGGTCCAAAATAGTCATATATTATTAACATAATGTTAATATAACATATAATATGTAAAGTCTTCCGTCAGTATGGGCTCTTTTGGGGGGCATTTGTGTTTAAAGAGCACATCTTGTTTTATAATGTTGCTGGATATAAGAAGACAGCAAAGATATGTGGAACAGGAAAATTGTTATAAATTGTGTAGCCCATGGGGCTAGTGGTACTTCAACTCAGATGACCGATAAGGTCTGTGCTCTTCTTGTTAGAAAGAATGTTGTAGGAAAAAATTACAAATGTCTTTGTAAAAAATTGCACCACGACCAATCTCCGACGATATTGGTTTGTGCTAGTAAGGCCTAACTACGTAAAACTGTTTGCTTTCAAAACTGTTATTTCAGACGAAATGTAAAAATTTTATTGATATGCGTTCATTTATTATTAAACGGCACAAAAATTCAACGATTTTCTGGACACCCTGCGCACATTACTTACTACAATATATTTATGTTTTCCAGCACCATGACCTTCATACAAATAAAGCATCTATTCAGAAAGACACGTTGGAAATGTTTCGAGCAGAATGGCGATAATCTTAGAAGTAGGCACAGATGTTACGGCAGTTTTACGTATCATAATGGGCACAATGGAAATTTTGTTTTTGAAAAGGGGTCACACCGTAATGTGCTCTTCCCCAAAAACCATTGGATGTCTGCCGATTACAGTGCATTACGAAAATATTATCCCGAAGTTTTACGTTATGGCTGTAACTAAGCGATTTGTCATATGTTTTATGACGCTCAAATGTCCCTCTTGGCTATACACAAACTTTGTATGTTGATTAAGGAATCCCTGTTTTGTTTGCTGGGTATGCGAAGTGATTAGCTACGATGGTAAACGTGCTAATTTGCATAACGGCGAAACCGAAGATATGCATAAACTATCAAGTAATCACCTCACATACCCAACAAACCTTATATATATATATATATATATATATATATATATATATATATATATATATATAAAAGCAATAAATTATTACTTTTTTTTGAAATATAGTGATATGATAAATCAGACGGTGTGTGCACACAAATTGAATAAATAATTATGCAATTTGTGTGCACACACCATCTGATTAATCACACCACATTTCATTAAAAAAACCCATTTTATTGCTTATATTTACATTATAAAATTTTTCATTCTGTCCTGAGTTTTATAATGAATTTCAAATTTCTCGCTATCACGGAGGTAAAAGTGCAAGTATTGGAACAGCCGTTCACTTGCATAAGAAAATAGTCTACAATGTAAAATATTGTAACTTTCCTATTTGCATCATTTCTTTAAAATAAAATATTATAGTTTAAGATTTTTGATAATGATAAGCATTTAAAACAATTCAAACAGTTAAACAACAATACGCAATTGGCGTAGGCGCATCCGGCGTATTACCACCATGTTTATTTCTGGAAGTTGGAGGTGCAATTTGAAAAAGCAGAATTGTTTTAAAAAATCCAGCATTGGGATTGATTTCCTATCTCTGATTACAAATGTTGGCAGATAGTTCGGTTTCCCTCACCATATTTGCATTCGTGGAGGAGCCTGAGGGTAGGGCCAAATGTTAGCTAGAGGCAGAGATGAGCTCAGCGACTTTTTTTTTAGGGGGGGGGGGGGTTACGGATATAGAACTCTCACATTTATGATTACTCATACATTATATGCCGAGCTTCGAAGCCACTGTTATTGAGATGTGGGATGTATGTTGTGTAACTCCTGCATAGGAGCAAATTTCTTTGACGAATACTGAGAACGTGCCTTTAGCGAGAGGTTTTGAAGTAAACCACTTGTCAGCAGCAGTTGTGACATCTCTGTAGTATTGATTGAAGAGGTGAGTAGCACTAACATCGGTTTTGTTAATCTAAAGTTCAAGAAGTTCCACAAGGCAACAATGGGATCATCTGTCACATACATTCGCTTTTCTGTGTTGTGACCATCATCAGATGAAATGCCCTCTTGACGTTTGTTTTTTTTTTTTTGGGGGGGGGGGGGGGGCAGAATTTCATGTTCTAAAGTGACGTATTTTCCAGATTCATCTTCGTGGAATTTGAAACTGGTGATGAAATTCCATTCCCCTGGATACGAAATGAATTGCGAGGAAGTACTACAGAGCTTGACAAAGTATGATTGGTGATGTCTTCGCGCCTCTCAGATAAGCATGAATTTTCTCCAAATCCACCATATCAAGTATGGCCTTATGCTTTGTCTGTTTGGACAATCCTAACTTTGTTCTCTCTTTGAACGAGCCATCGATAATGTCGTTGCTTCCTTTGAATTCTTTATCCTGCACGATGTCTATGTTTTTCTTCAGGTCTGCCAGGTGACGATTGATGGCGGCTCTAATATTTACCAAGCTGTTTTTGTGGTAGTGTGTCTCCTCATTTTGAGAGTAGCTTTTGCTCATTTGTGGTCTAGCCTCGCAATGAAACCGTCCCAGAGAATTCGCCAAGGTACGAGGGTCTACATTGACCATATCAAGTGTACTGCCAGTTGTTTCCAGGTTCCAATCTGCAGTGCTCAGTACCTCTTGCTTGTCGTAAGAGGCGACTAAATGGGGCGGTCCTTCGGATGAGACCGCAAAAGCCGAGGCCCGTATCACAGCAGGCGTGGCACGTTAAAGATCCCTCCCCGCTCAAAGGTCATAAGCGCCGAGCATAGGACTAAATTTTGCAACCCCCCACCGGCAATGGTGACGTCTCCATATGAGTGAAAAATTCTCGAGCGGGACGTTAAACAATACATAATCAATCAATCCAATCTGAAGTGAAAACATAAATATTTATTTATTCCATATTTATTAAATATGTTGTTTGATGAAAAATGTTACAAAATTATGCTTTATTTGCTAATTTGCTCATTTTTAATAAAATGTATGCACAAGTCATGTAAATTATGATTCCACATTTTCAAAAATGCAAGAGTCCGTTCTTTTCTCTCCCCATGCGGCATTTTTCTGCATGTATTTTATATCATTTTTATTTCCCAACAGTGTAGTATGAACCCTGTATTTGATAGCAGTTTTTATTTCCCAACAGTGTAGTATGATCCCTGTATTTTATAGCAGTTTTTATTTCCCAACAGTGTAGTATGAACCCTGTATTTTATATCATGTTTCTTTTACTTTACAGTGTAGAATGAACCTTGTGTTTTATATTAGTTTTTATTACCCTACAGTGTAGCAATATGAACCCGTGTTTTATATCGTTTTATTAACCTGTAGTGTAGCACTTGTTTTATATCAATTTGTATTATTCTACAGTGTAACAATTGGCAATATGAAGCTGTATTTCATTTTCCTTTGGTTTTTTTTTTTTGCATCCTACCGTATAACTCCTGGCAATATGAATCCGTGTTTCATATCCTTTTTTATTTCCCTACAGTTTAACATTTGGCAATATAAGCACTGTGTTTCATATCCAATTTGTACTATCCAACAGTGTAACACTTGTTTTATATCCATTTTTATTACCCTACAATGCAACACTTACCAATACGAATCCTGTATTTCACATTCGGTTTTATTACCCTAAATACATATATAACACTTGGCATTGTGAGCCCCGTGTTTCATATCCATATTTTGTTACTCTACCGTGCAGTATTTGACAATATGGACCCTGTGTTTCATATCCATATTTTGTTACTCTATCGTGCAGTATTTGACAATATGGACCCTGTGTTTCATATCCATATTTTGTTACTCTATCGTGCAGTATTTGACAATATGGACCCTGTGTTTCATATCCATATTTTGTTACTTTACCGTGCAGTATTTGACAATATGGACCCTGTGTTTCTTATCCGTTTTTATTACCGTAAGTGTAACATTTACCACTATCAGCCCTGTGTTTATTACCATACATTGTAACACTTGGCAGTATGAACCTGTGTTTTATATCCATTGTATAACACTTGGAAATATGTGCCTGTGTTTAATATCAATATCAAGAAATGGAAATCAAATACAGATAATTATAGCATATTTTTCAACCACTCCTCGATTTCCCTGGATGATATGTCAATGCACCAAAAATGAAAGATTAAGATATCTTGACTAGCACCAAATAAAGCGTTTGATTTTACAGGAGAAATCACCGATATATGTATATGCATATAACGATTGGAATTATGTATAGGCGTAGTTTTGATAAGAGAAGTCATTCACTTTTCTTTCGTCGTGCTGATATCCATCTCTGACATGTAACTCCGTTGACTCATGTTGGGTTTGTCGGGATATGACCTGTCGAACAATCCTCTCTGCGTCATGTCTCTTAATTTTTTTTAACACAGTCTACAAATAAAAGCAAGAGATCCATGAGCCACATCTCTCTCTCTCTCTCTCTCTCTCTCTCTCTCTCTCTCTCTCTCTCTGTATTACATAAAACATATTTCCAACATATTTAGAAAATGTTACAAAACTGGTTTAATTTCTGCCGATGACCCTTAAAGGGACATGGTCACGATTGGAGCTGAAAATGATCAAATTTCGCTATTCTTTTACTTATTTATTTACATATATAACATAGAATTGGGAGTATTGTATCTCGCTTGTAACTCAACAATTGTCATTCAAATGTTTGCTGACCATCAGAAATACCTACGTTAAGCACTGTAAACATTAAAAATGGGAAAACAGAATAAGAAAATTCTCAGTTCAAATTGTGACTCTACCTCTTTAACTTGTATTGTTGAGTGTGAATATATATATATATATATATATATATATATGGGGGAGGGGGTCTGTATGTATGGATATTGTTAACAAATAAAACGTCGTCCATATACAGTATCTAAATGTTGAGACGGAGGCCACCGCTGGAGATTTTCCGGTCACCTGTATCACAAAGAAGACTTATTGCAAATGGTCTGCGTGCGTCGTCATTCGTTAACAATTTGAAATTTTTAACTTCTTCTTGATAACTATTATTCCATTTTTTTTTTAATTTGGCATGAAGCACTTTGGTACAAAGTGGGAAATAAATTGTAAATTTCTGGACTCTCGCACACCTGGAGCCTTAGGGATCTTAAACCGAAGGGCCAAAACGGCTAAAAATTAACCTATTTCAAAAAACATTCTTCTATATCTGCACATCTGTGAGAAAAACTAAATGCATAGTTCGAGGTAGGTTCTGACTTCAGGGTGTAGCCAAACTTGGTATACAGTGTTAATGTGTAAAACATGTACATACTAAATTTAAAACTACATAGCTAATTAAATGGAGCAAGTAGTCCTTTACCAAAAATGTAAATTTCATGATCCCAGGGTTAGGGGTTTTGGTTCCAGAGTAGGCCAAAATTAGCACAGTGATTATTGTTTTTATTATTTCAAATATATCTTTAATTTTGTTGATACTGTGTAAAAACTAAATGCACTTGAAAATTTTAGGAAAACCAGAAAGTTTGCACCAAAACTGTGAATGAAGTAACCCCATGGTTTATTTCATTTAAACATATTTTATTGATAAACTCAAGAGTTATAAAGTTGACAAATTGAATAGCTGTGTTGTTTCAGAAGATATTTTAAAAAGTTGATTCGTGATGTACATGTACAATGTATTTATCTTGCTCTGTAGAATTCAAAACTATAACAATATAAAGAGATTTGGTCCCGTAATTTCCGAGTCATTTTCTATAATTCCAAGGTAGCAACTTTACATATATCCTCGTAAGGAGTATATGGTCATAGGGTTATGGTTTAAACATACTGGTTGAACATGCTCTGTCCTAGGAGATACATTCATTAAATGCGGGTATATGTTTCCTTGTAAAACTCCAAACCACAAATTATTTCCGGAGTTTTTCACGGTGTGATGTCATGGTTACTAGATTGATTGATTGATTAATTAAATATTGTTTAATGTCCCTCTCGAGAATTTTTCACTCATATGGAGAAGTCACCATTGCCGTTGAAGGGCTGCAAAATTTAGTTCTATGCTCGGCGCTTATGACCTATGAGAAGGAAGGAGCCTTTATCGTGCCACACCTGCTGTGACACAGAACCTCGGTTTTTGCGGTCTCATCCGAAGGACCGCCCCATTTGGTCCCCTCTTACGACAAGCAAGGTACTGAGGATCTATTCTAAAACCGGGATCCCCATGGGGCTACGGTTGCTAGAATATTAATTTATACTTCTTGGCGCTGTGAAAGATGTGTTAATTAAACGGATATCAATTTCAGAACTGTTAATATAGGTAGGTGTTTTTATGAGCACGACCTACATAAATAAGAACGATGACGTCTGAAGTTCGAAAGTTCGAAAGGATGGTATACCTCCTTACGCAATATTCCTTGAGTTTTACACAATATTTTTCTGTAGCATAATGTTACTAGGGGATGAAATAAATATCATCGAGATGAAAAATACCAATGTGTTATGACATCATGATAACGTAATCGTAATTAAAATACACACACACAAGGAAAAATATATTACTGATTTCCATAATTTGATTTATCACTTTGATTTTATTTTTGGCAAACATCAAAATATCAGAAATAAAAAGAATATATTATGCATAGTGACTTTTGACATATTCTAAATCATGTTCGTTTATGTATTATAGTGTTTTAAAGATACTGAAAGAACGATAAATGTTTGGTACGTTCTAAAATCAGTGCACGTCATGTCTTTATCAGAACACTATGCGTACTGAAGTCCAGACAGATCACGGCTTAGCGCTATCGGCAGCCGTAATTCCTATTTGTATATTATACTTTGCCAAAGTGCTCTGGATGAACAAGATGACACTGATGTCATTTCAAATTTGTTTCTTGTGTTTGACAAAGTCATTTAGTGTTGCTTCAGCACCAATGAAATATTGATAATCGTGACAGACGAGATTTGCAATATGCAACCTCTAAGGTAGGCTTGACAAAGTAATTTAGTGTTGCTTCAACACAAATGAAACGGTTATGTAAGAGATAGACGAGATTTGCAATATGCAACCTTTGGGGTAGTATAAATAACAAGATTGCGTTTATTTGTGTGTTTGTTTGTTTTAAGTCCCATCGAGAATTTTTCACTCATATTGAGACGTCACCAGTTGTAAGTGAAGTACCACAAATTTAGACCTATGCTTAGCGCTCAGGGTTCTTTAACGTACCAACGCCTACCGTGACACGGAACCTCCGTTTTTAAGGTCATATCCGAAAGACCCGTGATTCTGACTTCTAAATGCCGAGCGTGTGGCGAAGGAGCAATCACTACCTATTTCTCGTCTTAGGTTTGAGGCGGACATGGCACGAGCGGGGTTCGAACTCACGACCTCCCGGTTACGAAGGGAACGCTCTAACCACTGATGCGCCTCTATCTCATATACGAAGTACGTATAAAATATGTATAAACAAGATGTGTTTGTGAAACCCAAATGCCACCGATAAAGGTCAATTCCAATGATGGCCATGCCAATGTTAACGTTTTTACAAAGTAGGTCAGATGTCAAGGTCACACGGTCAACTATCTTGATACCAAGAGAAAGTCTTGTCACAAGAAATACACATTGAAATATTCGATTTGAAACCAAATCATGATGGCGTTTTTAAAGTAGGAAGCAGTGATATCGTGAGGGCAAAAGTTTGGTGATATTTAGTTAAATAGTAATTTTAATGATTGTGAATCCCTAGCAGAGTTCTTACATGTATTACACCATAGAACAGCCTTTACAGTTTGAAAGTATTCAATCGGGTTTTGTTTTTTTAACTGTTTCAAGAGAAAGGACAGATTCGTTCTCAAAAGAAGTGTGAATACTGTTTAACGCTTATCCGTGTATACTCCAGTGTATTGTTATCCGAGTTCTTTTATGTAAGTATGGAAAATTCTAGGAAAGCGGTAGAGAAAAATAAACTTGGGAATGACAAAAAGTAAATAATACCCCTGCAACATGTGAACCAACAAGTGAGATGACATTGGCGTCAAGCAAATCTGACTTAAATGAAGTAAAAGAAAGCTTACAAATCAGTAAAAACAGGAGATCTTGAAGGAGTAGTCATAAATATACTGAAAAGTCTGCTGAAAAGCCATGAAGAACAATCAGAGAAACAGGGTTGAAACAAAAGGTCAACAGACGTTCAACAAACTTTGAGACTGACAATGGAGAATGAACTCTGGGAAGCAAATAAGAATACCAAAGACACAGAAACGACAGGATCTGGCCACTCTTGTGACCGTAAATGCATATTACATCGAACAATGTAGTACAAAAATAGGAGAAAAAGAAAACAAAAAAAGCAAACAAAAACATCAGGACTTACGGTGTAGGGAACCAAAAGGGGAAGAAATCGTAGTTGTCATGAAAACAACGTTAAATGAGAAGGGGGTGATAATGTTGACGATCGAGACAATATGGCCGTCTATTGCATTCCTGGTTCTAGACAGAATGCCTCGAAATCGGTTTCTGTAGCTCAACGAGTAGAGGGTTCGCTTCGTAACCGCTCGTGTCATAGCTGCTTCAAACCTAAGATGTAAAAATAGGTAGGGATTGCTGCTTCACCAAATATTCGGCATTTTGAAGTGAGAATCGCTGGTTTTTCGGATATGGCCTTAAAATGGAAGTCCAGTGTCACTACAGGCGTTGTCACGTTAAAGAACCCTCACACAGTGTAGTAAAGGATTCCCGAGAAAAATTACACAATGTACTTAAGTAAGTGCACTTCACACTATATGTCGTCACAATATAAACGTATGTCAAGGTACATTTCTCTAGTAAAATCGCGGGGAAAATGTCAAACTATGTTGCTAGTTACTTGTGTTATCAAGTGTTCAAAGCTGTATATGTGTATATCTGCATGTCAATTGCTTTCCAAATGATTTGTTTAAAATTTTTCTTTGATAATATATAAGAAGACCATCTTTTTATTTAGTATGCCTACGGTGGTGGTTATATTATATCGTGACCTTGAAATCGCCCCCAATCCGCAAAGTTTATCGAGAGTTGATGTAGCAATATTAGATGCGATAGTACCGTTGAAAGATGACTATATTTTCTTTCGATCAAGGCATATTCCAGATTGATTGATTGTTCGTTGTTTTCCGCCACACTCGACAATTTTTCATTTATCAGGTGGCATCCAGTTTTTTATTGTTGGAAGAGAGAACCCAGATGCAATGTACCAAGGAAAAGACCACCAACTTTCCGAAAGTAAACTGGCAAACTTTCTCACATATATATCGGCGCGAGCGAGAATCGAACCAGCGCCGACTAGAGGTGAGAGACCTTGTGATTTCGAGCGCGATACTCTAATCACTCGGCCACGCAGGCCCCCGCATATTCCAGAAGGTAACTAGTTGCAGATGTAGGAGTTTGATTAAGAAGGAATTTTTTAAAACTTGTACAAATTTGTTACCTATAGGGAGAGCTTCGCTCTCACAGACCGAAGGGCCGTGAAAGGGCTTCGCTGTATCTATAAATGTATTGTATGCTTTAAGTATTTTTTTTCAAATGACCACACAATCAAACTTTTCTATTTCTAGTATGGCCTTGAAGAAGACATGATATTTATACTAAAATTAGAAAGTATTATTTCTTCTCAATTTTGAGAAAGCAGTGAAAAGCAGTTGATTGGTGTGTTTGATAAAATGATTTTTTTTATTTTTTACACAGCAAGAAACAAAATACACTAAATAGCTGAGAATTCCCAATTTGTCTTGAGAAGAATTGCAAGGTTTGCGTACAAAAAGACCATGTCTGTTACTTATTGAAGTATAGAAAGTTTTGATAGTTGCTATGAATAAGATTAAATTGTCAGCTTTATTATATTGTAATTTTCTCTTCCTTTTCTTGTAAACGTGTCAAGTTGTTCGTAAATTAGATAACCAGTAAATTATCTCCTTTGTATTGAACAGAATTTCAACCAGTGAAATGAATTAGAATTCCCACATCATTGCATTTTCTACCAATTACAAAGAAGAGGAAACGCATTGCCCGAAGACTGTAAAATACTTCATACTGAACAGCAAAAGAAACGTCGCATTAAATTTTGAAAAAGTAATACACTTATTTTGAAATAAAAAATAACGAATATGTAATTGATGCAATGTCTTTTTAATTAACTAACATTTGTCTTAGAGTTATACACATTCAATTTAATGTCAAATAATGTCAATATCACAGATTGCTTTTGTCCTGAGTGCACTTCCGTTAGTAACGTTTAAGGCCACCATTGGCATTAATTACAGCCATGATGAGTCGATTGATGAAGGCCATAGGAATAGTAGCCCACACACGCCACAGAAAGTTCAGCAGCAGTTGTCGGTCTTGGTTGTTGTTGGTTTATCTTCAACTGGATGTGATCCCATAAATGTTCAATGGGGTTTAGATCGGGGCTAAGAGCTGGCCAGTCAATAACTGCGATGTTGTTCTGCTGCAGGTAGTCCCTAGTTATTCTGGCTGTATGTGCACGCGCGTTATCTTGCTGGAACGTCTTGTGTGGATGTTGGTTGAAATGCTGTACAACACGAGGCCTCAGGACTTGATCAATGTAGCGGGCAGCTGTTACACCATTTCCTCTGCCTGGACCAAGATTCTGGAAGACAACGGGGCCAAGTTTCGAATTCAGGCCAATACCACCCCACACCATGATGCTCGGCCCGCCCCATGGATCAGTTTTCATAACACAGTTGTCATTGTAACGCTCACCCTTCCTTCGCCAAACTCTTGCTCGACCATCGTGTGTGGAAATGCAATATCGGCTTTCATCGGAGAAGATGACATTCCTCCATTGTCGATTACGCCAGTTTTGCCGCTGTAAAGCCCACTGAAGACGTGCCCGACGGTGTCTTTATGTAAGGACAGGACCTCTGTATGGACGGTGACATCTGTAGTTATTTGCTGCTAACCGACGACGTACTGTGTCGTCACTTATGGGTCGCTGATGTGTTCCAATGGTATTGCGTGCTGTTTCTGATGCCCTTGTGAATCGGTCATTCAAATGCTGGCGCAGTATGAACCTGTTCTGTCTTTGCGTTGTAACTTGTGGTCTACCGCTACGTGGGCGATCGTCTGTGCTGTTAGTTGCATTGAAACGTTGGCGTAAACGTTCAATTGTGCGTATACTGCAGTTAAAGTTGTTTGCTATCACCCTGACATCTTGCCCAGCATGCAATCTTCCTATGGCTTGGTCCCTCTGTTGTCGATTCAAACGTGGCAGAGCTCTGCTTTCAAAACTTATACTGATAATCATTTAAATGTTCGCGGTATTTATACCCCTAATGAAGCGTGAAAAGCATGAGCATTAACATTTTTCAATTTAATGCTGGAAAGTGTGTACCACGGGAGGCGAGAGATTCAATGACAATTGAACGTGTCGCTAAAATCAGTGAAGCGTAATTTACCTTTAAATGATTGTAGAGTTCACGTTTCGTGTTCATGCATATATAGCACAAATTATAATATTTACAAAAAATATTTCATATTATCAATCTAAAAAAAAAAATGCGACGTTTCTTTTGCGGTTCAGTATATATATATATATATATATATATATATATATATATATACCGTCTTCCAAGGTTTATTATATTGAAACTTGGTTTTTATGTTAAATGATGTAAATAATCCATTCGGCGGTATTCTTGAATCCAAAATTTTAATGAAGTAATAGCGGTTGTTTTAAAGTTTAAAATTACAGAATCCGATTTTGTAAGTTATCATTTTTCATCGACTTTCACTGTGTGCAAAGTTAGTTTCCCACATTAATTTTTGAACTGTTAGTAAACAATGCATGCGACTACAAAGCCTTTTCACATCTTTCAACTTAATGAACAGAATCATATAGTTTCTGTTTCGTTTTTGTAATGGACATCCATATTATGAATTTCTTTCTTTTTCAATTGGGCAGTTTTGACTATAAATGTAATGTGTTCAACTTTGTATATAAATAATGAAGAACGGAGTTTTTGAATCGTTAATTGGTCAAGTATTATGGAAAATAAACTGAACAAGTCTTTTGTAACACAAGGTCCAATTGCTTCAAATGACAATCAGCTGTTTGAAATATCGGTCACGACCTCACGAGAAACTGACTTCACACCTTTTATGCATGGAAATATATTGCTATACATTGACCACACACTCATCTGTGCGTCATTTTATTTTTTATATTTAAGGACATAATAATACTGAAAAGCAAAACTGCTGTAGAATTTGTAAAAACTACTTGCAAACTTTCAAAAATATGATAATTCTCTCTCTCTTTCTCTCTCTCTCTCTGTGTGTGTGTGTGTGTGTGTGTGTGTGTGTCTGTGTGTGTGTGTGTGTCTGTGTGTGTGTGTGTGTGTGTGTGTGTGTGTGTGTGTGTGTGTGTGGTTTACCTTCATTATTCTAAGGCATCTAGCTTAAATGATTTGATTAAGAAATTACAAAAATGTATTCATAATGGATAGAAGCAAATAAAATGCAATTTTGTCTAAATAAGAATCATTCTTCTATTAACTAGTTGCATTTCACCGAGGTTTTACATCCTTCCTTATTGATTGTAGGCATGTAGAATCGACAGGGGGTTTGCCTCTAGCTATCATTTTTACGACCATCACCATGCAAATATTCTAAAAGATATATTAGACCCCCCACCTACTTTGTTAACAGCAGTGAGTGAGAGATGGATGTACATGTACTATGATTACATGCTTGAAAGTTACAAATTTAATCGATGGAGCGACCCATCAACTTTACGATGTAAGAAACTGAAGTCGGGAGAGGGATTGAGACAGTTTTATTTCAAGACACACACATATGTATCATGCGTCGACCCAATTTCACATCAAGCATTTCTTTAAATTTCAGTTACATCGGTTTAGTTAACCGTAATTTAGTTCTATTGTCGCAAAGACCCTCGGTCCTTGCATGGAATATACAAGTTATACATAAATCATCAGTTATCATGTATTACACTCACACTCCGGATGAACATTTTTTGTTGAAAATCTCTATCAAAGTATATACGCCTGGTCAGATATGATTAATTCATGATTTATTTTTTATAATCATTTGATGGATTGTATTTTGCTTCTATTGATATATCTTATAAATTAATTCCAATTTATTAATGAGAGAGATCGAGATCGGTAAACATTGACTATCCATTTTACACATGTAGTATGCTATACTAATTCACATTCAAAACACGAATTATTCATTAGTAGTGCACTGTATCAAATGTTTATTATTTATGAAGAAAGTAAGGAAGGGATTTAAATTGGAGATTTTCAAAACCAGGTTTTCTCAGAAACGTATATAGTGTTCGGTATCGCTGTAATTGCCTCAATAAGCTGAAAAACAATTTCCATATCATGAACATTTTTTTTATTTCTTATAATCTTGTTTACAGTATATTTTCATGCCTCCTGCAAGGAAACCTCAATACAAACTTTTACAGCGTTTATCCGCACCGCACAGAATCGCCCGTATGTTCCTCTCGCTAACAGATATAGAGCGACACAAACACCTCAGCACTTACACCCACCGTATAAAGTACAGTAAATAATTACATTTCTAAGCACCAACATAATTCATCAGTACCATCAGTAAACTATCAGTAATCATAGCTGTATCAACAACACAAAAACAGTAGACACTTCTGGCCAGCAGCGCGAGTACTCTAGGTAAATGCACGTACTACATATGCGCCGTTTTGAAAGACAACTGTACTATAAAAACAAAACGCCTTCAATCGGTAGTTATAGGAACTTTTGAAAATCAGTATTTATATAAAAAAAAATATCGGTTTGTACTCGGTAGTTATGACTTTCAGAACATCGGTATTAGTTCTTTCCATTAAATAAACAAATTAGATAACATTAACAATGATAATTAATATAAGTAAAAATTACTTCACATATTTTAAATGATTTATAAATCTACAAAATTTATAATTGAAATTAATCAAATAATTTAAAAGTGGTCATGAAATATAGATTTTGATATTTAATCCGCCATGACACACTGTGCTACGCGGAGGGTTCATGGAGTCTTCAAAGGCACCTACGTGTGTGTGTGTGTGTGTGTGTGTGTGTGTGATAGCGAGAAAAAGAGAGCCTTTTCTGTTACTATCTTTTTTTCCATCTTATGTCTTTTATATCCATGCATTCCGGTGGAAATTTTTTTTATATAATTCATTCTATATTTTACTATCTAATTTCAATGGTTAAAATTATTTCTAGTATCTGTTAAGATTTGAGTGATATAGCAAAGCGCAAAGATTCGAGGTTAGTCCAGGCAAGATATTTGGATTGACCCTTTCCTGATTCTCAGATCAGTGTCACACAAAGTGATTCGGGGAATCTTGCCCGAACGTCGGCAGCTTGTTAAGATTAAAATGAATTAAACTGCATTCCTCGCCCATTTCAACTTCTCGCCTTAGACATAGTATTAACTCCCTAACACTATGAAACTTGTGTTGCCTTTACATACTGTAAATCTCACTGTAAATCAAGTTGGTAATTTTGAACCCGTTGCAAATGGCCACCATTTGATTTTATACCTTCTTAACACTGAAGAGTCCCGATAGTCTTCTCCATGATAGTTTGTACTGTCATTTAGTAGAAAGAGGTGTGTCTGGAGACCAAAACTTTCCAAAGACGCCTTCAAATAGATTATTAATATTAAAACACTTTTACTATTATTGCTTTTAATATCATATTTAAATGCTTTGCGTAAAGTATTTGTAATTCAGAAAATTCATCTCCAAACAAAATTTTCTGTACTAAATGATAGTACAAATTATTCACGAAATAGACTATCGGAATTCTTCAGTGCTGAGAAAATCAAAATGGTGGTCATTTGCAACGGCTTCGATTGGTTGGTTGTTTATTGTATAACTTTCCGTTCGAGGAGTTTCCTCTCCGTATGGGGCTACTGAAATAACAAAGGGATAGGGAGTTGACAGAAAGTTGAAGCGGGCGAGTACTTCAGTTTAACCCATTTTAATCGCAACAAACGGCCGAATTTCAGGTAGGATTTCCCGAATCACATAATGTGACACTGGTCTCGGAAGAGGCATCAGTCCAAATATCCAGCCTCAGCGATTCCCTTCTTCTTACCGGTAGAGGCACCCAGTCAAAATTGACTATTATGTGCCTAAGATTGCATTTCTCAGGTGATACTGAAAATGGAGTAAGGAACTTGGGATATCAGTTATGCTTCTTTAGTTCATATTCTACAAATTCGAGGGGAGTTGCCATTCTTTCTAATAATGATAGTGATTTTAAAGGGACTAATTCACGATTTTCTTTTCACTTTTAATGATCAGAATATCATTGTTTTGTAAAACAAAGATTGAGGTATGTTATTATTTACAAAGCATTCTAAATCAATGGATATCGGGATATCTATCTATCTATCTGACTGTGAAAAATTACGATGCTTAACGTTTCACTGGTTTGTTGGTTCGAATCTTTATTGACATAACACAGAGTTCAAAATATTGTTGTTATTCAGTAGGTCAGTTGGTTGTCAACATTAAATAAGTTATATTTTCAATGTTTAACATCAGAAATAAAAAATATGTGTTTTTTTGTTTTTTTTTAGAAAACCGTGAACCAGTCCCTTTAAACATTTTTTTGAAAAGGGTGATGTGGATGAAAACTCTTTAAAGCATGTATTGAAGACCATAAAGTGTTGATATGTAATGTTCATGGTCCAAATGATGACACATCGCTTCATTTTTCATACCGTACAAAAGTATATGTACATTAAGAGGTGCAGTGTCCTAACATTATTTGGTGTGATGATTTTAATCTTATCTTAAATCCACACTTAGATTATTATAATTATAAAAGTACTAATAACCCAAAGGCAAGTGACAAAGTCTTGGAGTTAATGGAAAATAATGGTTATATTGATCCTTTTAGACAGCTGTCTGAAAATACCCGTAGGTACTTGTGAAGGAAAAAAAGTCATTAAAACGAAGCCGTTTAGATGTCGTCTTAATACGTAAGACATTTTTGTCTGGTTTAGAAAAGTGTAACACAGAGTCTACTTATAGATTGAATCACCCTATGACATCCTTGTCTATTACTTTTAAAAACTTCAAGAACGTTGGTGATAGGTTTATGGAAGTTCAACAACTCATTATTATATGATATGATGTGAATTATTTAGATTATAGTAAAGATCTTATTCTAGAAGTTGTGAAGCAATATGCTACTGTTGTATACAGTTTTGACAACATACAGAATGTACCTGACTTTTCCTTCGCTGTTAATGATCAATTGTTTTTAGAAACCTTACTATTAGAAGTTTCGAGGTAAAACCATTTCTTATGCTTCATATATTTAAAAAAAAAACAAAGAAAGGAGGAAAAAGAATCAATTGAAAATATCAAAACATTGGAAGAAAATGTTTGTGACAGGAATATTGATGAATTTTCTAGTTTTGATTTTAACAATAGTCAAAAGATATCCGAAACTTTCTAACACAGAATCGGAATCAATAGAAGGGAGACTTACTATTGAAGAGACTTCCAATACTCTTTACGAATGAAATCTAATAAATCCCCAGAATCTGATAATTTTTCTGCCGAAAGCTTCAGAATCTTTTGGAAATATATTGGTATTTTTTGTAAGGTCTGTTAATTATGGACATAGAAATAACATTTTGTCAGTTACACAAAACAAGGTATCATTACATTGCTAACGAATGGTGACAAGTCAAAACAGTATCTAAAGAACTGGAGACCCATCACTCATTTGAATACTATCTATAAATTGCATCACGTTCAGTAGACTAGTAGAGTGAAACGGTATCTAGACAAATTAATCAACCATGATTAAATGATTAAACAGGTTATATTCCCAATAGATTTAATGGAGATAATACCAGGCTTATTTATGGTATTATGCATTACACTGAGGAAGGAAATATGCCTGGTTTATTATTAATTATTGATTTTGAAGAAGATTTTGATACAGTGTCTTGAGAATTTATTCAAAACGCACTTACTTTCTTTACCTATGGCACCGCTATTCAAAATTGGGTTTCACAATTTTGTATAGATATTACATCTGCAGTAAATCAAGGTGGTAATATCTCTGGAAGATCGATATTCAGAGACGATGCAGACAAGGTGACCTTTTGTCGCTATATATTTTCTTAAGTTTTGAAGAAACATTAGCAAAACATGTTAGATTAAACAAAAATATTAAAGGTATCACGGTACACAATATAGAAAACATTTCCTAGCTGACCGGTGGCACTTCACTTATACTTGATGGCAGTAAAGAATCTTTCTACGAAACACTGGAAATTCTGACTCAGAAACAATTTCCACAAATAATGTCTGGTCTTCATTCTCGTATCAATTTTGACAAAACCCACATATTATGGGTTGGATCCAAAATATTTAGCAATGACATTTTACTGCGTAACTATAGGTTTAAGTAGAGGTGCTACTAGATTTACTCTACTAGGAATACATTTTGATTTGGAACTAGACAATAATGATAACAACATGAGTATGGAACCAAAATGTGATTTAATCCTTACTTGAACATTGGAAGAAAAGACCTTTGACTCCTATAGGAATAATTAGTCACGGGGACATTGCCTTTGCTCTTATTAAACCATATCTTGATGTCAGTCGTAAACCTCTTTCAAAGAAGTCCAAAAGTGGACAGAAATTTAGTGTAGGTGGATATATAGTGCAGGCGGGCATACAGGGATTCAACACATGTATTCAAATTCTACATTATATTACATAATCTTATTAGTGATTGTACTATTGTTGATTCACCACTGATTTATAATCCACATAAGACTCATAATGGAGGAAAACCCCTATTTTAAATAACTAAATGTTTGACAACAACATCAGACTGATTAATTATTTTATTCATGAAGATTGTTCACCTTTTAGCTTTAGACATTTTTGTGATATGTATACAAATATTAAGATATTTTTTGGAATACAACAGCATTATCCATGCAGTAACAGCTTGGATAAAAAAACATTCTGGCCCTGGAAAAACACCATTTTGAATGTTACAGATCAATTTTTTTCTATGAAATAACTCAGTCTCAGGTGGCAAAACAAAATAGAGTGAGCTTTTGAATATAGACGATAGGGAATGGAAAACAAACCTTAAAATAGTGTGATACAAGACTGTAAACCCCACTGGTTTCAGTACAGATTTATAAACAAAACTTTAGCTACAAATTCATTCTTGTTCAAATTATAAAGAATAGACATCAATTATTGCAACCTTTGCCACTCGGAGGAGGAAATTTATGGAAATGTGAATGTTCACACAATTATTTCTAATAGATGTTTTGGCAGATATGTCAACATTTGGAAGATAAGACTGAGCGACAGAGTTTTTGTTGAAAACGATAGTGATATACGAAATACTATCATTTTGTGGCTGACGTAATATATTTATACTGATACTGCAAGATCCACTGGCAAGTCTCTGAACTTGCCCGTTGCAATATCACAAACGATTATTTTTAATATCTCATGAAAATGGTGAAAAGGTAAAGTCTGATATCCAATGCAATAGATGGAACTTGCTATTTTTACTTACAACATGCATCTCTCTCTCTCTCTCTCTCTCTCTCTCTCTCTCTCTCTCTCTCTCTCTCTCTCTCTCTCTCTCTCCACATAATTATACATATATATGACTTGATTATATTTATAAGTTCTATTATGTGTACAAAAGTCAATGAAAAGTCAAAAAGAAAAGAAAAAAAAAAAGAGAAAAAAATCAATTACATCGAATTCGGGTAAAGCGAATTAAAGGATATGACAAGCTAAACTAAATTTTAATTCCTTAAAAGTATTAAAAAGTATGTAATTTGTATCTGTTTATGACGAATTATATTATCTAGAGAATCGCATTTATTCAATTCATCTATTCATAATTGATTTTTTTTTTTACCGCCGGACATGCCTTCACAACTAAACAAATAGGAACTACTTTTCCTGTTAGAAATCACTCCTGATGAAATTCTTCCGATGACATTGATTATTATCGAAACACATCCATTCAAATGTCGAATAGCATTGATCATGTGTATGAACACGTGGCAAACGAGCCTATATAAGGTTTGAAACCAAAGTCTAGTCAATGTAATCAAGAAGTGTCTTTTTAATTACTCACCTTAACCAAGCAAACCTAGACCAGTGCTTATTTGAATCAAATATCAATCCAGTTTTAACACATATTATCACTTGTATTACTCCAGTAAAATACGTTTAACAAAAATGTGTATAACTATATAGATTTGTATGGATCTGTAGGTGGTATACACCGAGCCAGTAAATTAACGATAAAACAATGTTAGCACTTGCAAGTTTTCCGTAATGTGTATCATGGTAATGCTAAATTTTATACCATTCACAAAAGTGAATATTTGGGAGTTTACTCTATGCTTTTTTTTTATTTTGCTTTCCTCATATCGAATTAGCTATAATTTGGAAATATTTCTTTTGGGAATATAGCGAAGTACGGATATAAAGAACTAAATCCATGGGCCCCCACAACCGTGCATGGATGTTATAAAGTCAAACTGTAGCCCAGTTGTTCATACGCAGAATATTTTCAAAAAAAAACACTTATCCAATATAATTCAATGTAAGACTTTCAAATAATCAAAATACATTTTCTTTCAACAAAAGAAGAGGAAAAAACCCATTTTCCTAGTTCTGCTACATCGTAGCTTTAGGTGTCATAATTTTAATCTATACTTCGTGATTAATAAACGCTAACACATTGCTCTGACAAAGCCTTCTTCTTGAGAGGAGCATTTTATACATATTTCCTATGTAATCAAATGTAAAAAATGCAAACCCCTGTTGTAGCCCCTCCCTAACCTCTAGATTCCATAAATTAACATACTTGAATTTGCATTTCATGAAGATGCTTGCATGCTGATTTGACCTAACTGCAGCCATGGTGTTCAAAAACCAGTTATCCCCCTTCCATTGAAAACGGTTCACATTCGTTAACACTCGTCAGTCAGTAGATAAAGATTTGTGTTGTCCGCTCAATATATTGATAATCTTTTGCTTGACAAACATCAAACTTAGAATACCGAGAGCCCCTAACAAGTAGTCACCGATATAGAATTTGAGGTCAAAGGTCAAAATACTCCGGAAATAAAAATGATATTGCTCGCTCAGTACGTTGAGAACCCTTTGCATGATAGATTTCAACTTAGTAGTACACTGGTACCCTCTATAGAGTATATGACCTTTATTAATTTTGAGGTCACGGATCATGGGTAAAACCTTTTCTGCACATGAGAAAATATTGTCTATATATATTTTGAGAAAAGGTTATGAACCTCCAGCTAAGGTGATCTAAAACAACTATCTTACCGCCAGTTCCTCAAGGGTCATATTGCGATGTTCAACAACACATAGGAGAACTTCCGTGGGACTTGATCTGATACTTCCAAGATATTCGATGCACTGTGCCATGTCTAGGAGTTCTGCTAAACGACGCCAATCGTTTCCAAGGGGATTGTATGGATCCAGTTTTATCTTAAGTTGATTCCTAAGGTCGTATGGTATGTAATGTCGATTGCCTTGACACACTTCCTCCAGAAATGACACGGAACAACACTGGCTTGGAATTACTGAGACGTTTACGTGCTCTTCTGTTTTCTTTACTTCGATGTTTGACTTGCTTTCATTTTGACTAGTACTGATGTTGATAATACATGAATTGTCAATTACCCTTTTGGAATCCTCCGTTGCATGTACAACGATCTTTTCGCCCTCGTTTTCAAGCGTTTCTTGATAAATGTTCAGGTGAAAATTCAGCTCTCTAACTGCATGCTTTGATTTCTTTTTGAAGCACATACAAATATGAGGACATTGTCCGTGCCAAATATGGAGATAAGGAACGCGTTCGTATTCATCGTTTTCGATACATTCCCATTCTGATGACAGATACCTGAAACAACAAATCGGTGATTAATTGTACTTTTTTTTATTAGAACGTTTGATCTTACCCAATTCTAGCTGTGAGTTTTCTAATAGACTACACAAAATGTTTTAAACTTTTAGCTCAAGCTAGGTTTTGGTGCAAAGGTTTGTTCTTCTAAGAATCTATTCATTCATTTTCAACTAAATTAGGCACAAATCATCCATGGGTAAAAGGGAATCGAAGTTGATCATAGACTATGTGGTTTTCCAAAAGATTTTATTTTTCACTCACATAGAGATGTCACTAGCTATAGGTGAAGTGCCATAAATATTGACTTATACATGACGCTCAAGTCCGTTGTAGAAAGGTTTCTTTATCGTTTCAACGCCTAACGTGACACAGGACCTCAGATTTGTAAAGGTCATATCCTAAAAACCCGTGACTTTCACTTCTGAAACCGGACGCTTAGCGAAGTCACAACCCATGTTTCAAAACGTCTAAGGTTTGACGCGGCGCTGGGATAAAGGATTGAACCCGTAACCCCTGAATCTAAAGTAAATTCAAACGTGAATAGTGTGGATGTTTTAAAATCTTTTTCTCAAGATCCGCTGCACTACAACGGCCCAAATCCCTGATGTAATGAAGATAAAAATGAGTTCTAATCATTACCGATGAATTCAATGTCTTAGTCCAGAATATTTTTTTCGGCCAAAAATTATTGAATGCGCATATGTGGAAAAGACAACAGAAATCGAACGACTGGTGTTGCATATTTTTCTCTAGAGAAAACAGTATAACCAGCACGACATTTATATTGTCAATAGCAAGTTATGAGGTACAAATGCAGAACATGATTAAATATACAGTTCCGTAACATAAATTTTTGTTTTAGATGATTGTGTTGCCATAAAGTTCTACTTTTACATGCATCATGAATTTAATAAAAGAAAATTATTTGATCATTCTATGCGGTATGCTACAAGTAAACTTTAAATCAGTCTAAAAAAAATTCTCTTGCTCAGTAAACTAATAAGACTGGAGAGGAGATAACAGGGATCAAACTACTGACAAATTAAACTTACAGTATCTACAGACTTCAGGAATATTTTTTAGATTATAACAAATTAATCACTGAGTACAATTTTGTGTAATCAACACATGAAAGCAGAGGTTTATACTTATTAAGTTCGTGTTTCCCCATTCTTCTGTTCTTTTGATTAGATATTGTAGCTGCATTTCCAGACATCGATTAATGGACTCATGACTTATTAGTTTATAAAGCATTAATGTGGTCTGACCTTATCAAACTCAGCTGTATCGGTCCTGTTCGTAGGTGTATTAAAGTCATGATATTTCAGGTCCTTGCACATGGGTGTCCCAGAAAAAAATATATATAATGAAGTCTGCCCAGAAATTAACCTGATGATTTCATCTACATTCCCGGCGATTTTTGAAAATCGCACAGAAATTTCAGGATAATACGTAATCATTATCACATTTTCATATCCTCATAGCGCACTACCACTTTTAGTGTATATATAAACCTATGGTTTTCAGAGCATTTTGCAATACAATGTATGTGTACGGGGAATTCTTTGGCAATTGTTTTTGAGTATTTCAACCAATATTGAATTCCCAGTCTAATTTGATGTTAGTGATATGTTTGTACGAACCATCATTGATGAGTAACATTATTTTTAATACTTGTGTTGATTTGATGAGCCTTCGAAGTATTCATCCGGGAAATCATTCGCAAGTCACACCATCTGCCAATCATATTTAGAATATTTTAAATAAATCGTCAACACGTTCACTTAAATCTATTCTGCGTTTTCGTCATTTTCCTAACCTTGTGAGTAATTATATTTTTAGAACATTTATAATTCCTGAAGCCGTGCGATGCGTTTGCAAAGGGCGTCAATGTTAGTAAATTCACCCGAGTTGTAATCTATTTTAAATACCAGTGTGTAAATTCAAGCAACGTTAGTTGCTAGAGAATCACATTTATTATCTTGAACTAATAATCAGTTCATATTATATAACAATATGGCATATTAAATTCTCTTTTGATACGGAATATATTTACGCATATTTGAACTTTGTCATGTAATGCGTATCGTTATCAAAGCTATACTGCAGTATTAGACGTCTATTATCACTAACATAACATCAGACACTATTTTATTAAATATCGGTAATTTATTGAACATTTTTGAGTCAAGTCTGAATATGAAATGTCGGATCTACAACTAAAATTTTAAAACTCCTCATTAAAAAAAAGTTATGACAGATATGCTTCACTTAACGGCAAAATACGATTAATTTCTGATGCAAAACTATCTGCCCAATTTATAGATTATTATTTTTGCAGAATGTAAGTGAATATCAAATTACCAAAAACATGAGTAATTGAAATAAATTTCTGATGTTTGATAGCAAAAGGTAGTGGCGGATCTAGAAATGGGGAATGAATGGGGAAGGGAGGTGGGTGGCAGAGTAGATATTTGGAGGCTATGTTGAGGCTCCTAGTAGATCCAAGGCGAAACCTTGGACAAAATAAGACATATACATTTAAGTATTTTGGACTAATTTCTATGAAAAATGGGAATTTGTGAGATTTGCGGCCCGCGCATAATCCGTCACTGGACAGCAACACACCTAACATCATAGTAGTGGTAATTCGTTGACTCTACGTGGATATTTACTCAGTTTATTATATTGTCTTTAGTCATTATAACAACTCATGGCTATGCAATATCACAAAATATCACTTTATATGTATCAATCTCCAGGCACGTAGCAATAGGGGAGCTTTTCCCTTTTTGACAACGTTTATATTATGCTGTCATGACATGATTCGTTATTTCTACATGCGAAGATCAATTTATTAGCTGGTCACTTTAGTAGTAGTTGTTCTGTAATACGTTTGTACTCGATGGCAACTGTGACCTAGATTTTTCTAGATATTCGATGATTGTCGCTTTAGAAAAAAGAAAGTGAGAAAGGGTATATAGGAAATATTAACATAGAAATGAAAGAAAAGAAAAAGAAAGGGCGGAAAGGAAAAAGAAAGACAGCAAACAGGAAGATATGAATTTGAGCACAAAAATGAAAGTAGAAATGATAGAACTAAGAGAGAAAGAAGTGAGGGAGAGAAAAAAGACAATTTGAGTTAGAAAAATGAAGATTACAGCGCGGATCTAAAATTTGATTTGTCAGAACTGAATTTGATGCTAATAAAATATCAGGTTCATTTTAAAATGTCAAGAAAATTATTTGATAAATATTTTCCTCAATTTGAGAACGTTGCAGAAAACCTGAAATGGGCATGGCAGGTTTGGCTCACTTTGTAGTGTAATGATTGGCAAAGCAGCCGATGTTTACTCGGTACCGCTCATAGATGACAGCTCAGATTATGACAAGGTCAAGGCTGCGACCTTAAAAGCTGATGGATTAGTGCCCAAAGCATTTATACAAAAGTTAAGAAAGTACACAAAATTGACACTCACAGTATGTTGAATTAGCTAGAGAGGAAAAAAGATATATTTTTTGAGTGGTTGAGATCTAAAAGAATAAATGTACATTTCCAAAACGTTTGTCAATTTATCCTAATAGAAGAGTTTAGGGAATGTGTTAATCAAGGTTTAAGAACCCATTTACAAGATAAGAATGTAAGAACGTTTGAGGAAGCCCCAACTATTTCAGATGCTTACACCCCCTCTCATAAAAAGAACTTCGTGGCAAAATCTCAGACTTGTAGTTTATCGAAAAGTTCAGACTCAGATATAAAGAGTGCTTCAGGGTTTCAGTCTTCCCTTCCATTAAGTTCCCAATCTCCACTTCTCAGTGGTTCTATGCCCGGTCTATCGTCGGGCGTTCCTAAGGTTCCTACTGTTAGGATCGCTTCCTACTTGTACTTATTGTAAGAAAACGGTAATCGGATTGGTGAATGTTTTAAACTTAAGAGAAAAAATGACAACCACATTTACATGCTTGTATAGCATTTAGAAATGATATGAAAGCCTTTGCCTCGTTTTGTTCTGATACGCTTGATGTTCAGGGTTCAAAGTCCAGTTTTGTTAATTCTATTGATGATTATAAGCCCTTTTTGTTGAAGGGATTTGTTTCACACAATAGCTCTAGTGACGTTAAACCTGTTCAGATTTTGAGGGGCATGGATGCTTCAAAGACTTTGTTATTAGACAATATTTGGCCTTTGTGTGAGCAGACTTCAACTGGTAGTCAGTTTTATTACAGAGCTAGGCGTCATTGATCTTCCCTTATAACAGAATTTATCTGAAATAGGATTTTATTACTGGACCAGTTATCGTAGGTGTTCGCCTATTCTTGTTCAAGACGTTTCGTTGTAGCTAGGCAACGATTTAGTTTGTGGCAAAGTTGTACCAGACCCCGTAGTTTGTGCGAAATTCACCTCCTACTTCACGTCCGATGATGAAGACGACTTACATTCAGCCTGTGCTGTTACCAGATCGATGACCAAAAGAAAAACATTCGAGACTATGCTCAACACCTTAACACGGCTAGCTCATCTTACCAAATTGACCTCAGTGATACTTTCTTGTTTGCACTTGATGATAAATCAGATGAAACCACACAGCCATATAAGTGGGTCTCCACTGAAAACTGGTGATAATTCCAATCCACAGTTACACCAGGGCAAGGACACCCTTAGTAGAAAGCAGTTACTGTCCGAGCAAAATAAAGTCACTGCGAAAATGGCGACCATCTGAGCCCCACCCACCCTTTGCCTAAAATTAGGTTAAGGAACCAGAATCTACTTACTATCATTGTATGTTCACATGATTTCTTGAAGCTATACCTCGTAGGGATATTAAGATAAAGACCACAGTCAAGGTCCTTACCACGTTTTTTAGTTTCGTCCGAGTGCCTAAGGGTATTCAGTCAGGTCAAGGTTTGAATTTTGTGTCAGAGTTGTTTCAACAGGTGGCTTAAGTGTCAGACAGTATACTAAAGTGTACTGCTTATCATTCCGAGTCTCACAGGACACTTGAACATAAACAGAACAAGCTCTTGGGTATCTAATCAGTTGGGATATATAACACCATATACAGGTGATGATGGAATATTGCCACAGTTGACAATGGAGAAATTGAAATCATCCCGTTTGTCATAAAGTTGAGTTGTTAGTTTGCCGCCGGCATCTATTTTCAGTAAAATAACTAAATACGAAGCAGAAGTGGCTGTCCTTTATTTCAAGCTCACTGGGATATATCGAATCGACATACGAATGAAAATGATCATCGTTAATACACAAAACGTCGTCGATATATCTAAATGTCAAATTGAAGATCACAGCAAGAGATTTTTTTACCTCTCGTGTAGAAATGCTTGAATGTATTCTGCTTCGTAAGAATATAAAATTAGGTCAGCTAACAAAGGAGCACAATTCGTGCTCATGGGAATTCCAACAGACTGTTGGAAGACCCGATCACCAAATACTACGACAATATTGTCAATGAGGAACTCTAGCATCTTTTTAATATGAACTTCAGAGTACTTGTGCCTGGAGTAATGTAATGGTGAAATAATGTATGATATGTCTCACAGCCTCATAAATACGAGCGCATTGTGATTTAAGTGTTTTTACAAGGTGGACAAAAATTGTCGAAATTCTTACCATACAACTTAATAATAAAAGTATCTGATTTTTAAATACCCACCCATCTCATACCTAGAGATTTGAAAATAATTCATTCATTTTTCCCATTTGTATTTATTAAGTCTATGTGTCGATCTATGCTTGCTTTTTTGTATTTTATGCAGTTAACTTTGTAATCGACGAAAGAGGTCACCAGTATTTTCCTATTTTCTTTCTGGAGGAGTTCCCAGTATACTAAACATCACGGTGGTCTTGATGGCGAAATTGTCATCTTCAATTTTTTTTTTCTGAGTTCGTTATGGTTTATGTTGATATATGTGACATGGATATTAGGCATATGGTATTTTGAGTTAAAATAAAGCCAGATAAACTGATCTTTTAAGAAGGATTAGCGAGCTAGCGCCATATCTATTATCTACTGTAGAAATAGAGGTTATAAGAAATGTTTGATTTTGATTATAAAAGTTCTATCATAGTAATTTAAATTACTTAGAATTTATTTATTTTTAAAGATCTTTATTTCCTGCAAGTATTGAATATTTGGGAACTTTATCGGTTGGTTGGCAATATAATACGTGATAGAAAGATACAATATTTAATAAATAAATCAAAGTTTATGAAATCGGGATAATGTATATAATTACTGTGACACAGATAAATGTAAAGTGGTTTACATCATAGTTTAATGTATGAGGGTTAGGATGGTAATTATGATGTACAAGGGCTGGAATAGTCGCCCATTGTTAAGTATAAGAGCGAGGATAGTCGCTTGTTGTTATGTATAGGAGTTAGGACTAAGATAATCGCCTATTGTACAGGGGCTAAAATAGTCCTGCATTGTTATGTACAGGGAATTGGATAGTAACGCATTGTTTTGTACAGGGACAAGGGTAGTAACGCTTTATCATGTACTGGGGATAGGATAGTAACGCATTGTTATGTACAGGGGCTAGGATAGTAACGCATTGTTATGTACTAGGGATAGGATAGTAACGCATTGTTACGTAAAGGGACTAAGATAGTAACGCAATGTTATGTACGTGGGCTAGGATAGTAACGCATTGTTATGTACTGGAGTAACGATAGTAACGCATTGTTATGTACAGGGGCTAGGATAGTTGCTTGTTGTTATGTACAGGGATCAGGATAGCAACGCATTGTTATGTACAGAGGTAACGATAGTAATGCATTGTTATGTACAGGGGCTAGGATAGTAATGTATTGTTATGTACTGGGGATAGGATAGTAACGCATTGTTATGTACTGGAGTAACGATAGTAACGCATTGTTATGTACAGGGGCTAGGATAGTTGCTTGTTGTTATGTACAGGGATCAGGATAGCAACGCATTGTTATGTACAGAGGTAACGATAGTAATGCATTGTTATGTACAGGGGCTAGGATAGTAATGTATTGTTATGTACTGGGGATAGGATAGTAACGCATTGCTAGGAACAGGGTCTAGGATAGTACCCCACTGTTATGTTTAGGGATAGGATAGTCGGTGATTGTGATGTACAAGGTTTAGAATAGTCGTTCATGGGTAGGAAAACTAGTTGTTTATTATCTATTTATTTAATATGTAAGGGCAAGGACAGCCATTCATTGTGATGACAAACCTGTTACATGTACTTCTATCGCAGAAAGATAAACCAAATGCGATATCGACATGTAACAGATTTATTGATATGTACCCACTAAGAACGGAAACCTGTTAACTGATCACAAAAAATAAAAAAAAATATCAAAGATCACTAAATATGCAATGTAAAGATTATCGAATTTAAAAACATTTTGAGTTTGCAGGGATTCTTCATAGTGATAGAGCAACAGTGGGGTAACCGGAAATGTGGCATGCCCCCTACATTAACAAGTGTCCTTCCTTACGGGAAAAGTAACACGCGGGTTGAACGCCATTGTGCTACGGACACGATTTATTTTATGATTGTTAGCCCCCTCGGGTTATAGCAAATATTTTAGTGTTTTTTCGGCTAATGCGCTTACTTGGATGTCATGGTGCAGCTTTCTGGGAGCTATATATAACAGATCTCACATTTTATTTTACATTTAAATTCCCGATGATTAAAACTTTATACACGAGTAATAAAATGTGTTAAAAACAATAATTTACAAGTAACTATCTTATTTTTATTTGCGGACTAATTATATAGTACACGGGTTCCACGCAATGATATTGTCTCAATTAGCCTAAAATACTTTGTATGTTTTAGATGATAGACAATGACATACTATCCTTCCACTCATACATCATAATGACAGATTATCCTTACCCATACACATCACAATGACAGATTATCCTAACCCATACACATCACAATGACAGATTAACCTTACCCATACACATCACAATGACAGATTAACCTTACCTATACACATCACAATGACAGATTATCCATACCTATACACATCACAATGACAGATTAACCTTACTTATACACATCACAATGACAGAATGACAGATTATCCTTACCCTCATAGAGCACAGTGACAGATTATCCTTACCTATACACATCACAATGACAGATTGTCCCTACCTATACACATCACAATGACAGAATGACAGATTATCCTTACCCTCATACAGCACAGTGACAGATTAACCTTACCCATACACATCACAATGACAGATTAACCTTACCTATACACATCACAATGACAGATTAACCTTACCTATACACATCACAACAACAGATTAACCTTACCTATACACATCACAACGACAGATTATCCTTACCTATACACATCACAATGACAGATTATCCTTACCTATACACATCACAATGACAGATTATCCTTACCTATACACATCACAATGACAGATTAACCTTACCAATACACATCAAAACGACAGATTAACCTTACCTATACACATCACAATGACAGAATGACAGATTATCCTTACCCTCATACAGCACAGTGACAGATTATCCTTACCTATACACATCACAATGACAGATTAACCTTACCAATACACATCACAATGACAGATTAACCTTACCTATACACATCACAATGACAGATTATCCTTACCCTCATACAGCACAATGACAGATTAGCCTTACCCTCATACAGCACAATGACAGATTAACCTTACCTATACACATCACAATGACAGATTAACCTTACCTATACACATCACAATGACAGGTTATCCTTATCCATACACATCACAATGATAGAACAACCTTACCTATACACATCACAATGACATATTAACCTTACCTATATACATCACAATGACAGATTAAACTTACCTATACACATCACAATGACAGAATGACAGATTATCCTTACCCTCATACAGCACAGTGACAGATTATCCTTACCTATACACATCACAATGACAGATTAACCTTACCTGTACACATCACAATGACAGATTATCCTTACCTATACACATCACAATGACAGATTAATCTTACCTATACACATCACAATGACAGATTAACCTTACTTGTACACATCACAATGACAGATTAGCCTTACCCTCATACAACACAATGACAGATTAGCCTTACCCTCATACAGCACAATGACAGATTAGCCTTACCTTCATACATGACAATGACAATTACTCTAGCTCTCATATATCACTATGATTGACAATCGTTACCTTCATCATCTTGACTGATTATTCGAATCCTCATATATCGCAATAATGTATTGAAACAATATGAATGCAAATAAATGTCAACATCGGAACAATTTATTCGATATTGACATCAAAGAAAGAACGTGGTCTGAAGGAAACAATGCAAAACCGGCAATGATTATTTTATCAAAAAGACATCATTGATACCGACAAATGAAGAGCGTCGTGATTGAAACAATGCAAATCTATAGCTAACCTTTTATGTCGAAACGACATTTACAGCAAAAGAACACAGTCCAATTGATATTATATTCAAATGCATTATTGACAACCAATTGTTTGCATACATACATGTATATCGACATATACTTTATTTCTTTTTTGTAGTAACTGCAAAATATGCGAATGATTCTATTTTATTAACTCGTTTTACGATATGATGTCTTGTCTCAGTTGTAAATTTTAAGTCACCGGAGTCACTCAGGTGACCTATTGCTGTTAGTCTTTGTCCGTCGTCGTGCGTCATCCGTTAACAATGTTACATTTTGAACTTCTTCTTGAAAACTATAAGGCCAATTGTTATCATTTTTAGTGTGAAGAACCTATAGGGAACGAGGAATATAACTGTGAAATTTATGACCTTACCAACCTTGGGACCTCAGGGGCAGGGCCAAATATGCTAAAAAGGCTATATTTTCAAAAATCTTCTCTACTCCCAAAAAAGAAAAACTAAATGCATGGTTATGATGTCCATGAAGCCCTCTATAAAAGCTGTGAAATTCATGGCCCTTGTATTAGGGGTTCAGAACCTAGGGTGGGTCCATTATGTCTGTACAGTGAAAATACATATCAAATCTTAGAAAATCTTTTCTTTTCATCCATATATATTTGAATAAAACTAAATGTATGATGATGATGTCCATAAAGCTCCTTACCTAATTGTGAAATTCATGACTCCTGGGGCAGGGGTTCAGACCCTAGGGTGGGGCCAATATGGTCAATTGTGAACATGCATTAAATCATAGAAAATCTTTTTCTCTACTACACTATATACATTTGAGTAAACTAAACGCATGATCATAATGTCCATTAATCTTTTTACCAAAATTGTGAAATTCGTGGTTCTTGGGTCAGGGGTTCTGACCCTTGTGCAGGGCCACATAATGAAGTGTATAAAAATAATTAGGGAGTGTTAAATTATTTATAAGCTTTAGAGTTCAATTTTTCATTCTTGTGTAATTGAATAGGAATTGTTGGTATTTTGAAAGATAATAAACATGTGCACAGAAGACTCCATTTTGAAACTCATATGGAAATATGGGACTCCCTGTATGGTCTATACAATATTGGGCTGTGATACTCAGGTGACCGTTAAGGCCCATGGGCCTCTTGTTCTCGTATGTATATGTTCGGGTTTATGCAATCTGTACCTTAATAAATGACCATTCTTATTTTTGTACTGGTGTGATCAATATTTATAATACACGAAATTGATAGAAACATTTTAACATAAATGCATTATTGATTATCGATATCGAAAGGATATGGACGATGTTGCCAATATCGATTGCAAAATGATCATTAATAATTAATGAAAAGGGTTTGAACAAAACTATGCACATCCATAAATGTCTGTCCATAACGACAGAAAATTAAGGACACAGACTGCCTGAAACATTTCAAATACCCGATTAGCTGTAGATAACGACACTAAATCTTGTCTAGGACAGGATTCCGTGCCTAGGTGCATGAGCTGTGAATGCACATCATGCATTATCCTCTATTTTGAACATTTATGTTATAAACTACACTGCTTTAGTTTTCTGAGAACATTCCAAAATTATGTGTGTTACATCTGAACAAATTTGAAAGATATCGTCAAGTTTTGTATAATAAGAATGTTTAGGATTTTCTGTGACAATTCTATTTTAATGTTTACACTTCATTTATTTGATGTCTGAGATTGAAGTAATGCTATTCCCAGTATTTTTGTTTGTTTTGAGTTCTTTGATCATAATTTAACTCTACAAAATATATGAAGAAACTTAAAAAAGTAAATGTTACACTAGTATTTAAGAATAAGAGTGATCTTCGGGCTCCAATAATTATAGACCGATATCTATCACAAGCGTCATGTGCAAAGTATTACAGAAATATTTAAATATCTGTAGAATTATATTCATCAAACTCTTCCCCAAATTTCAGTCGGGATTCCAGTCATGTGATTTAACTATTAAACTACTTATTGAAATGTACAATATTAAATATAGACAAGGGAAATACATTGCATTTGTGTTTTGTGATAGTTCTTCAGGAACGTTTCGCACAAGGAACCACTACTAAAATTAAAGCGCAATGACAGTCAAAGACATATCTATGCCTGGATTGAAAATTAGATTAGTGAAATAACACAAAAAGTTGTTCTTGAAGGTCAACATTTATAGGTATTGATTCAGGATTTCCTCAATATTCAGATTGTTGGTTGTATATTGTTTAAAGTCCCTCTCGAGTATATTTCAATATATGGAGACGTCACCACTGCCCATGAAGGGCTGCAAAAGTTTGGTCTACGGCGCTTACGACCTTTGAGCAGGGAGGGATTTTCATCGTGCCACACCCGCTTTGACACGGGTCCTCGATTTATGCGGACTCATCAGAAGGATTGCCCCATTCAGTCGCCTTTTACGATAAGCAAGGGGTGCTGACGACCTATTCTAACCCGGATCCCCACGGGAATCAATGTTCAGTATTGGGACCTTTCTGGTTTTGTTGTGCAATAATGACATAACAACAAATCAAATTCCATACTCTTTACGGATAATGCATCTAACACTGTTAATTTTTATTACTGTAGACAATGGCAGAAATATGCTAACTCAGTCCTTGATATCTGATTTGGAAAAAAACTGCATCATTGATCTAAGCAATGGGCTATTGATATTCAAAGTAATATATGCCGATTTCATCCAAAAGAAAATAACACATCCCATAATTACTTTGGTAACAATAGTCACGCAATTAATAAATCAAATAAATATACACACCTAGGTCTTAATTTAAGGCATATAGCTGGTGATGTCATCATACATACAAGTCATTTAAGAAACGGGAGGTAAACGGTTCAAATTCTTACGATACTCAAAAACACATTGGATCGTGATTCTCTATGTTAAATGAAAAGATGAAGATAAGAACAGCGATCAATCTCGTAATTCCTATAGAAAATACAAATCAGAGAGATGGGCAAACATGGATCCCTGGATATACCAGCAGTGAGATCAGGTATCTAGGAGGAGTAAGCATCTCCTTTCGACCGGCCATATCAGCTGCGAGCCCTATATCTTGATCAGGTACACGAAGTGATAGTAGTTAAATCGGTATGTAAAGAACGGCCTAACAATTGATATGAAACAGGTCAGAAAGCATTTTACCCAATGGCAGGTTGTACTGGCAAACTAGATCGATATAACGACCACAAAATATGCAAAATGCTGCCTTTAAATAAGAATGTTGAAACCCCTATAACATCAACTTATTTGTCAGTCACCTAGCTCGATTTAAAAATTGATCTTGCGCGGAACAAGCTCTTATATATCAAGTCAACTGAGAAACATAAACACCATATGATGATGATAGAATACTAATACATTAACATGGGAAGTTGACGATGGCGAAGGTGAAATCATCCCGTTTGTCATAAAGTTGAGGTCTTTGTTTGCCGTTAACATGTATATTCAATAATCAATCTAAGAAAGAAGCAGATGTGGAAGACTCTGTGGCGTCATTTCATTCATTCGATCAGTGCTTGAATATGCATATGTTTTGGGGGTTTAGTCAACAGTGTGTGAAACTCTTTGAGGATATTGAAAGACAAGCTGAAAGGATAGATAAAAGGAATATGATGTAATTCATTCAGGAATAACCTTTATAGTGAATTAGGGTGTGAACCATTAGATTCTAGAATAAAAAAACACAAAGTGACAATAGTGTACCAACATCTTACCGTACAATACTAATGACTATCATTTATATCAAATGATCGAGATATGCACAACGTCTCAGAACAAATATAACCCAAGAATCTACAGATATATCAATTTTCAATCTGTGAACAAATTCCTGCATAAATAATTTTGTGCAAGCAACAATACAAATTTGGAATATAATAGTTTATTAGATGAAACAAAAATATCCTAATTTATATGCTTCACTCATTTAACTCAAAATCGATAATAAATCTAATGTAAAATAAAAACCTTAATTAGTTTTGGGAATCGCTGAGTACATATTTTATATGTCATCAAACGACATAAATTACCTAAATGCTGATCTTTGTTAATCACATTCTTACTGGTGATCTCCCATTATACTAGAAGACTGATAAAACTCAGAATGGTTCCCGCAGTGGTGCCTGACGGACAAACAGACGGATGGACAAAGAGATGAAAGTCTTCACACGGAAACTTAAGTTATCGTGTGCCATAGAAAGTGCTTATGGACAGATGGAAATCTAAAAATCGAACGGATTCTTCCTCTGACTAATCGGATAATTGCGTGTAAAATTTACGAATGTTTTCTCATATAATCGCAAGTTATTCCGTGCCATAAAAAGTGCTATCATCTATTATAATTATACAAGAAATTCTAACTCCCATAACTCAGTAATAGCAGGGTCTATAAATCCGAAAATCAAAAAGGCTTTTCCTCTACCTATTTCGAGCATTCCATCCAGTGATAGCTTGTATTCGCAAATATAAAATTTATGAAAATCTTCTAAAGGAAACTTAAAGAGACACTACAACTCATATCCCACCACTTAATCGTTTTTTAAAACAATTATCGATAAAATTCCAATGTTGAAAATTATGAACAATTTGAATGCATGTATTTGCTCTCAACAACACTTTAATCATCGGAATTGGAACGGTTCTACATGCTGACACATTTGAATGCCGATTTCCATCACGTAATTTTAAATAGCAGCATATGTGGGTTTTTTTTCTTCTTTATAATGAAAATTGTCTGATTTCAATAACCCTTAGGAACATTTCATTTAGATACTGAGTTCACTTTGTCAGTTATGAGGTTATTCGCTGTTTCTAATTCATTGTTTTACGGTAACCCTTGTATGACCAAGCAGTGTTTGAAACTAAATGTGTGGTGCTGAGATTTGGCACTTACTACCTTATCAGACAGTATTCTCAATAATCCGAATGTGGTTCGCTTACCTCTTGTTTATCCAACAGTTATACTGGTCCCCCCCCCCCCAGGTAAATGAGTTTTATTTCGTTCTAGGTTACTCCTTTTCTCGCGGAATCTATCAAAATTCTGGGTCTATCCAACGCATGATTTTCCTCACTGGACGCCATGCTGCAATGTTTTCTTTCTGTGCGCATGCGTTCTGAATACCGAAAGGCGGGAATGCTAATGTTTTTTTTTTATATGGACCGTAAAAAATAGTATTAATGTTTATGATAAAAGGAGAATTTTCAACTTTAGAACTGAGAAAGCTGTGGTATTGTCATTTCATTATTTTGGGCAAAATGAGTTGTAATGTCTCTTAAAGTTATCATGTACCACGTACCATAGAAAGTGTCAACTAACGGACATCGTGGTTACTGTAGGGCATCTGCCACACGACACTAATAATGCACTGTATGTGGTGATGATTATGAGGTAGTGTTACTTATTACTTCGTCCTGCTTTTACTTCTGATAAAAATGAGTTATTAAATTGTTTGTACAAACTCACTGATCTACCAGTAATTTTTCAAACTCTTCTCAGGGGGAAACGACGATTTGTCAATAGGTGTTAATGAAAAACGTTTTGATGTACATACCCAAACATACCAAAGTAAGCGAGTTTATTAAAACTACCTGGTATCTTTTTACGATAGTATTCAAATTCAAAAATAGAACATATATGTAATTTTATTATTTTGTGTCGTCTGTATGATGTAAATCCTTGTGTATTCATCTCTTCTTTTTCACTTAGATTTAGTATCTTTTAAATGTAACTTTCACAATAAAACGACTCCTCTTATATCTGTATGGTTGTTACATGATAACTTACGTATAGAGAAGACGTTTATAGACTTTTAGCTTGCTGTCTAATGCTTTTCTGTGTTGAGTAAAAATACTTTATAGACCAAGCTCAACTGGAGATTCATTTTGGGGACTTGAAATGTCAATGTCATTTGTCAAAGTGACCACAATTTCACTTTTCAATGCTCTGGGGCAGTTTCTTACACATATCCTGTATATTCTCTTTACTAAGTGTTATCTAAGGAGATAACAGTCATGCAGGTAAGATTTGTTTTCGATAGAAAATCAGCCAATTTCCATACTATTGTTGATTTTCATGCATTTCAACAGCAACCATATTCTTTTTTTCTTTTCACTTCAAGTGACGTCATTGGCTTTTGCAAAAGCTTTTAATTAAATAAATATATATATTGTGGGAACTTTATTCACTAGGTATAATAAAGAAATTGGTAATTTATTAGGTACTGAAAAATGTCATATTTCTATAAATGTGTTGTCAAGGACAAGCACCCCTACGCTTGTATCTCCTCTATATATTTCTGATGCAATGATTCTCCTAATATCCAGAATTACGTTATACATATTTATAAAGCAGCATTTTGTGGCGGAAGGATTGTTTAATAAAAAAGTTCTACATTTGCATGATTTTACTGCTTCCGTTTTATCCAGTATATATTGTCAATGTACACAACGTAAATATCCCGATTTCAACTTTGTACTTTATAAGTCGTAGAGACTATGATTGATTCAAATTTGTAAATAAATTAATTTGGTTGATATAATTTTCCAAAGAGTACACCTATTCTTAAGAACATTTATATCAATTTCCCCGAAATTTAATATTTTGGCCAATAATTCCAAAATTTTATCTATAACGTTAATCTCACTTCTTAACGTTTACGGTAAGACTTTGTAAATAATATGTTCTTGTAAATTCTCAAATTATATACGGCGATTTTTTCCGTATCTTAAGTGCAAAAGTAACGATAGTAGCTTTGATAAAAGACATGAGCATGCATTTATTTGATGCAATGATGATTTAAGCACTATGAACCCATTTTGTCATATTTAATTTCATATTTCCCCTCTAATGTAGAAATTAAAAATATATTTTAAAAAATTGACAAAGGTGTGAACTTCTTCTATGTATTTCTGCTATGCTACTGAAAGAAAATATGCGATTTTTTCTAATGTTGATATCTATTTCTGTTTATGGAGAAAAAGGTAATAACATACACATTTTCTTTGATTATTAATTAAATGAAAATTATGTTAAGTGGAAACTAGCAGTTTTTCTACTTTAAATCCTTAATAGTGCAAATGTAGAATAACTTAAAATCATGTTTGTATAATGTGATACCAAAATTTAAAAGCCGAGTCGGTGCAGTACATGTAAGCAGGGCGAGAAAAAAAGAAACTATCGCCCTACATACTGCTCAGTATGTGAAAGTTACAAGTTCCATGCAATGAATATACATAATATTTTACAGTGTACTTCAAATATTGATCTTAAAAGCATTTCACGAAAAACTATGTTCCTCATTTATTATGTTAAATGACACCTTATTATGGAAATTATCAAATTTATCCAACAGAGTCAATTGATATGAAGGATATACATGTATAAATATTAATATTTAGAACAGATTCTCCCATATCATCACACGCCGCGGATCCAGTTACAGCGAACTCAGATGTCATGGGTAACCCTACATATCCTCAAAAAGGAATATCGCAATATATATTCAGCTTCACCGTAAACAAACAATATCCGCGAAGCCTCAACACCCCCCCCCCCACTCCCAAAAAAACAATTAAAAAAAATTACAATCCTGTTTTTTTCACGAAAATACGTACCCACGAATTTAAATGCTCTACGGCCATGGTCTGGGGCTTGCGACGGTGTTTATTGATACGTTTGGTGTATTACATTTTTTTTGGTAGTACAGCTGTTTTATAATGTTCACTACTACTAGCTGTCAATGGAAGAACATTAACTCGTGTAATTTACAATACTTACTTCAGTGTTACCCTGATATCCAAAATGTCTTCCATTTGACCGTGGAATAAAAAGGCTTTCTCTGGACACATAAGTACATGTTGAAACTGGGCCTCGTTTTGAATTGCCCATTGCAAAGCACAGGGAGTTTTGTTCAGGAAGTAAACCCTTACCTGGAAAACAATAACAAAGAATTCATTGCACGGTGTGAACTACTACTGTAACAAGGATGTTTGGATGCAATAAAGAAAAAAATAATCTGAAATTATCATTTTACAGGTAACGCCCAATTTCAGAAAATGTGATGTCTGGGCAGATTTAAATGTATATTTAATCTCTACGTAGGGTCATAAAAGAAACTTTTTCCTTCATTTCAGAATGATCACTCCAACAATAAGTGTAAAATTTAGATCTGCTGCATAGTTTGATAGCCACAGAGAATCACGATTGTAACAAGGATGTTTAGTTTTAGAATAAAACACTTACATCTCCAAGTTGAAATACCGTTTGGTCTATGTAATTGGTGCTCACTACGTATCCACCTTTACAAAATGAGTTATCCCTCTAAATGACAGTGTATATGTTGTCTATGAATGTAACCGTTTTGTCAAATTATAATGGCCACTTTTGATATTCCGGAAAGTACAGAATTTTAATTCCATTGTAAGTTGACTTTCAGTTTCACGTGCAATGCTCGAGTGATCATAAAGGTACATGGGTATCTTGCTTGCAGAAAAGCTTGAACAGATTACTAGAAACTTGTTAATAATATAAAGTTCAATGTATAGTAATTGATTTGGAAGTGGCTGGGAATCAAGCAATGTAATAAAACTTAAGTAACTCAAAAGTACTTGTTTCTTAACATTCATTTGCACCCTAAGAGTTTTATATATATATATATATATATATATATATATATATATATATATATATATATTGTCAAAGGATATAAAATAATTTAATAAGAGAACTCTTGCCAATGCGCCTTTCACTTCAGTACATGTAGCCCAAGATGTTACTTTACCCTAGAGCTTGGGCTGTAGTGCATTTGTCCTAGATTCAAACATTTGATGGACCTGACTTACACAGTACACATTTTCTGATTTATTGCTTGCAATATTCAACAGACTATTTCAACCCCCTAGAGTTGATCGTACCGTTACATCGGATTATACATTTTTAATTCAGGTTCTATTGCTCAACTGGCAGTTTTCAATGTAATGTGATAGCAATACTTGGTGATATATCATCATATGACATTTTTTTTTTCTCACAGTATAAATTACATGTATAATACATTTAAGATTAACTTAACCTCATGGTGATCAATGCGCTTTTCCAGCGGATTTGAGAAAGCTGCAATTTGTAACCACTTGGCCATTTTCAGATTCCTCAAAGGCCTTTGAATGCAAGTATACAATGTGAAAGTATTGATTTTCAGTCTGCATTCGTCAGAGGATAGAGAACAATTACTGTCCTCATTTTCCTGTTCAAACATCTCCATCCATGCTTTGTCGCTGTGGAGGTCAGTTTCACTGCGCATGACAACAATATGGCGTGGATCGTAAGCGCAATGGCGATAACGCAATTCACATGGTTTGTTCAGTTTAATTCCATGTGGCCCAACAAATATCACCGGGCTGACGAGGGAATCGGACTCTGACATGAAAGGATTATCACTTAAATCCCAATTCAGAACGAGACACACAAGTTTTTCTTCTCCCTCTGGAACAGCTTTGGGTGGTATCGACAACGATATTCCCATATCATCAAGCACCAGACAATCTCCTCTTGAAGTCACATAGCGAGCCACTGATACAATAAGCTTCCCTCCCACTGTTTTCTTACTACTCCGCTCTGAAACACTATACATAGCACCATAGTGAAATGATGAACTAGTGAATGCCTCGCCACTTTCCCTCCGAAAAACAGAAGGTGTGTCCATATTGTTTAAATTTTGATCTCTTTTAACATTTCGATGGTCCTCAAAACTGGTTTGAGGCGCGTCATTTCTGGAAGGGATATATTCCTCTATTGAAGGCAAAGAATTAGAAGGCACAGAAGTAGGGTAAAGAACAGACGACTGGTAATTTCGAATCTTCTGGCGAGTGGCGTGGTCATCTGTACTTTTCCTTTGCGCATGTTGCACAGCATCTATATCGTCCCTTCTGTGCGATAACTGGAATTCCCCCCAGTTTGGCCTTTGATCTTGTGTAGAGTCGTTGCAGGAGTGACTACCCGAGATATGGGGCCATTTTTTTCGCTTATTACGCTGTCGACGAGAACAACTATTCCACATGAGAAAGAAAATGCCACAGGCGACCACCGTCGTTGCCGTACTGGCCCAGATGACATATTTTGAGCATTCGTTATACATTCCTCATGCTCCTGTGAAATAAAGAACAAATATACAGAATCAGTTGGATGTAGGCGCAGGTCACACTTCATGTTCATCTCAGTGAATTTTCTATTATTAGTAACCTTGGCAATTTTTCAAAGACCACGACAGGTATTCTCGACTATAACCCTTTCGAATTCATTTAAGGGGATACGTTTGCACAAAGCTTGATGCAGCCTTAGAAGGTGATGCACAGGCTCTGCGTCAACGTTACTTACGGTGGTGTTGCGTATTTGTCTTGCTTCAAACTAAAGGCAATAAAATATTTTAGATGGATATACTCTGCAATGAATGTATGCCAATTTTACAGTCACTACAGGAGATTTACATTGTTATCATCTTCAGGAAACGTCAGTACAATTCATATATTTCAAACAGTCGCCGGATAGCTGAAAAATTGCTCAGGCGACTATAAATAAAAAACAAACAAACAAACATATATTTCAACTGCTAATCTGTAGAGAACGGTCTAGTCAGAAACGGAACTCAATGACCTTCATCGTGAGATTACATACTTTCTTTTGTTATGTTGGCAAAGTGCTCGAACATTTAAAAAAAACAATCGATTACCCCATAACTGATAAAAATAAAAGCTAGCCGGCTGTTCCGGTAAACATAAATAAGCTTAACAGATACTTTCAATAAAACAGTAACACTAAAACCCATTGACAGTTGATACATTGCTGTTTATCAAGATGTCGTATAATGATATTACTGATGTGGGCGAGGCTATATTTACTTAATCCAGGATTTCACCTAACTAAACAAAAAGGTTCGTGTGCATGGCTAAAAATTTTCACGTGTCAAAATGTACATTTCATATATATCGAAGCACTGAACAGATTTTAGGAAGATGCTCTTGAAAGATACTAACCGTATAAATATATTTCAGTACTTCTGCGGTGAATGGGATTAAATTAATGAAAGTAGCAAGTCCCCGGATGCTTATATCGAAAGCTAGAGGAAAGATATAAATGTCAAAGTGTTTCATGATTGGCCGAATTTAAGAAAAGAGATGTTTATATTAAAAGAAATATTATAAGTATTAGAATTAGTTGTCGGGGTAAAACTATTAAGTAGAATCGAGAAATGGCAGAGGGAATTATCTTAAAAGAGATGTATTTAAAATAAATGGTGTACATGAAATTCACTGCGGATCGCTGTGTTGTGCAAAGAATTAAAAATACGACCTATAAAAGCAACGGGACCTTAATCACGACCCAGTCTTTGTAACGAAACACGAGGAGCACACAAAGGACGATTTATTGATAGAGAGGTTTCATACTTTGATTATGTTTGATATCTTGTTGCCCGTTGCTAGAATCAAAGGCCTGGAGGGCCACAAAGGCGTCGAGTGCAATATCATATACATGTACATCAGTCTGGGTTTCTCAATAAATTTAGATTAATGATTGATTATTTATTGCTTTCCGCCACACTCAACAATTTTTCAGTTATCTGGTGGCGTCCTGTTTTTGTTGGTGGAGGAGAAAACCCAGATACAATGCACCTGGGAAAAGACAACCAACCTTCCGCAAGTAAACTGGCAAACTTGCTTACATAACGCCGCGGCCGAGATTCGAACAGGCGCGACAGAGGTGAGAGGCTTTGTGATTTTTAGCCCGATGCTCTAACCACTCGGCCACGGAGGCTCCCAAATAAATTTAGAGGGTAGCAGGTGAAATTAGAGAAAGTAGGAGAAAAAATGTTTGAGTGCCGCATGAAGCATTTCCTTGTTTTTAGGTACGTACATAAAGCATTAAAATCATTTGTAAAATGTCAGCAAATTGTGTTTATTTCCATGAAAAGAACGCTTGGACTTAAGTTGCTTATCCTAACAAGTTCATGCCCTCCTTTTGCTGGATAGTATCTCCTGAAGACTAGTTACTTCACAAAGGTTAATTAATAACTTCAAATTGCAGATGAAAATTGCTGAAAAGAATATCGGTCGTTCTGAGTGAGACTACTTGTTTATAAAAGTTATATCTTCTGTTCATGTATGATGTAACAATTATACGGTATTAACTCTCTGTTTTCAATAATGTCTAACAATTCAAACGCTCAACCTAATATGTAGAAAAGTTATTGGAAATCTTAACAATATTTAATTCCTTAATTAATGCTACCTGTCCTAAGTTTCTTCGCGAAATAACCTGTTATATTCTTCGTGATACACACGCTACTTTCGTTTTGCTTGATAGAAAATTGGGATCGGGATTACCGAAAACGGAACCCAAAATAGTCTTTGTTTTGGAATAGCCACCGAACCGTGACATTGCGCAATTTCACCACTTTATGACTTTAGTCTTTATCTATTTCTACTGATCCGAAATAAGGATTCTTGATGAAACTACGAGACTATAGATATAAATGAAAACCAAATTTGAGCAGGTTATCTAGTAAGTATGTCATGTAGCACACATTTCGTGGGAAAATCTATTTTGTAGTAAATCCATCCGCAAAAAAAAAAACCCCGAACTTCTCCTACCAAACAATTGTTATTTAACTAATGGGCAATGATATAATAATAAACAACGCCACTAATAACAGAAATGGTATTCTGCCTTCAAATATCAATTAAATTCAATTTTCAAAGCCTTGAATCGTAAGAAACATTCAAAACCAATAGGCACTAATTTGATTTCGCCCATTGAGATTGACTGAATGGCGGTGTAGCTGCAAAATTGTGCACGATAGCTAGAAGGCTCTCGAGCAAGCTCGACGCCGTAAAAATTCAATTTACTTTTGATTCCAAATTTGAGCTTTCCACTTTTTTGTTTTGGTTCAAGATATAGATTGTATGAATTGTACTATATGTCCTTGCATAGGGGATACTGTTTTTTTTATATGGGGTGAATAACTCGTCTATGGAAAATACACGTACATGTATAATGTATTTGACATCAATTATCTATTCGTGGAAAGTAGGCTGCACTTTATATTTTTTTAATATTTAGTTCTAGAATTACTCATATCTAGTTTTCGTTATCCCCTTTGGGATCCGGGTTGTTAGAATAGATCCTCAGTACTCCTTGCTTGTCGTAAGAGGCGACTAAATGGGGCGGTCCTTCGTATGAGACCGCAAAAACGGAGACCCCGTGTCACAGATGGTGTGCCACGATAAAGATCCCTCCCTGCTCAAAGGCCATAAGCGCCGAGCAGAGGCCTACATTTTGCAACTCTTCCCCGACAATGATGACGTTTCCATATGAGTGAAAAATCCTCCAGCGGGACATTAAACAATACATAATCAATCAATCAATCAATCTTTCGTTTCAAATGCATGTATGAATTTTTATAACATAAAGGAAAGATAACTCTGTATTTCACAGCCAATGAAAGTGAGCACAGAAGATACGACTCCTAATGAATCTGGGAATGTAAAGAACATAAAAATGTAATATTTATAATAACAAAATTATTCTTTTCAAGGTGTTCAAAGAAATAATTCCGTCAAACAGACGGCGTTGCTGCGTAGATTGGAATTAAAAACCAACAACAAAAATGTTTTGAGTGAATTACTGTGTAAACATGAATTTATTCATCTCGCTATTGCTATAAATTTATTCGTGGGATTTTCAATTATTTGAATTCCATATAGGCACTCAAGCTGTATATATATATATATATATATATATATATATATATATATCCGCCACTCGTTTTCAGATACAAAAGGTCAAATTACCTATAATCCCCCAGTAACGACGCCGTCAAACAGAACCCGAAGCCATAACTATTCATAATTGGTCGTTGCAGTGAATCGTACCAAATCTAAATTCAGCGCATGGAAACAGGTAAGTATAGTAGATAGCAATCACAGCTTCAATTCTCTTTACTCTTCATTGCTAAGTGCATATACATCTTACAACATTATAGCAAATTGAACATGCATAATAATTACAATTACCTCAAAGCTGAAAATAAAAGACCAATTCTTACAAAGATTCTAGCAGACGTGAATATGATAGTACAATGATAGTTAAAAGGAGAATGACGGTAGAGATGTAAAGATTACATGATACAGGCTTGTTAACTTTACAAATAAATTTTCCAAAAAGACAGTTCTTTAACATTGTTCATTTTTAATAGCTGTATAAATTTGAACGTCGATGGTTTATTCCATTAATGTAAATCGAACCTGATAATATACACGGCATACTAACAAAATGTGGTATTCATCGTCGGTTTCAGTAACAAAGTTACAAAATCCTTTTTCACGTGGTACAGTTTTATATCTGCCAGTTTCAATGGATGAATCCTGTGATGATAACCTTTTGAGATAGATTTTCTATACATTTCAAGAATAGATTTTTCTAGGTAAATCTACAAAAACTGGACGCTACCAGATAACTGAAAAATTGTTGAGTGTGTCGGAAAATCAAACAAACAAACAAAACGTTCCTATCATGTACATATATAAATAAATCACCGAGTTTGCAAAATCTGATGACATCTCAGTAGGGTGGAATTACTTTAGCATGTCAACGTCTGCCGCCACACGGGACCTCCGGAATACCCATGATTCTCATTTCTATCTCCAAAGCTTTCGGCGAAGGAGCAACGTCTTAGATTTGACGCGACCATGACACGAGCGGGGCTCGAACTCATAACGTCCCGGTTACGAGGCGAACGCTATACCAATGAGCTACCGCGACCGGTGAATCAGTTAACAGATATAATGTTTGATTATATACTGTTTAAAGTCCCATTCGAGAATTTTTTCACTCATATGGAGACGTCACCATTGCCGGTGAAGAGCTGCAAAATTTAGGCCTATGCTCTGTGCATATGGCCCTTGAGCAGGGAGTGATCTTTTTCGTACTACATCTTCTGTGACACGGGGCCTCGGTTTTTGCGGTCTCATCCGAAGGACCGCCCCATTTAGTCGCTTCTTACGACAAGCAAGGGGTACTGAGGATCTATTATAACAACCCGGATCCCCACGAGGCATGAACATCATATGTAAATCATAATGGAATATTGCTGCATAAATATGGGAAGTTAACGATAGAGAAACTGAAGTCAAATCTATGATGCTGACAACTGTTCAGATGTCAAAATGGTGTACAAATGCTGAAACAAATCGAGTTGAACTCAGATTTTTAGCTAAAAAATACTTTTCAAACCAGTCACGGTAAACAAACAATCCTGAAAAGTACCTCAGTTATGTATAATATAGTTTATTCCTGAGCTCAAGGAAAACTTAGGTACTGCATAAAAGCCAATCATTCTTTAAATACAAATAAATACATTTGCCGCACTAAACTTTAAGACACAATGGGGGGGGGGGGGGGGGGGGTAATTTGTTAAACTTGAAAAGTAACAGAGGAAGTGAGACAGGGATGTATTCTTGCAAATGAAAAATGGAATACGGATTTTTGTGCTGAGAGTTGTCTATACCGTAATATTTTTTTAAAAATTTAATATTAGTTTTAAATTTATTTGTTATTTCAGTGGACATTACATGTATGTAATACATTATTTGTAATTATTTCTTCCCCTCTAGTCCCATACTTCTCTTCTTAATAAAGCATTCGAAAATCTTCAGACTTGCATTTGGAAAGTTTACATACACCAAGAAAAGAGCTACTCTGGAATAAAAACAAATTACGGACGTTTTCTTCAGACATGTCCAGACTATATTGATATATGTATTTCTCTGAAATCAAAACATGGATGGCTATGTTAATGTATTCACTATTTTAAAATCTTTGTTTTATTTGTAGCACTGCTAATGTATAAGGGTTGTCTGAAAAGTTCGCGGAAAATATCTGTGGGGTTCGCATTACACGCCCGAAGCCAATAAAATTCTGAAAATCTAACACTTTGGGTAAATTCTAATAAATATGCAAATATTCTTTGTATTACGACGAATATTAAAACTGCACGTTTTCATTAAATAAAACATATTTTGATTCACAGCACTTTACACTCTTATTTGATATCATGTCACAGCAGTAATGAGACGTCATTTTGCAAATGTTTTAATTAGGAATGGTACCGTGTTATAATTGTTCAGTATGAATGGTAAATACGTTACCCCAAACATAAATAATTAAATGCGTAAAGTCATGCCGTGTCCTGGAGCACCGGGTTGTTATAAAATTTTGGGTATGGGCGGGGTAATCAGTAGTGACAGAATTTAATTATTTAGGGGTTATATTAAGTAAATCTGGTTCTTTTGAAGCTGCAAAACAGAAACTAGCTGATAAAGGAACAAACGCATTGTATGAAGTTTTAAAAAGGGGAAGATTGCATAATCTATCAATACAGTGTCAACTTGATTTATTTGACAAGATTGTTCAAACTATATTGTTATATGGATGTGAAATCTGGGGATTCTCAAATATGGCAATAATAGAACGGGTTCACCTCAGATTTTGTAAACTTCTACTACATTTAAAACAATCAACTCCGGATTTCGTGATATATGGGGAACTTGGTCGATATCCTATGGAAATTCAAATAAAAGCTCTCATGATCTCTTAATGGTCAAAGTCAATGTCTGGGGAAAAACAACAAAAATTGCTCAATTAATTTATAGATTAGGATTTATTGTAAATCAAGAAACAAGTGGGAAGAAAGAATGGTTTGAAAATATAAAGAGTATCATGAACCATTGTGGAATTTCTAATGTTTGGGCTAATCAGCGCATTGATAATATAAAATGGTTAAAAGCAAAAGTTAAGCTTACATTGACTGGTCAATTTAAGCAGAGTTGGCAAGCTACTCTACAAACTTCGCCAAAAGCTTTAAATTACAGAATATACTAAATGAATTATTATTTGAAAACTACTTTAACATCTTATCAAGAAACGATGCATACACTTTCTATAGATTTCGGACACGTAATCGTCATTTACCAATAGAAAGTGGACGGTGGATGAATATACTAAGAAATTAAAGAATATGTAATTACTGTGATTTGAAAGAAATTGGAGATGAATTCCATTATATGCTAAAATGTAAGAACAATCTATTGAAAGAAGAAAGAAAGAGATGCTTAAAAGTAACTCAAATGCAGAATACAAATATCATCAGCTTTCAGCAAATTATGTCTAATAACAAACACTGTTTTTTAAGAAAATTGTATTCTTTTATAAGGAAAATCAATGGAATTTGCTCCCCAGCATAGAATTCCCATATTTCACATTTATAAAACACCACTTTAGATTTCCATTGCGCATGTATATTTTCATCACACTATATGTAACAGTATAATTATAATCTCTGTATACCAATGTGAAATGGTGATGAGATTTTAATAAATGAATGTGTGTGAATGTGCGAACGCGACAAAATGAATTGGTATACTGCTGGAGTTGTACCGCGTGTCTTTCAGACATCGCCGTTTTTAGATGGAAGGACGGGCATATTTTACTGGGTTTTCAAGTGCTGTAATACCCCTATATAGCCTTTATCTCGCACCTACATTGTATTTCCTCATTTCCCCGTATTAAATCTGCTCTGCGTAATCAGCGATTCTCCAATCTAACTGAATGGAAATACGCAACAAAACAAATTAAAAACACTGACTAGTCTTGAGAAGTATTGAGATGTATTCAATAAATGCATGAATGGGAAGTGCATGGAATTAAATGGTGAGAAACCGATGTGTTACTCCTTGTATTCTCAACCTGCCGTGTAAAAGTCAATATATCTTTTTTATTTTCAAATAGGTATACATGATTTGTCGTGAATTTGTGGAAGTTAGATAATTTAAAACCCACAATTTCAAGCAGTCCGCAGCCATGTTCTCGTAAACAGTATTTGCAAACTTTCCGAATAACCTGTGTACATGTATATCATAATTTGTATATGTACATGTATATAATAATTTGTATATATACATGTATATTATAATTTGTATATGTACATGTATATAATACTTTCTGGGTGGGGTCGTAATACTTAACCATTTTTGAAAAACCGGGGATGGAACCCGTATGACCCCCACAAATCAAAGACAAGTATTTACTAAATTACAAAGGTACATGTAACACACATATCGGGTCTGGATCCTACTGATTAATGAATGAGAACTGTTGCAAATGGAATTAAGGCAGAGATAGCGGTTTCACAAAATAATAGGAAATCTTAAAAGATGTAAACAATAAGGGCTTCTCCTTTTGCATTGTCTGTGTGATAGCTTTTCTAAGTTCTGAGAGATTCCGAAAACTGTTTCAGCTTTAGATTAGATTTAATAAAATGATCATATATTACTCTCTTCCCCTGACATCGTGGGTTCCATTACGCGTAAACAAGGTCACCTAAAGTGTGCATATTTTTAGATTGTAAACACAGGGGCACGTTGCACTATGCAACGTCATTTGGTAAGCAAGCTTCATGCTGTTGTATTTCTGTCATTGTTTCAATATTCATAAATTCTACGCATATTCAGTTATATACCCAAGAAATGTTTGTTTGTTTTACGTCCAGTCGAGAATTCTTCACTCATATTGAGACGTCACAATCTGTAGTTGAAGTACCACAAATTTAGACCTATGCTTAGCGCTCAGGGCCAACGCCTACCGTGAAACGGGATCTCCGTTTTTAAGGTCATATCCGAAAGACCCGTGATTCTCACTTCTAAATGCCGAGCGTTTGGTGAAGGAGCAATCACTACCTATTTTTTTCCGTCTAAGGTTTGACACGGCCATGGCACGAGCGAGGCTCGAACTCACGACCTCCCGGTTACGAATAAATGAAAATAAACAAAACAAAACAAAAAATACGCAAATAATAATAACAATAAATAAATAATAATAACAATAAATAAATAATAATATATTTAAAAAATAATAATGATAATAATAATAAATAAACTTTTCATTAATAGGAAAGACTGTTTAAAATTAAAAGTATGAAAAGCTGCTAGTGCAAGATATCCTGTGTTCACTGAGCACACTCAACATTCTGCAGACCAGTCAGATTACTTAGAAAAGGAGATACCTTTAAGACACCATTTAAAACAATAAACGGAGTCTTAGAGGTATTTTCTCTATAATAGCTAATTCATACATAATTGCACTTATATACCTGTATGTATAAAAGTTTATTATATCAAAAATGTTCAATAAAAATCGCTGTAACATGTTTTCATACTATAATACACGTACTACTTCAATATCGTATCCTTAGCTTTCATAGCAGTATAATTAAATTTCAAAAGCCATTAATTAATTCTTACAAAATGATAGGAACGGAAAGGAATATACTAGTTGAATTACACCGTTAATTTTTTGCGATAATATGACATTGCTTAGGCGTCGTAGACTACTTTGAACCGGGTGCCTCGAAATGATAAATAAGAAAATGGCAAAAACAATGGATATATATATATATATATATATATATATATATATATATATATAAGAAATAATATTGCATGTAGTTTATGAAATAGTAAAGTTTTGGTAATCTTTATTCCGACAAAATGTGAACTTAACTACCGCGATACCATAGGCCCTGGGCTATATGCAGTTACTCTTCGGCTTGCCATAACAAAGTAAAACTCTGTGAATTAGTGGAAAACGGTCAAATAAAAAAAGAGATGCACATCTCCATTGTTTAGTCAAATAATATACTTTTTTTCACTATTAAAAGGTATATAATTAAACAGTGCATACATTATGAAGTATATTATAATAGTTCTTGAATACACGAATTAATATACTTCATATAAACATGATATCGAAAAATGCAATACGGTTTTCAACAAAAGGAAAATCTGGAGGAAAGATTTCAAAATTTGTCAAAAATAATATACGTATGCTTAACTGAAAAGACACACACACACACACACACACACACACACACACACACACACACACAAACCAAAAAAAAAACCAAACAAAACAAAACCAAAATACCTTCCAGGGTAACACAATGACTCATCAAGGGGGTTTCTATTTCCGTTCAAATCTATCCAAAATAGGTTCACATTTTTAAAGTATACTGCATGTTTGTTCGAAATCACTGTGCAAAGACTGAATAATGTTGACGCTGAAAAGGTTGTCACATCTATTATAATAGATTACAATACCGAGGTACCCTAATGAGTGGCTCCTAGACCCTTGATCGCCTTTGGCGACACAGGTAAAAAAAAAAACGAAGAACACCTGTTGGAAGTAATATCTAAAGTCAAAAAGGAAAAAAAACATTGTGGAAACAGTTTTCCAGGAAGGTCAATATATGCATATCGTTATTACTGGTGATATTTATTACATCTTCCAATCAATTTGAAAGATAGGTACATTCTTTGTAACTCAGAAATATATAGAATAGAGCGGAAATCTGAAACTTTCATGTTGTTTTCTTTCTCGTCTTTTGACACTTCCTTTAACAATTTCAATCTTACTCACGTCTCCATATGAGTGAAAAATTCTCAAGCTGGACGTAAAATAATAATCAGTCTTACTCAATATACAAGGAAAATATTTGTCGAACATTTCAAGTCACAATTGCTCAATATTTATATCCATTCCAGAAATGCAGAAACATCGGCGGAAAAGAAGAATGATACGGATTTTGAAAACTGATAGGTGATTTGGCGGTAGAATTTTTAAAGGACGGTTTATCAACAATACGTTCACTTGATCCAAATTCTCACACTATCTGCCTTTCGGAAAAAGCATTTATATCCGTTTTCGGACCCACTAACAAGCTAAAATTGGTATATTTTATTTTATTGAGAATTGTTTTGTTGCAAAAATATCAATCCCCGACGCACTTTGGTGTATCGTGAAGCCTTACAATTCAACAGTTAAAATCACGTGCTAGACGTTTGAAATACGGATAGAAAAAACAAACATACGATAGCGTAGTGTGCCCCCAAGATATTGATTTTCCTGTATGTTATGTGAAACGAAATATGTAGGTAAATAGGCGGAGGAAGAAAACGTATAACTCCATGTATATGACCTTACCTTTTAAAATTCGTATATACTTCCCACGAAATGCTGATTCTTTACTAAATGCACTAATATTTCAAAATCGTAACATTTCTTCTACGTCATTGATGAAATTCTGAAGGGATCGAAAGACTGGCCAATGGTAATTTTACTTCCGGCTTCGTACATGCATTTTATCAAATTCTATTTATAACTACCCTTACCTGGTATACCGTGATGATAAAACAAGGTAGGATAATTAAGTGGAACTACCAATTACTATCACCGGACTGAATACTTCATAGTAAAGTGTACACTATTTTCTTTGGGTCAAAAATCTTACATGTACAAAGAATCAGCCAGTAAATTTAATTAATTTGCGGTCTGTTTAAGGAAGCACGTATGCAAGTTTACAATTAATAAGGAAGTAATTTCTTAAATGACTCATGTATATAATACAATAACTGATGTGTACAATAATATCTATGTATATATACTCTGCAAAAAAAGAAACGCATAATGGATTTTTTAAGATTTTAGTAGATGTATTTTGGATTATGATTTTACAATAAAAAATGTAGATATTCACTAGAATTGTTTCAACTGAAAAAAATTACAGTCCAAACCTTAGATATTGGTGAAAAAAAAGTCAGATCATCACAATTAAGAACACTTCCTGTCACGTTTAAGTTAGTACCGTGTATGACCACCTCGAGCTGCCAACACAGTTCTGCATCTCTTTGGCATAGAGTCAATCAATGTTCTTACGTTATTGCGTGGAATTGTTCGCCATTCCTGTTGTAACATTTGACGGAGCTGATCGAGGGTCTGAGGCGGAGGTTGGCGCAGGCGCACACGTTTATCCAGTTGGTCCCATAAGTGTTCAATCGGATTCAAATCCGGTGATTTGGAAGGCCATGGTAGCACATTAATGTTGTTCTGCTGAAGGTAGTCAATTGTTAAGCGGGCTGTGTGAGGCCTAGCATTGTCATGTTGGAATAACTCCCTCTGTCGGTCAATTACGCGCATAAGGTGAGGTTGGAGAATTTCGTCTCTGTACCTTTGAGCCGTTAAATTGCCCGGGACATGTACCAGTTCTGTTTTACGGTCATTAGAGATCGCCGCCCACATCATGACGCTACCTCCACCGAAGCTATCCACTTCTTGGACACACGAGGAAGAGAAACGTTCATTCCTGCGCCGGTATACACGGATTCTTCCATCACGTTTCTGTAGCAGAAAACGGGACTCATCGCTGAACCAGATTCTACGCCAGTTGCGGAATGTCCAGCCCCTCAATCTGTTGCACCATCGGACTCTTTCTCGTCTGTGTAACGGTGTCAAAACTGCTCCAAAATACGGTCTTCTGGGTCTAATGCCATATTGTCGAAGTCGGTTGCGGACTGTCTGCGAGCTGATTCTTCTCAATCCAGGTATTCCGACTGCAGTAGCTGTTGCAGCAACGGTTCGATTCCGCAGATGAAAGACCCGGATGTAGCGATCTTGTCCAGGAGTCGTAATGCGAGGTCGCCCACTCCTCGGTCGGTCATTAGTAGAGCCAGTCTGCTAGAATCTGTTCCACAGCCGAGAAATTGTGCTCTGATTTACGTTTTCAGTTCGTGCAATCTCACTTTGGGATACTCCGGCCTGGAGACGGCCAATGACGATATTTCGAGTAGCAGGGTCCAACCTTGGCATGGCAGCATTTTAACGTTATGATGAATTCAAGCTTCAAACTTCGTCCTTTTATACGCTTTAATGTAGTGGTTGAATTAAGCACAAAGTTCTCGTGAAAAACGTAAGCCAAATTCCATGGCGATAGAGGTGATGTGCAATTTTAGAGAGTCGCCGAGCTAATTTGGCAGAGAGCCAAATCAAATGAACAGACGTTTAAAGTTTCATACTTACCTGTAAAAAATCAATTACTCAATTGACCATTTCAGTTTACTTGGTAAAATACATAATTTGCATTTTTAAAATTTCAAAAGGGCTATGCGTTTCTTTTTTTGCAGAGTATATATAGTTTACAATTAGTAAGGACGTAACTGATTTCTTACGTGACTTGTGTATATAATAAATAACTGATACGTACAATGATATGTAATGTAAAGTTTACACTTTAATAGTAAGGAAGTGATTTCTTAAGTGACTTGTGTATATTATACAATAAACGATATGTGCAATGATTTATCAAGTTTACAATTGGTAAGGAAGTAAGTGACTTCTTAAGTGACTTGCGTATGTAATAAAATAACTGATATGTAAAGACATATAAATAATAAAATGAATTTACACCCGGTCTAGTTGACCTCTGCGTCATTTCAACCCCGAATAATGTAAAATAGTATGCAGAAAACGTATGCATAGCAATACTCTATTATACTGTTCTTTTGATTTGCTGCTTATTATAATAAGAGATCAAACAAGCATTTCTGAGTGTATTGCAGGTCGTGCAAAGTCCCCTAACGGTAGGATAATTCAGCCAAAAGTAAATCAAGCGTAACGAAACTCAAACATGATCTGTAAATATCTAAAACAAAACCATGTATAAAATTCCAGTTAAATATCTTCATCCAATGTGGAGAAAAGTTCGAAAACCCTCAAGCACAATGACAGATGGACGGACAAACAGACCGAGGGAAACCTAACAGTCTCTCTGGCAAAACAATAAAAAGTTTGCAGTGTGTCTTGATGATTTTTTTCATTCACGAATTTCAAATCACATTTACATCTTAACTTTTATTGACATTTACTGGACGAAAGAGAGTCCCTTTGAGGTTACCTAAAAATACGAATAAAGTGGGGGGGGGGTGTTTTGTTTTGTTTGTGTGTTTGTTTGTTTTTTGTTTCTTTTTTCTCTTCTTCTGATTCGTTCTTACACACAATACATAGGTCGATACCGAGCAAAAAAGGTACATGAATGAACTAAGTTCAATAATACGGAGAGGTATTATTTTACACCGATAGTGAGACATCACAGATCGCGCGAGCTTAATTTTTTTCCTTATGATAGTTAAATCCTTTATATTTCTACAATATAAAATTATCCTATATTTCATTATTACAATATTTTGCTTAATTTGAAGTAAAAACCATCATTTATTTGCTAGATTTTTCTTGTATCGAATGTTTAATATTGTAAGTATGCTTAATAATATTCAATAAATTCTTCTTCGATATCATTTCTGTTTTATTTCTCCATTTCATTTTGTATTTATTTATAATATAACACAAAATTACTCACTTTAACTGTTGTTTATTTCAATACGATAAAAGTCCCAGAAGACAATTTTCCAATTGATATCAAAATAGAATAATGTACCAACTTTTCTTCAAGCATAAATTGTAATTTGACAAGAATACAAAATATGGTGAGTTGTCAACAATTTCACATCTGAAAGATCCATCTTTGATCTATTTGCTACCAATATAATAAAAGAATGAAAATACCGAATAGTGATCAATCTTACCAATCCTGTAAAGAACATAAAATTGAGAGCAGTACAACACAGGCCCCTGGAAACAACCAAAGTGGAATCAGGTGTTTAGGAGGAGTATCCACCCCCTGTTGACCAGTCACACCCGCCGTAAACACTATTATTTTGGTCAAGTAAACCCCCTGGTACATCACAATATGAGGGATGTTTGTTGACCGGGATACCGAAGCATTACAGGCGAGACGGAGGTTTGTATTACCTATAATATTATAACGAAACGGTTATATTGATGTATAAATTTCATATGCGTATGTATGTTCACTCCCCCCCCCCCCTCACTCTCTCTCTCTCTCTCTCAAATTAATATGTATTGTATATTATACTTGTCACTCAGATGAATCTGTTGGCTCAAAGAAATAAAGAATTGAATTGAATCTTTTATAATTATATACAGTAATAATAAGCTAACAAACCCTCTAAAAAAATCCACGGAACTCGACAAACATCATGGCCTATGTACACGTTAATGATTCCGTTTTTCTCAAACGCTCAATATTTTTTTCACGAACTGCAATTCTGGAGAAGGAGGTAATTTTTCAGTCGAAAATGACTAAAATCCTAACATAGCAAGCAGTTTTGTAATCGGAGCACGTGTAAACTGATTAGATGTCTTTCGATTTTCACAATTTTTATTTTTCAATGAGATCCACAATACCTCGCAGGCCCGCAATTTCACTTGGGGGGGAGGGGGGGGGGGCACACCAAAGTAATTTACGACAAAAAAAAGTGTTATCGACAAAACCATTAGTGAAATGATAACTACATAAATATGTGCAAGCATTGAGGTGTACGTCATGTACATAAATCTAATTATGTACATAGAATCTAATTAGTTTCCAAGAAAACCCCTCAACTTTAATTTTAAGTTTTGTTGGGGGTTTTTTTTTGGGGGGGGGAGGGTGGGAATGTTAAGGATTATTTTAAAATCTTTTTTGTTTTTGTTTATATCATTATCATTTTGTTATCAGTCATTTCTGAGTCATACGGTATTTAGTACTCGGTAAACTTTCCAAAAATCACCAGTCTCTGTTCACTTTCACTTACGAACTCCTCAACTATTTTTCTGGATTCAGTTCATCAGTCTCATTTTTATGAACATGCAATAAAAGCAAATTGTTTGTTCGCATTTGGCTCATTGTTGATCTCAGTGATGTTTTCAATCTTTTCAAGGCGCCAAATGAGCGCTCACTGGTAGTGTTAGTTGCAGGAAGTACCAAAATTAGTTTGAGAATTTTTAGGATCTCGGCAAACAGACTTTTTCATTTGAATGTCAAAAAAATTCAACCACACTTGGTATATCTGGCGTAAAGTCTTTTGTCAAAACAATCTTTAACATTATAAACTGGTAGTGAAGATCCTTTGGCTTCAAATCTGTATCATATAGGGTCGTGACAACATTGAATTCTTCAAACGTTTGACCTGTGCAAGCCTTAATTACGAGGTTTTCAAGATTAACATAAACTTTGTAATCTGGTTGGTCAAAAATAGATTTTATGCCAGCTAAAAGCAGATCTAATGCCTCGTAGAAACCTTTCCTATACATATCTACACACGATGAAAAAGTATGTGCTGCTGTCCCATCATCAAGTTTACGAGGAATTTTCCGTTTTCTATGAAAAACAGGATCATCGATGTTCATCTGTTTTGCTTTTTCAACAACGTCCTCGCAAACCGAGTGAAGATTGTCTCACCTCGGAGGCTTTGCAAAGCACTCACTGTCACTGATGCCATTTTTTGACCATCACTCGCCGAGAGATTTAGAGCCTGCAGAGCCCTTTCCAAATTATCACAATAACGTAAAGTTTTTCACTTAGTGAACACCCAAAGAAGAAATCAAACCTGCACATATAAGCAGCCATTCCCCTAATTCTGTTTCTCATTTCTACCTCATGCACGTATTGGAAGTTTTCATCCCAAATATTTCTTAGAATTTCATAGTTTGACAAAATACTCAAAAATGTGACGGCTTTTATTGTCCATCTTATTGGACACAAAACCCTTATTCCCGCTGATGTTTTCCCTAGATTTTGGGTATTTTTTGATGTACTGAAAATCATCTTCCTTTTTGGAGCTTCTGTAATCAGCTTTCTTTTGTTTGTTTGTTTGATGTTTTCCGCCACACTCAACAATTTTTCAGTTATCTGGTGGCGTCCAGTTTTTGTTGGTGGAGGAGAGAACCCAGATACAAATGTACCCGGGAAGAGAACACCGACCTTCCGAAAGTAAACTGGCAAACTTTCTCACATATATCGGCGCGAGCAAAATTCGAACCCGCGCCGACTAGAGGTGAGAGGCCTTGCGATTTTGAGCGCGATGCTCTAACCACTCGGCCACGGAGGCCCCTCTAATAAACTTTGTTATATCCTTTGTAATGTCCAGAGTGTCTCTAAGCAACTTAAATCCCTTAATAGAATCACTGCAAGCTAGGTTAAGAGCATGACCATAACAGTGTGTGTAAAGGGCTCTGGGTTCAAGTGCATGAATTTGTGTTGCAACACTTGTCTTTGAACCAGCTATAGAAGCAGCCATGTCATAACACTGGCCTCGTACTTTGTTGATAGGCAGGTCGAACCTCAAAAGGGCATCTTTAATTGCTAGGGTTATTGAATTAGCCCCAATGTCAGAAAGACAGTACATCCCTAATAAATCTTCATGAGCGGTAAAATTTTGATCAATCCATCGAATGCATAAAATAAGTTGCTCTTTATTGGAAATATCTCGTGTTTCCTCTGCCATTATTGAAAAGAATTCAGACGATTTGATGAACCCAAGAATTTGTCGCAAAATCTGCAACCCCATCACCTGCAAAATTTCATTTTATATATCTAGAGCAACATACGTATTTGTCTTACGTTGTAGCCATTCCTGAAGCTGAGGATCGCGTAGTTGCTTTTTCCCAGTTTTTAAAACCACTTGATATGAAAGGTTTTTCTTTCTTGTGACAACTGAGAGTCTTCTTCTGAAATGATTTTATGCAAGGAAAACAGAATACAACATATTTGATTTCTACATAATGTAACCAAGACCAACGATCAAACTAGGAGGCATTGAAAGATTTCATCTTTTTACCGAACGTTTTTGCTGGAAAGAAAATATTGCGTGGCTGATTTGGGGTACTACCGATCTCTGGTGTATGCCATTTTTCATGTACAACCTGGACCTTTTGAAATGGTATTTCTGAGATGTCATCTTCTGAAGAAGAATCAATAAAGGAAGCAACCTTAACATGTTTGTGTGTTTCTTTGTTTGCAATGTCCCCCAATTTACCTGTTTCAATAGACTCCTTATTTGTGTTAGACTCCAGGAGTGGGGAAGGACTATCTTGTGATTGTTTTGGTTCAAATGAGCAATGAGGTTCAGAATCCTCAAAGGATAACCTCGAACGCTTTGAAAGAGCTTCCTCATGCTTGTGAATACAGGCAACATAATGATTAGGTGTCCAACCATCTATTTTTTTTTGGTTTGTAGCAATTGTTTGCGTCCACATGATGTGGATAGCATCCAGATATTCTTTACGGCCAGCACGGTCAAGAGGAACAATAAGCTTATTATGATCTTGTTTGTTTACACCAGGGTTTTGCACCTCGGGGAAAATCGACATGATTGGTTTCTGCAAAACGTTAGAAGCTACGAACATATGTAAAGTCTTGAATAGTATCCGTTCTGGGTTGTTTTTATTGTTTCCTTACTTTCAAAGAAATATTGAAGTAAACTTTTGTTCGTGGACATGGTCACAAAAGTGTTTTCATTCGTGTAGCGCTTCAGGTTTGAAACAAGTTCAAACACAATTCGCACCCTCATTTCCCCAAAATTGTCCTCGTGTACAAACACAAAAAAGAGAGATTTCTGAATAACCAATACCATCACCATATATCTGAATCGGGATCAGCTCAGAAGGAGCTTCATTTGGATAAAGCTCTGAGGAAACTGCATCTTTTCGAATATTCGAAACACTATTAGGTATGCTTGTTGGAAGAGGAAATTTCTTAAAACTTTGCCCTTTGAGTCTAACAAGAAAACTTAGTGTTCCCCATCACTTTTGTCCTGCATTCCTTGCTTCTTCGTGCACGTTTTCGAACAATGCCTTTCTTTCGTGATTAGAGCGTTCGCTTCGTAACCGGGAGGTCGTGAGCTCGAGCCCCGCTCGTACCATGGCCACGTCAAACCTAAGACGAAAAATAGGTAGTGATTGCTCCTTCGCCAAATGCTCGGCATTTAGAAGTGAGAATCACGGGTCTTTCGGATATGACCTTAAAAACGGAGGTCCCGTGTCACGGTAGGCGTTGGCACGTTAACGAACCCTCACTGCTATGACCCTGAGCGCTAAGCATACGTCTAAATTTGTGGTACCTACAGCTGTTGAAGTCTCAATATGAGTGAAAAATTCTCGACGGGACGTAAAACAAACAATCAATCAATCTTTTGTCTGTCCTGGCATACATTGTGAAATATAATCAAAGTTAAAACTGTGCGGAAGGTTGATCTTACACTGATACGATAGTGTCTACTCTTGGACCTAGAATGAAACAGGGTGAGGGGGCCTCCGTGACCGAGTGGTTAGAGCATCGGGCCCAAAATCACAAAGCCTCTCACCTCTGTCGGCGTGTGTTCGAATCTCGGCCGCGGCGTTATGTGAGCAAGTTTGCCAGTTTACTTGCGGAAGGTCGGTGGTCTCTTCCCAGGTACATTGTATCTGGGTTCTCTCCTCCACCAACAAAAACTAGACACCACCAGATAACTGAAAAATTGTTGAGTGTGGCGGAAAGCAATAAATAATCAATCAATCATATTGGGGGTGTTACGTCACTGATAAATAGTATTTCACACAGTGTCGGGTTTATCTTTACCATAAAAACTGTGATGATAAAAAAATCAAAAATTCATCATATTAGCTTTACCAAAAGATTTTAAATATGTACAAACGTTGATCTGGCATTTGGTCATAAGCATTTTGGTATCAAGACGAAATTTATATGAACAAGGTATCTAATGAATTATTAGATCTTGAAAGTTAGTAAAGGTCACACATATTAGATACCTTTTGATCAGTCGTCCCTTGCGAGATTTTTTCACTCGTATGAGTCGTCAACAAATTCCGGTAAAGGACTTTAAACGGCACTTGAACAGTGAGGGTACTTAAGCGTGTCAATGCCTTTCGCGACACAACTTAAGGTCATATCCGAAATATCCTTGACTTTCACTCCTAGTGCCGGGCACTTGGCAAAGGAACAGTCACTACATATCATAGGTTTGACGCCAGATGCGGAGCTGGGAACGACAACCGAACCATTACGTCATGATTACAACCTTTTGGATGATGCCCTAAGAAATGCTAAGGCATTAAGTGGTTTCCATAATATTGTTTTATTTAAGCTAAAGGACAGTCACACTGACTGACTCCGAGTTTCATTGAATTAAATGAACTTTCTGCTTAAAAATAATTATACAGTACACTATATGTGAATTTTACTATATTAATTTTTGGGGGAAAAAATATTGGGGCCACGACCCCCCCCCCCCCCCTTGCCCCCCCCCCCCCCCCCCCGGTTCCTACGGCCATGCCTTGAATGTCATGTAGGGTTGTTTGTTTCGAGATGTAAGGGATGAGTATAATAACCAAATAAAAATCATTTGTATAATCACCGCCGCTGGAGTGTATCACGATCTTCAACTCCGACCTGATGTCAGTAGAAAATTAAAAAAAATCATTAAAAAAAATAATTTTTTGATCAATTTTTACATTTTATTCCAAAAAAAGTGTTTATTTTTTAATTCCTGATCAGTGTGCATATGCAAGAGGAAAATCCTGTCTGAAAATAAAGATAGGGTCCTATTCATAAACGACTTGCTTCAGTGTTAAAACGTCGTGGGTTACGATTTTGCATTAATTATTAATAGTTATGTGCACCAAGAGAAGTTATATACAAGTCATGACCTTTGCCTCTGTGACTTGAAAACCAGTGGGGGTGATCAGTATATTAAGTTTGGCGTCTGTCAGACAGGGCTCTCAAGATACTGATACCGGTCGCGGTAGCTTCGCTTTGTAAACGGGACGTTGTGAGTTAATTCCAGCCCCGCGTCAAACCTAAGTCGTAAACATAGATTGCTATGACTGCTCCTTCGCCAAACTCTCGGCATTCAGAATAAATCAATATAAATAATTTACTCCTTAGATAGGGATCTTTAGCGTGACACACATGAAAGAAAACCTTCCCAGCAATTACGAAGTTGACTTCATAGAGAGGATCCGTTCGGCAAGACATGTCACGGTAGCTCAGTGGTTAATGCGTTCGCTTCGCAATCGGGAGGTCGCGAGTTCGAGCCCCAAAGTAACAGGTAGCGTTGCGAGTTCAGTGTTCGTAAACACATACGGACCAATCACTCCATGTGACGACATGGCACACCAAACCGTTAATTTTTCACGGTGCAGTGCAGTTCAGACCACTGTGCAGTGGTCTCTCCGTGTAAAAATGAGGCTGTTCATTTCCCCAGAATCTCATGTTTTGTTTGGATGTATGTCCAGATTGCAGGGAAAGTGATTCGTCTGAAAACTAAAATTTTGAAATGCCTCTGCGAAATTGTCAGCAACGTCTGCTGTTCAACGACAAAAATCCAGTCTTTGAATCTGATCCGAGACTTTTATCAACGATTACGGTTAAAGATATACATATAAAAGTATCATAATAGCACAATTTACAACAAAATAAAACTTTTTAAGCTAGTACTACTTTGATCATCATCGTCGGTGTCCCAGTGCCAAAATGCTACAAATCCCGAAAACGACGGGTTTTTATAATCAAAAAGGAACTTTTTTGAAGAATACATCCTTAATTTGTCAATTTCGCAAATTTGCTTGTCGTAAGAGGCGATTAAATGGGGCGATCATCGCTAAAAAAAAAAACTGCGGTTCCGTGTCATAGCAGGTGTGGGACGATAAATATCCCTCCCTGCTCAACGCCCATAATAAGAGGTGGGATAAAGCGCTTAGGAGGAGTAAGCAACCCTTGTTGACCGGTCAAACCGGCTCTAAGCTCGATTAAGTAAACCGCACCTAAAATCAGAATGAAAAGAACGGCTAACCATTGTTATTCATATCAGACAGCATTTAGCGTAATGAGAATACCATTCGCGGTAACTCAGTGGTTAGGGCGTTCGTTTCGTAGCCGGGAAGTTGTGAGTTCGAGCCCCGCTCGTGCCATGGCCGCGTCAAACCTAAGACGTAAAAATAGGTAGCGATTGCTCCTTTGCCAAACGCTCGGCGTTTAGAAGTGAGAATCACGGGTCTTTCGGATATGACCTTAAAAACGGAGGTCCCGTGTCACGGTAGGCGTTGGCACATTAAGGTAACCTCACTGCTACAGCCCTGAGTGCTAAGCATAGGTCTCAATCTGTGGTACTTAACTTACTTCTGGGATGATTAGGACATCATATATAATTCAAACTACAGCCACTCAGACGTCATGGGGTCAGGCTTTATCTTCCAACTTGTAGGCCCTAAATAGTTTCTCCATACCACTGCACTTGCACATGCATTCTTTGTTAACTTTACTACCTGTGTTGATTTTTTAAAATAGACAATATGTTCTTGTGAAATGTAGAAAAATAATAAACATGTAGAAATAATTGTTCAACTGCCAACAATATATTCAAACTAGGTCACAACGCTCATATATCCAACCAAAGTACATGTCATTTATTTGTTTTATTCAATGACATGTTGAGATGGACCTTGATATTCATATTTAAAACAGCATTAACATACAACTTTGCTATTCACTTAGAAATAGTATACTAATAAACCGGAAGAAACCATAACCCAACTCCTCATTCCCTCCCCTGTCACCACTGCTCTGAATAAAATGGGGAAAACACACCAAAGAAAAACAAACAAAAAACAAAACAAAAACAAAAAAAACCAAAAAAATGTCACCGAGTAATCAATACTAAAAAAAAGGTATTAATATTTTAATCAAGATATCCTGAAATATTTTTTATTTATTTATTTATTTCTGAATTCATTGACTTGTATTTTGGCTAAGGAATATTTTGTTTTACTTTCACTAAATTAATTTATTTCAAAATAGCAATAAAATAAAACACGTATTGTTCCCAAAGACATGTTAAGATGGAACTATAACATTTCCATTTAAAATCCTTATTTCAATAAAAAAAAAAATGAAAACATTTTTAAATATTGAAATTACGTTTCATAGTTTAAATCTCCGTATAGCGCGCCATACATTTTATCATCGTCTGGAAACTTCCCTTCAAAATTATCAATCGCAGAGCAAATTTCAATGTGCTGTCGTTAACAAGTTTATATATATTTTTATATTGTACACAGTAAAGAATGAATACGCCCTTTCTTGAAATGCAACCACATTTTTTTTTTCCAAAAGATATTTCCCTAAAAATTTAATGTTGAGCATGCAAGCCGATACGGTTACTCACCGGCTAGGCCTAGATATATGACTGAGAAGAATTTTATTTGCCCGTCAGTTCTTAATAAACATATTCAAAGCATTGCATTTGTAATAAATATTAATAGCATAGTAATAAATTCATATTTTAAGTTTCATAAATTCATTTACAAGCACAGGAAAACCACAATGTGATGATGGCATTGTACGTTAGCATTGTACGGCAGCCGGTATCACGGAAATTAATTAGTTTCTGAATTTTCCCAGTGCACGGAAGCCCATTGACAGGTATTTGAGTAAGATTATTTCCAACAATATATATATATATATATATATATATATATATATATATATATATATATATAATATTAGAGGGACAGATTTGCAATATTCATCACCTTAATTTTATCCATTATGTAGCATTCTGATTAGCGTTTTATGTTTTCATTTTGCGACATGTATTCTTTCCACCAGCATCATTAGCGTCGAGTATTTATTATTATGACGTAAAGATACGGTGGATTGACATGGGGGGGGGGGGGGGGGGGTGCTTGGAGCGGCTCATATATAGTGTACATGGCACCAAAGTCAAGAAGACCCCTGGATTATATGGTTAAATTCAACAATCTGAATTAGATTGACTAGAACATAGGCAAAATATATATTTTTGAATATATATATTTTTGAATATATATTTATTGATTAAGCTAATTTTTTCTTGAACCTTAATTTGCATATTTCAAAATGATTGCCCAGTATGTCGGTAATTTGCATAAATCAAATTGTTCAAAATAATACATTTACCACTGCCAAATATCCATATATCTATGGTAAAACTAAAGAATATTTGTAAAATTTCATGATCTAATGATGAATAAAGTCAGTATAAAGATATTTCTTTGAATAATTGCATTAACTTTTTAACTGAATTTATTAAAGTATTAGTTATTTCCTAGGATAAGGTGGAATTGGATATGGGTTATGCCTATGATATATCACACACACACACACACACACACACACACACACACACACACACACACACACACACACACACGGAGGTTTCAGATTTATTTCCGCATTTGAAATTCATCATAGAAAATAGATATGTAAGATCTACTTCTGAAGTATAATTTTACCATTCTGGAAATCAATTAACAATGGATATTCACATGATTCTTTCTCCTCTTCATAAAACACTCATATTTTTTCACCTTCATAAAACAATCATACTCTATCACCTTCATATAACACTCATACTCTGTCACCTTCATAAAACATTCATACTTTCTCACCTTCATAAAACACTCATACTTTGTCACCTTCACAAAACACTCCTACTTTGTCACCTTCACAAAACACTCCTACTTTGTCACCTTCATAAACCACTCATACTCTGTCACCTTCATAAACCACTCATACTCTGTCACCTTCATAAACCACTCATACTTTATCACCTTCATAAACCACTCATACTCTGTCACCTTCATAAACCACTCATACTTTATCACCTTCATAAAACACTCACACTTTGTCACCTTCATAAAACACTCATACTCTGTCACCATCATAAACCACTCTTACTTTGTCACCTTCACAAAACACTCCTACTTTGTCACCTTCATAATACACTCATACTTTGTCAGTCTGCCATTCAATTCTTTGTACCATCACACGCTTCTTTTGAATTTGTGCAGAATTCTTATTCAATTAGTTTGGAAGGATCCTAGACTCAGTGAAACTTGGAAGAAGTTATTGCAATTCGATCATAATAAATATATTTTTCTCCTATTTTCTTAGTCAGATTTGATTTTAATTCATTAAATTTTTGTTCGGTGTGACTACAAAGGATAGTAAGAAAATTCAGAATTTTCAGATACATCTTCTATATGTTCATTGATCTGCATGATTTCAATAAGATTACGCTCAAGATCTTCAAGGAATAAACTCTCTAACTTTACTGCTTTGTTGAAATTAACAGTGTGACATTTAACTCCCAGACACGACAAAAGTCCAGAGTTTTGCCAACCCTTTAATTAAGGATACAAATAAACACTTTACAAAAATAGAACACCGATAAACCGGTACATGATACGCCCACATACCTCATTGACTCCAAAAATCTAAGGGCAATAACCCCTTCAAACATTTTGGGACAATATTCCCTTTGTAATATGCACATTTACACATTATGGTCTTTCTTTGTACCAAGTTTCATTAAATTTCACTAAGGTTCTAGTAGGAGTTGCGAAAATAAAGTATGTTGTACAGAAAAAACTAAGTCCAAGGGTTGTAAATTCTCTTTAAAAAAATGGACAGTGTTACCTTTGTACGTAACATGTACATCTACACATTGAAATCTTTGTACCCAGTTACATTACCCCCCCCCCCCCCTCCGCGGGTTTTGAGGATTTGCGAAGACACGTTAAGGGGACAGACGGATGGTGGCGTCATAGTGTGGAAAATGATGGGATTTTATGCTTACAAAACATGTACAAAATTTACACATGTAACTTGTAATTTTGTCAAAATTGCACCTGAAATTAAAAAAAGTCTATGTGATTTTCACCTTTACAATGATCTCACCTTATATCCTATGAAAGAAATAAATTTCATGGGATTTTCCACCATGTGTGATTATAACTTCAAATTTTAAACTTGTTATAGGATATAATATTCCATTTAAAACAAAGAGGGAAAGCAGTTTATGTGGACATGGTAATGATAGATCGAGTATCAATGGACTGAAGCATGCATTGTCTCACGCTGCAACATCATCGAGAATTTGATTTGAATACCTGAATGGCTCAGTTAGCAATATCTATTTTCTGAAGCTATACATAGTAAGTACTGGGTATCATAATTAAAATGTATGTAAGCATTGCTTAATCGATCTCATAAGATAATTCAATTTTTTTAATTTAAGCGCTTGAATCAATTCAAATATCAATATGTTTGCCTATCAGCTGCACAATACATATAAGCAGAGACATATATAACAGTCTGGAACTAAGCAACTCTCTCTAACCCATTGCAGGGACCATGAAATCTCGCAGTCCGTGAATTGGCGAGAGAGACTGTTTTGAGTCAAGGCGCCATATTATACTTGTATTGACTTAAGAGATAAACACCTGTTATTCCTTACCGCATCCTGTTTACATTCCCAGGGTGTGTAAGTACGGTTATCATAGACTGAAGTTATTACAATCCATTTAATTCCATTTATTAGGGGGAAATGGTGAACAATCAAAGCATTTTAGAGTGTTGGCGTTTCTACATGCTTATGTAAACACATGGTGCTTGGATGTTTGCACTGAATCTAATTATGTTTGTTTTTTGTTGTTGTTTTTTTTAAATCAAACGACCCTTACATTTCTGCAAATAGTTTGATGTCTTCAAATACTCTTTTTGTGATAGTTTAGACATAGTGCCAGTAGTATTTTTGGAATAAAAAATAAATACGTATTCATTTCTCAATGCAGATGACGTTAAAGTTTTGGAAATTTCGAAACCGAAAACTTTGCGGTTATCGTTAATATTATTATGAATACTAAATCACTGTTAAATATAACTTACTAACGTGGTATTTAGATATTTTCATTCACTTACCACAGTTTGAAATTTCTTTAAAGGTGTTTTGAATATACACTACATTGGTTTCTCTATGTTCAAATCTTTGGCAGAGAATTTACGGTACATATTTGCAAAATTTAGGCCTATACTCAGCGTTCAGGGCCTTTGGGCAGGGAGGGAACTTTATCTTGCCACATCTTCTGTGACACATGACCTCGGCTTTTGCGGTCTCATCCGAATAACCGCCACATTTAGTCGCCTCTTACGACAAGCAAGGGATACTGAGGACCTATTCTAACCAGGGTCCCCACGGCATCACATTAATTGGGAATAGGTGAAATGTAACCTTCACTTGGATCTTACAAACATTCCATCACTTAATCTTTTATGCACCATTGGTGTCGTCTATATAGTCTAGTACCCGCTTGCATTCGAAAGGCCTCGGATACTATCATATCGTCTGTATTATTTGTTGATACGGACGCTTAACTCAAAAACTTTAAAACTGTTGCGTAAACGTTTCAATTGCGCGATGTACTTCTAAAATAATAGGATTGCGGATACTTTTGCGTACTACCTTAAAAAGGATTGCTACCCCACAAAATTCAACTGGAATGAACTCAAAATGCATTTATATTCCCACTCTAATTGTATGAAAAGTTGATGATAACGAACTCCTATAAAGGGTAGAGCAAATACGAACCTCATATCAGAGGTGGGATCAGGTGTCTAAGAGGAGTAAGTATCCCCTGTAAATCGGTCACACCCATCGTGAGCCCTGTATCTTGAGTAATCCGTAATCAAAGTCAATGTGCAAAAACCAGCCTCAATTGGTATGAATATGTCAGACAGAATTTTACCCAAGTGACGGATTGTGTTGGTAGACTGTAATAACGACCATGTAGTCTTTTTAAATGAGACTGTTGAAACCCCTGTAACATCAACTTGTTTGTTAGTAGCTTGAGGTATAAATTTCTTCACTTCTTAAGGAGTGTGGATCTTGAAGAAAGTAAACTCTGTGATTTATAATAGATTTTAGATAATTTAAAACATCTCATATTTTGCTCACCAAGACATAGTCAGTTTACCGTGAACATTTGATCATTTTCAACTTGGTCTCCCATAAAACGCGTGGTGATTGGGTTTTATTGAGTCACATCGAGCGACAAGAATAGAAAGGAAAGCAATGAAATTTGACAAAACTGAAACTTATTTACACTTGGACAGAATAATAACTCTAAAAAATCTTTTACAAATAAAATATGCAGACTACATGCTCTTTGTTATACTTATCGAATATAGGTTTCGTCTTATCATCTGCTCGACTGTGCTTTTTGGATTTGTTTTTATCTATTCTATTCTTTTTTTTTTTTTTTTTTTTTTTTTTTTTTTTGGTTTTGTTTTTGTTTTTTCTTTGACTTGAGCATCAAAAAGAGTACCATTTTTGTTTTATATGTTAAAATGTTGTTTAAAGAAACCATACCAAGCGTACATTGATCATCCTTTCCATGGTTTTACGCACGCAGCTTAAGGCTATTGGTCGATAATCATTATAATCTGTTTGGTCAATTCTACGTTCTGAAAGTGTTGCAAAAGTGATAAATATCCCGTTACCAGCGCCTCTATTTATTGGGGTTTGTTATTATATGCAAACCTGTGGGTAATATTTTTAATACCAGGAAATATAATTTCATCTCTTGTAAATCAAAAGGATAAGATAACTAACATTATCAATCTCGTAATTCGTATAGAAAATACAAATCAGACAGATGGGCAAACACGGACCCCTGGACATACTAGAGGTGGCAATAGTTGTGCCGAATCTGACGGACTCCACTGCTAATTGGTATGCCTTCAGTTAAAGAGAAATAAATGTCGTAGTACAGGGATTAATTCAGTCGACCATCAGATTAGGTTTTACAATTTTTGTTAAAATAATTCAACTATAACGAAAGTGAGAGTTAATGTGTACCTACTCATTCAATGACCATATAAAAATTCATTTTCCTACGTTCAGGCATTATAGAGAAAAATCCGCAAAACTACATTCGGCACAAAATCTCGTAAAAATCAGTCTACTCTGGTGATTGTTGCTTTACATCCCGTCGAATATTTTTCAATCATATTGAGACATCACTAGATTTAGGTGATCTACCACTAATTAGACCTATGTTTAGCGCCCAGGGCCGTAGCAGTGAGGGTTCTTCAACGTGACAACGCCTGACGCGACCTCCGTTTTTAAGGAAATCCATAAGATCCGTGATCCTCACTTCTAAATGCCGAGCATTTGGTGAAGGAGCAATCACTACCTATGTTTATGTCTTTGGTTTGACGCGGCCACGAGTGGGATTCGAACTCACCCCCAATCCAAGTTATAAACCGGTCACGTTAGCTCAGGGGTTAGAGCGTTCGTATCATCCCGGTTTCTATTAAACCCCGTGGTTATGCGCAAATAGAATGCATTTCAACACTGAACACCGGAGCAGAATGTCAGAATTCCCCCACGTTTTGAGTTATACGACACACACATCTCTTAGATTTACTCGTTGTCTCGTTTTCGCTTGTCACTCATTAAATGTTAAGTATTCAAAACTGGCCATATCAGTTGTAAACAGAGGATGTATTCGGATTATCAGAAGTATTTACCTATAGGAGAGAAACTATTTCCCGGAAAAAATCACTTTTGAAAATCAATGTTCATTTGTTATTTTTACCTTATATATTTTTAGAGTTTTCAAATTTGCATTTTGAATCAAAAATTTCATATCAGCAATTTTCAAGTTAATCTTCAAAGTTGACTAAAATAGCATTTTCTCAGTAAAAACTCCTATTTTTGCATGCACATTTGGCCTAGAAGTCCTTCAGGGCAGGCCTCTCCCTAATAAAAATATGGTATTTTGATTTATGACTATGGTTTTGATCTAAGGAATAGTTTAAGATAGGATTACAAAAACAAACAAACAAAAAGACAACAACAACAAAAAAATAAATAAATAAACAAAACAAACAAAACAAAACAACAACAACAACAAAAACAAAATAAAAAACAAAACAAAAGAAAACAACCCAACAAAATGCAAAAACCTATTTCTTTCATCGTGGTTTACATTTATGCCGTTTACATTCATAGTTAGTATAGCTCAGATGGTTCTATCCAGACGTTCACAATCATTTTTTTAGTATCCTGGTTCGAATGCACCTGTTGGCATATTTTTATCATTTTAAAATTTTCGACTGTATAAACACCATTTTGATTTGTTTTTGTATACAGTCTTGTGTATTTTACTTCAGTTTCTTCCTTAAATGCATGTTTGCTCTTGATATAAAAAAATGTTTATGAGAATTTAGATCATAAATTCTCTGTAACTAAAGGTAATCAACCTGAACTATACCTCAGTGTAAGCACACTTTGTTCGAGAAAAAGAATCATTTACTCTGTGTTACTCGATGCAAGCGTCACGGGAAAAAAGTTTTAAACCTTGTACATTTTGAAATACAATCTCGCCATGTATCTTCCAAAAAATACAATTGTTGGGCTGATAAAGTCAAACAGCGGGTAGTCCTATATCTGGCTGGTACAGCGATTGCAAAGTAGGTGCTAGAAATGTTGGGTGCTGTGCCCACGTTGCTTCTGTTTAGTGGTATTTAGGCTATGCTCGTAATCAGCCTCACACACTAGTTCTTTTCCAAAACTCCAAACATCCAAGATGCCACAAATACTCTTGAATGAATCTCATCGAACATGGTATTGTATTCATTCAATTACGGGAAAACCCCAAACTTTTTTTATTCCAAATATAGACAAACATACAATCACTCACATACACACATGCATATCATGACTGGAAGTTATGGCAAAATACTGAGAGATTATTATTAACATGTATTTTCAAATAAACATTTCCAGTTTAACCATCTACTGTTGTATACATCAGTTTCGTTCTTTCTTTTGTACATTCTTCTTTCAAATTCATAATATGTTTTCAAGTACTTAACTACATTCTGAAATATCAAGTCTCGATATTTCATTTGGAATATATATCTTTTGACAAGCAGTATTATAAGATTAATGATTTCATCTTCACTAGAAAGATCTAGTATAAGTGTACTTGCATCCAATTTTAGTCTTTTTCCAGATTTTTCAAATACCCATCTGAAAGAGACTATAATGGACAAACATTAGGGCAATAAATAAATACATGCAAAATTGTTTCAGCTTCCATTTGACATAAAGAACATGGATTATCATCTCTGATTTATGACAGAAACAATTACTTATTTGTGCCTACGATTCTATGAATAATTCTAAAATTGAACCAAAAATCCTTGTATCTTTTCTTATTGAAAAGTATTTTTTATGAATCTGTTTCCAACCAAGTTCTTCATTTAACTTGAGCTCTTTAGTCCACTTTGATTCACATTTTGGTTTATCATACTTAAGAGAAGATAAAAATATCCCATATAATGCCTTAGAACCTTTCTTATTTACTATTTTCATAAAATCTGGCTGAAAAGGTATTTTAGTGGAATTTGACTCGTAATTTTTAACATTGGGCCAATAATGCCAAATTGCTCTTTCTATCCCCTCATAAAAGTGAAGGGGGGTTTAAGAGAAAAATTTTCAATAATATTTTCAAAACACATGAAATTACCATTACCATCAAACAAGTCATCTGCAATTGTAAATCCCTTTTTAACCGAGATTTAAAAAAAACCAAACAAAAATAAAAAACAAAAAAAAAACAAAAAACATTGTTATGCCATAAAGGTTCCACTAAGATATCTCCTGGGTTGGAGTCGTGTGATATAATGTTTAGATAGTCTGAAAAAGTATTTAGGACTCTTTCCAGAAGCTGTTGTTGATATTGTTTGCTTTAACTTTAGAGTATTCTGACCCAAAGTGGGAGGGATGGACAATATTACAATTTGTGATTTCAGTGAACAATTGAATCCAACCTAATTCTGTATGAAATAATCGTCTAAACCATGTTAATTTTAGAGATTTGATAAAGAGTTCAATATTTGTCATTCTAAGACCACCATCCTCTTTTGAAAGTTGCATTGTTTTTCTTGAATGTTTTTCTGTTTTGTTATTCCATATAAAATTATCAAAACGTTTTTCTAATTCTTTTATCCATTTTTTATCAGGCTGTGGAAGGTCAGTAAACAAACGGGTGATTTTGGATAAAAGCAAACTTTTAATTACTGTAATTTTTCCATTTGGAGATATGTTTCTTTTTAACCATGATTGTATCTCCTTTTTAATGTATTGAAGACATTTGTCAAATTTCAAATGTATTATGCTTTTTAGGTCTGCAGAAAATATTATTCCAAGTACTGTGTATGGTTCCTTTGTCCACTGAAGTCCTGTTTCATAGCATAGTGTGTTTGTAGAGTTAGCTTTAGAACCAATCCATAAAGCTTTTGTTTTTGTGATATTTGGCTTAAGCGCTGAAAATTTGAAAAATTGAAACAGAAGATCTAAAGAACTCTTTAAGCTTTTGTCTGAACCATCTAAAATATTAGTGTCATCAGCATATTGACGTAAACATATTTTTACTTTGCTAATATTTATTCCTTTGATAAAAATATCATATATCCCATCATTTCTGCACATAAATTAAATATGTAGGGCGAAACAGGGTCCCATTGTCTACAGCCCCTCCCAATTATGAACAATTGTGAAAAAAATGCCATTTTTGATAACACACAGTTGAGCTTGGATCCATCTAATAAGGACCGGACCAAAATTGAAGAATTTTAGTGTTTTGTACATAGATTTCCAAGAAATTGAATCAAATGCTTTTTCAAAGTCAATGAGTAAAATAATTGCTTGTATATTTCTGTTCTGCACACATTGAAGAACATCATACATTATACGTGTATTTTCACCAATAAATCTGTTCGTGAGGTGTCATTTTTGTTTGATATGTATTAGATAATCCAGATCATTTTTTATTCTATTTGCAATGCATGCTGAAGCAATTTTATATGAAACATTAAGTAAGGATATCGGACGCCAATTCTTAAGAAATATTTTCGTTGAATGTTTTCTCTATTTTATCTTGGTGTTTGTCAAACAGCTCAGTAACAATATCTTTTATCAGCCCTTTCAATTCTTCGGTTTCAACTTAAACACTGTCGTCCTGTTTCATGCCAGTGTCATCGTAACATAGAAATACAAGATTGTAAGGCAGCGAGTTGAAACACTATTGTTTTAAGTACGAATGATCCTAGAATATATACACGTATAATGAAAATCTGAAACCGTCTATTCCTCATGTAATTAAATGTCCCTATTTTCGTGTTTTCTACATTTTGACCATGTTCCTCCGATTAACTCTTTCAATGTTTCATATCCTAAGATACATGTACCCATGAACCATTGCCCAATCACTGCATTATATCGACACCTTTTGTAACGCCTCAATATGAGTGAAAAATGGGATGTAAAACAGACAATCAATCGGAACTATTTTTGGATCTGTGCATAAGTGTCTATAATCCTGGAAAGAACCGAACAGAATAATAGATGTCTCATTTATTGTTTGAAAATTGTAAGATGGTTCACAAGAACTTTCACAGGAAAAGAAACCAATGGATTTCAAAATGTCCAGCTAAATAAACCAAGTTCATCCAACCCGTTAGAGTCCAGCAAGATCTAATCTAAACACCGATATAACAGCTTCTAAAAGGAAAGCACAATTCACTGAACCTACCATCATCAGTAAAAACAGATAAACATCAGACCCAGATCCCACTTCTCATATATCCAGGTTTGCCATTTTCTTTATTCCATATATTCACTATTGGATATACGAGATTAATAACAGTTCCTTGTTCATACTATAGCAAGCACCCGAGAATAGCCCTTCAGCAAATACCTTCTGTAATGGAATTGTCCATGATTCCATCTACTTGTTCAAATGTGGAGGATATATCACTAGGAGATTTACCTCCAACAAATAGTGTTATCAACTCAAGCTCTCTTTCCATCATCTGATCTCGACTTCATCGGCTACCTCAAGTGCGATTGTGACCACATATTTAATATTTTTATAAATAAAGGGCTCGCTCACAGAGAGTGTTACCGTTCAACAGGGGATTCTTACTCCTCCTAGGCATCTGATCTTGCCTCTGGTGTGTACAGGTATTCGTAATTGTCCTACTCACATTGTTGTATTCTTTACTGGATTGATATATTGAACACTATTCGTTATTTTTATCTAATAGCTTTCACGAGTCGCGATAGCTTAGAGGTAGAACGTTGGCCTCGTAACTGGGAGATCTTGAGTTCAAGCCCCGCTCGTGCAATGACTGCGTCAAGCCTAAGACGTCAACATAGGCAGTGATTGCTCCTTCGCCGAACGCTCGGCAATATGAATAAAAAATTACCGACGGGACGTAACAACCAATCTAAGGGATCATAATGGATTCGTACAAAATTCACATCCTTGCTTTCATTAGGTAAATCTCGGAAATAAGAGCCCCACTATATTAAACTGTGTAATGTTACTTGCGAATGGATGAACAAGCAGAGTAAACGTGTTACATATCGAACATCTCCTAAATCAGTCATCAATTAGATTACAATCCTCCACTGATAATTTATTGACATATCTAATAGTAACACTTGTAAGGTTCATGGTCACGTCCTCAATATCCATGCCTATCTTTGAGTTGACCTTTGGTGATACGTGTTGGTCACATACACTACGCATAACATAATTCTACGTGGGGTTGGTTTTCTTATCATTCTATCTCTTGAAATCGTGTCAGGATGGGATCGCTTCTATGGATATCTGCTCTTTTAGGCAAGTAGACCAACCCACAGTTATAATTTACATTCGGTGCAATATAAATGTTGCTATTTGAAGTAGACATGGCCAAGTCAAACAATAATAAATTAGACTAAGACAGAGAAATTTCTTTCCGTAGCCTCCAATTCGACATTTAGATACATCGTCGACAATTTTCCTACTATTATGCAATTGATTCATATGTCGACTCGATATTTTCCACTGAGACAAAATAAAAAAAATCTACATTTTCAATTATTGATATTTTACTCAGCATAGACGTTACTGGCAAATTAACAATTTCACTACAAACAAAAAACGCGATGACTTTAGCTTCTCTATCGTGAATTTCTCATATTTATGTGGCAATATTCCATTATTAACTGCATTTGGTGTTCATGTCTCTTGATATGCGACAGCATGTACTGTGTATGATCTATTTTTAAACTCACGCAAGCTACTGACAAATAAGTAGATGCTACAGAGCGATTCCACAGTCTCGTTGAAAATTCGTCAAAACAGGTCAGCGAATAAACGAAAACAATCCTGTCTATGGTCATTCCAACAAAGTGTTGGAAGACTTGACCACCTAAGTCTTCGTAGATATTGACAATGAGAACTCCAACATCATATTACGTCATCCTACTTTTGGTTAGAATCAAAGTTTCATAAAATAAAGTTTGGATGAGTGATAACAAGATCTTATTTTTTATATAGATAGAGTTAAAAGCTTACGATCTCTTGTGCCAAAATGTTTTTGGGAATCACCAGAGTGCTCGCTCAGAAGCAATATTTATTTCACCTCAGAAATAAGTGAACCTGAATGATTGATGGGATCAGTGGAATAGGGTGCTGCAGTCATAGTGAGAAAGCAATCTGAGGTTGCAATATTTGAAAGATGAAAAGCCGTTGCTCATCATCGTCCACTGTGTCAGTCGTAGTCTTCCATTGTCTGTACAATAATTTGAACAATACTGTTAGAGACTAGTATGAAATAACAATTGAAAAACATCGAAGTCTGGCATTTTTGTTATATTTTACATAAGCATTTGCCCAATAGAATGACAGCATTCTTTAAGGTCCATTACATTTTGTTTGTTTTTCGTACATTAGAGAATAGTTTGAATTCTATGGTCGTTATAACGATCTGATTTGCAAATACAACCTGTCATAGGGTAAATAATGTATGATGTATTTCATACCAATTGTTAGGCCGTTCTTGGCACATTGATTCTGACTACGGATTGCTCCGTTTGTCTAATCAAAGTACAGGGCTCACGACAGGTTTGATCGGTTGACAGGGGATGCTTACTCATCCTAGGTACCTGATTCAACCTCTGGCATATCCAGGGACCCGTGTTTGCCCAACTCTGTATTTTGTATTCCTTATAGAAGTTAATCACTGTTCGTTATCTTCATCTTTTCATATTAAAATATATCCAACTGTAGGCGAAGTACTACGAATTTCGACTAATGCTTATATGTAACGCTCAGGGCGGTGACCTTGACGGTTCTTTAACGTATGTGATAACGCCTGCCGCAACAGAGGACCTCCATTTTTAGTCATATCCTTAAGACACGTAACACACTTCTAAGTGCCAAGCGTTTGGTGAAGGAACAATCACTACCTATGTATACGTCTTGTTTGTAGCGGCCATGACACAAGCGGGGCTCGAACTCATCATCTTCTGCTTCTTCAACAAAAATGGTGAAAGGAAATATCAATATATAGTTATCGGTCACCCCAGTCATCCCAACATTTTTGTTAAAAACCACTCCGACTCCACACACAAGTACACCTAAGTTGATATTAAAAGATGCTAGAGTTCCTCATTGACAACATTCATTCAAAAGCTTCTACATGAGACAAAATCTCTTGTTGTAGCTTCAATTCATCATTTAGATAGATCGACGACGTTTTATCTATTAACAGTGATTATGTGTCAATTTGATATATTTCAGTAACTTGTAATAAAAGACACCACAAAGTCTTCCACATCTGCTTTGTACTTAGATGTTTTCCTGAATATAGATACTGGCGGTAAACTCACAACTCAACTTTATAACAAACGGGATAATTTCAATTTCCGCATCGTCAATTTTCCATATCTATGTGGCAATATTCGATCATCACCTACATATGGTGTTTATATCTCTTATCTGATTCGATACGCAAGAGCTTATTCTGCGTATGATCAGTTTTTAATAGAGGAAGACTACTGATAAAGAAGTTGTTGTTACAGGGGTTTGTATACTGTCTCGTCTTAAGTCAGCATTTCGCAAATTTTATGGTCGTCATAACGATCTATACTCTGCAAAAAAAGAAACGCATAATGGATTTTTTAAGATTTTAGTAGATGTATTTTGGATTATGATTTTACAATAAAAAATGTAGATATTCACTAGAATTGTTTCAATTGAAAAAAATTACAGTCCAAACCTTAGATATTAGTGAAAAAAAAGTCAGATCATCACAGTTAAGAACACTTCCTGTCACGTTTAAGTTAGTACCGTGTATGACCACCTCGAGCTGCCAACACAGTTCTGCATCTCCTTGGCATAGAGTCAATCAATGTTCTTACGTTATTGCGTGGAATTGTTCGCCATTCCTGTTGTAACATTTGACGGAGCTGATCGAGGGTCTGAGGCGGAGGTTGGCGCAGGCGCACACGTTTATCCAGTTGATCCCATAAGTGTTCAATCGGATTTAAATCCGGTGATTTGGAAGGCCATGGTAGCACATTAATGTTGTTCTGCTGAAGGTAGTCAATTGTTAAGCGGGCTGTGTGAGGCCTAGCATTGTCATGTTGGAATAACTCCCTCTGTCGGTCAATTACGCGCATAAGGTGAGGTTGGAGAATTTCGTCTCTGTACCTTTGAGCCGTTAAATTGCCCGGGACATGTACCAGTTCTGTTTTACGGTCATTAGAGATCGCCGCCCACATCATGACGCTACCTCCACCGAAGCTATCCACTTGTTGGACACACGAGGAAGAGAAACGTTCATTCCTGCGCCGGTATACACGGATTCTTCCATCACGTTTCTGTAGCAGAAAACGGGACTCATCGCTGAACCAGATTCTACGCCAGTTGCGGAATGTCCAGTCCCTCAATCTGTTGCACCATCGGAATCTTTCTCGTCTGTGTAACGGTGTCAAAACTGCTCCAAAATACGGTCTTCTGGGTCTAATGCCATATTGTCGAAGTCGGTTGCGGACTGTCTGCGAGCTGATTCTTCTCAATCCAGGTATTCCGACTGCAGTAGCTGTTGCAGCAACGGTTCGATTCCGTAGATGAAAGACCCGGATGTAGCGATCTTGTCCAGGAGTCGTAATGCGAGGTCGCCCACTCCTCGGTCGGTCATTAGTAGAGCCAGTCTGCTGGAATCTGTTCCACAGCCGAGAAATTGTGCTCTGATTTACGTTTTCAGTTCGTGCAATCTCACTTTGGGATACTCCGGCCTGGAGACGGCCAATGACGATATTTCGAGTAGCAGGGTCCAACCTTGGCATGGCAGCATTTTAACGTTATGATGAATTCAAGCTTCAAACTTCGTCCTTTTATACGCTTTAATGTAGTGGTTGAATTAAGCACAAAGTTCTCGTGAAAAACGTAAGCCAAATTCCATGGCGATAGAGGTGATGTGCAATTTTAGAGAGTCGCCGAGCTAATTTGGTAGAGAGCCAAATCAAATGAACAGACCTTTAAAGTTTCATACTTACCTGTAAAAAATCAATTACTCAATTGACCATTTCAGTTTACCTGGTAAAATACATAATTTGCATTTTTAAAATTTCAAAAGGGCTATGCGTTTCTTTTTTTGCAGAGTATAGTTTGCCAATACAACTTTCCATTAGGTCAAATGATGTTTGACCTTTTTACACCAATTGTTAGGCCGTTCTGGGCACACTAATTTTGAGAACGGATTGCTGTGTTTACCTGATTGGAATATAGGGCTCAAGGCGGGTATGACCGGTCGACAGGGGATGCTTACTCCTCCTAGGCACCTGATTCCACCTCTGGTAAGTCCAGGGGTCCATGCTTACCCATCTCTCTCATTTGTATTTTCTATAGGAACTGTGTGATTGAACACTGTTATCTTGGCCTTTTCTATCCCTCTTGTAGTGAAAATGTTCAAGGATAAGTTCATAGAAACCAAAGAGAAGAACCTTTAGAAATTTTTTTTGTTTTGTTGATGTAGTAACGAAAGAACAACAGATAAATGAAACATGTATATCCAGAAGCCTAAACAGCCATATAAGGGGTTAACCCATTCAAATGTTCAATTCTCAACCCCTATGGCAGCACTACATGAGGTTAGGACCCCCTCCGTGTAGTGGGAACTTCTTACATTATATGTGTATAGAGAATGTTTACTAAAAGTAAAGTATAGTTGTTTGCTGCCAATCCAGTATTTTCAAAAAATAATATACAATATGTATACACACCTCGTTTTTACACACACACACACACACACACACACACACACACACACACACACACACACACACATACATATATATATATATATATATATATATATATATATATATATACTCTGCAAAAAAAGAAACGCATAATGGATTTTTTAAGATTTTAGTAGATGTATTTTGGATTATGATTTTACAATAAAAAATGTAGATATTCACTAGAATTGTTTCAATTGAAAAAAATTACAGTCCAAACCTTAGATATTGGTGAAAAAAAAGTCAGATCATCACAGTTAAGAACACTTCCTGTCACGTTTAAGTTAGTACCGTGTATGACCACCTCGAGTTGCCAACACAGTTCTGCATCTCCTTGGCATAGAGTCAATCAATGTTCTTACGTTATTGCGTGGAATTGTTCGCCATTCCTGTTGTAACATTTGACGGAGCTGATCGAGGGTCTGAGGCGGAGGTTGGCGCAGGCGCACACGTTTATCCAGTTGGTCCCATAAGTGTTCAATCGGATTCAAATCCGGTGATTTGGAAGGCCATGGTAGCACATTAATGTTGTTCTGCTGAAGGTAGTCAATTGTTAAGCGGGCTGTGTGAGGCCTAGCATTGTCATGTTGGAATAAATCCCTCTGTCGGTCAATTACGCGCATAAGGTGAGGTTGGAGAATTTCGTCTCTGTACCTTTGAGCCGTTAAATTGCCCGGGGCATGTACCAGTTCTGTTTTACGGTCATTAGAGATCGCCGCCCACATCATGACGCTACCTCCACCGAAGCTATCCACTTCTTGGACACACGAGGAAGAGAAACGTTCATTCCTGCGCCGGTATACACGGATTCTTCCATCATGTTTCTGTAGCAGAAAACGGGACTCATTGCTGAACCAGATTCTACGCCAGTTGCGGAATGTCCAGCCCCTCAATCTGTTGCACCATCGGAATCTTTCTCGTCTGTGTAACGGTGTCAAAACTGCTCCAAAATACGGTCTTCTGGGTCTAATGCCATATTGTCGAAGTCGGTTGCGGACTGTCTGCGAGCTGATTCTTCTCAATCCAGGTATTCCGACTGCAGTAGCTGTTGCAGCAACGGTTCGATTCCGTAGATGAAAGACCCGGATGTAGCGATCTTGTCCAGGAGTCGTAATGCGAGGTCGCCCACTCCTCGGTCGGTCATTAGTAGAGCCAGTCTGCTGGAATCTGTTCCACAGCCGAGAAATTGTGCTCTGATTTACGTTTTCAGTTCGTGCAATCTCACTTTGGGATACTCCGGCCTGGAGACGGCCAATGACGATATTTCGAGTAGCAGGGTCCAACCTTGGCATGGCAGCATTTTAACGTTATGATGAATTCAAGCTTCAAACTTCGTCCTTTTATACGCTTTAATGTAGTGGTTGAATTAAGCACAAAGTTCTCGTGAAAAACGTAAGCCAAATTCCATGGCGATAGAGGTGATGTGCAATTTTAGAGAGTCGCTGAGCTAATTTGGCAGAGAGCCAAATCAAATGAACAGACCTTTAAAGTTTCATACTTACCTGTAAAAAATCAATTACTCAATTGATCATTTCAGTTTACCTGGTAAAATACATAATTTGCATTTTTAAAATTTCAAAAGGGCTATGCGTTTCTTTTTTTGCAGAGTATATACACACACACACACACACACACACACACACACACACACACACACACATATATATATATATATATATATATATATATATATATATATATATTCTATCTCTCTTGCAGTGAAAATGTTCAAGGATAAGTTCATAGAAACCAAAGAGAAGAACCTTTAGAAACTTTTTTTTGTTTTGTTAATGTAGTAACGAAAGAACAACAGATAAATGAAACATGTATATCCAGAAGCCTAAACAGCCATATAAGGGGTTAACCCATTCAAATGTTCAATTCTCAACCCCTATGGCAGCATTACATGAGGATAGGACCCCCTCCGTGTAGTGGGAACTTCTTATATTATATATATATATATATATATATATATATTCCCCTTTCTTTTTCATAAAATACAAAGCACAAAATTTCCAAGTAATAAAGGCATAACCTTCACATCCTTAGCATGGCTTTTGTCATGATTTTTTTTCTATACCTCTGGCTAAAATTATAGATTATTTTTTAATTGATTACATATTTCTCGAGAATTTTCGTCTTTTCTATCTAATCTACAGTACATTTTGTATCTGTATATTTTACAGGCAACTAGGGATATTATGCTATTAAATAAAATATCTAAAATTTGATATGCTTCTGTAATTATTAGACTAATTAGATTATTTGATCATAAATTGATTTCCAAACTGTTTTTGGTATTCCTGAAATGTTTTCGTAATATGTTTGATGTAGTGGAGGTATAAATTTTTCATGACAGAAAATATCATAAATCAACTTTGAGTTTATATCACATACTTTAGTGTGCGTTTACATAATAACTCACTTGTTTTGTTCCCATGAAAAATGTTTTCACACCGTGTATTTGAAAAATGCTAATCTTTAAAAGTTTTTGTTATAACTGATTTTAGAATCATATATTCACAACACACAGACTTTATAATTTCTTAACTAGTTCTCCATTTGGAAAACTCAAACTTGATCCAACGTATATAATCTTTGATATTGCTAGGCTATTAATGGCACATACTTTACCAAAGATGATTAATTTTCTTTTTTTCCCCCACGATTCAAAAAGTGTTTCTAAGTCATCCACGATTCTTGTCCAGTTTTTATTATAGAATATTTCTTTGTTATGTCCTATATAAATCACAAGAGTGTTTATGCTATCATTGTTTACATTTACAATTTGTTTACAGAGATATTTATGTGGACCTGTTAAGATAAATTTTTGTCTGGACATATTTAATTACATACCCGAAACATTGCTGAATCTTTCTATAACCTTCATGGAATGTTCTGGAGAGATTTAATTCCTTGAAGAGTGTAATAGTAAAAATGTTTATGTTGTCCTAGAAAGTTTGATAAAATTCACAGGGTAATCTATCAGAACCACGTGATTTATTTTTCTTCATATTAAAAACAGCTTCCGTGCATTCTGATATTGAGGGAATAGCGTCTAATTTAGTTTTTTTTTCTTCATCATTCAAACTATATTTTAATTGCATATTACTTGAATATTCATTCACTTCATTTTCAGTTTTTGAAGTATACCGTTTTTCATAAAAGCTGCATATAGAATGTAACATTTCACCTCCATCCAAAACCGTACCGTTTTGTCTCCCTCTTCAATCCATTTTGCCCTTGATATTACTTGTGTACCTTTAGCTTCTTGGTTTATTAATTCTGTCAATTCATTTTCTAAACATCTTTTTCTATTCATATATTTTTTTTTCCAAATGGCAGACTTTCTATCGTACTTATTTCTCATTGTATAAAATTCATTCTGTTTTTGTACGATATAGATACATCTTATGAAAAATTAATAGAGTTTATTTTTATATTGCTTTTAAAATTTTCCAAAGAATCCAGCGGATTTTCTCTATCAAAGTTATAGTTTTTCAGGAATGTGTTAATTGTGCTTGTGAAAGTTTTCTTTTCAATTAAAGATGTGTTAAATTGCCAGTATCCTAAACCCCTAGGAGTTTCAGTACCTCCGTGGCCGAGTGGTTAGAGCATCGGGCTCAAAATCACAAAGCCTCTCACCTCTATCGGCTCGTGTTCGAATCTCGGCCGCGGCGTTATGTGAGCATGTTTGCCAGTTTACTTGCGGAAGGTCGGTGATCTCTTCCCAGGTACATTGTATCTGGGTTCTCTCCTCCACCAACAAAAACTGGACGCCACCAGATAACTGAAAAATTGTTGAGTGTGGCGGAAAGCAATAAATAATCAATCAATTAATCAATCAACAATCAGAGAAAAAATTAAGGATCTATGGTCAGACACCCTTGTACCATTTGAGTGTGAACCAGGAATGTTTTGAAGTCTTACATTTTCATACTGATAACAAAAGCTATTTGATAGTTGTATATAGTCAATTCTTTTTGTTGGAATATTTGATCCACTACACCATGTATATCCCCTTTCGTGTCCCTTCATAGTTTTCTATGTGTCATGTAAATCGAGCTTGTTCAGTAATCTTTTTAAAGTAGATATGCTTTTATTTCATTCATTTTCTGTTGCGCAATTAAGGTCACCACAAATCAAAATATTTTCAGAATTTTCTGTATACCTGCTAATCCAGTCTTTAGTATGTTTAAAAAAATACATCTATAATTCATATCGTTTGGTGCATATAAATTAACAAGTACAATATTTTTTTTCATCATATACTATATTCACCAGAAGTTTCCTATCTTCATTTAATCTATGTAGGTTAAGTGTTTTGAAATTCAGATCTTTTTTTTTGATAATAATGAAATCCTCTGCTGTATATTGAATCAAAATAACATTGAATAGACATACCTTTTCACCTTGCATCATAATTTAATACATTTTTGTTCAATATAATGAGTTTCTTGAATAAATATTATATCAAAGCATCTATCGTTAATTCAGGTATATTTTTTTCTGTAGTATTCAAACCCCTGCAGTTGACTGAAACAATATTTAACTTACTCATTCGTATGGTGGACTAAAACTTTTGGGAAAACTTAATTGTGTTTTTTTACGGCGTCTTCCTTGATGATCTAGAGGAATTGTTGGAAGCTGATTTTGTCTTCTGTTCCTTGCAATTTGGCTGCTATGCCGTCAAGGATTTGCCTTAACATATTTGGGCTGGGCCAGTGCTGCATTACGATATGGGGTGCTCCAGTCTCACCTCCCCAATATCTATCCCACGTCGATTTCACAAGAATATCCTATTTTCTGATCTTTGTACAGCGGCTCTGAATTGCGAACGATATTGTAATTTGGCTTCTAGTATTTCCCGCATTACGGAGTCTGTAGATGAAATCCAAGCATCGGGTTTCAGGACTTGACCTCCTACACGTTTGGCACGGCATTGGCTTTACATACGGCCTCTGCACGGTTAAGGTCACCAGAACCTAAGGATTTGATGTGTTGGAAAGAAGTTCTGCAGATGGATATGTTTGACCGAATACCTTGAACTCGGTAGGGAAGAAGTTTGATATAGGATTATCTTTTCCAGAAAAAACCACCCTGCCTTCCTGATGTACTACATATGACCTGTATTTATTTGAACCGGGAAAGTGACCTGATTGTTTACAGATACCATAGCATTGCTCGAATTCACAGGCATTTTTATAACGGTCATCTGCCCAACAATTTGTGCACTGTACCTTTCGTTCCCGTAAAGTTTGACCCTTATGAGTAATGCTGCACAAAACACAGAGAGTGAAAGGAATTTTCCATTGTCTAAGGGCGACATATATGCAAAATGTTGTCCATTTAGTATTTCAGTCATTCTATGAGTTGTAGGGTGTCTAATTTTTTCTTATCTAATTTCACTTGTTAACTTTGCACCTAAGTTTTCGAGCATCTTTTTAATACAAGAGTCTTCAACTGAAAGAGGTATGCCTTTAATTAGGACAGTTAACAACTTTTTCATCAGGAGAATCTGTTCCCACAGAGAATGGGTTAATATCATAAACCTGGATTGCTCTGCTTCCGAGTGAGAACCCTTCTGTGGCTAATTTTCATTTACTCTCCGCCCGCCGTCTTTATGTAAATCCCCCACAGATCTCGATCTCTTTGCACACATATCACATCGGAGACTGTGGCGCTTGCAGCTTCTGCGATTTCAAAGTCAGTGAAATATTTACCTTTTGTTATTTGTAAGTCTCTGTTCCGCATATATACTGGTTTAAGAATTTGTATTCACTCCATGATTCTGTTATCAAAAGCACCGAAAGAAAGATACCGTGAGTAGATTATGAACACCAACTTACCCCGCAATATAGGTGTAAACAATAGGGGAAAAAATCCAAAACACAGCAAGAACAAAATGTGAAAACTTGAGGAATATATACACGATACGTCAAAATTCAGACCTTGTAGAAATTCGCAGCAAATTCTAAACAAAAATAAATGGTCAAATTGACAGCAAAGCAAAACATATCCGTACATTGGCTCATCACGTGGCTTGCCTACCTTTAAAAAGTTAGAAGCAGATACAGATTCCTTCAGAAACATATCTAAAGATATCAAATGAAATGCCAGTACCACTGCAAATATTTTACAATCAACTGGGAAAATCCACCAGTGTACTGATTACAGATTAAAATATCTAGCTCGCAGCATGTCAGATATTCGACCCACACTACAGTCATTGTCAGACAATGTTGGATATAAAGAATATCACCAGCAGATTGTAAAAACTATTACAAAGTACTTCTATTTAGATGGTAAAGTTCAGACTGACGAACTACAAACATAAGGGAGGGGGGAGAGTCTGAGAACCTGTATTTCGCATTCTCAGTACTTAGTATGCCAGCACAACCTCTGACCCAACCGACTGGTTTATTTCTCATCTATCGACAATTCAGATTAAGCATTTTTGTTCCAGCTTACATGCATGACTGAGGTAGTATCAACACTTTCTCTAGGTAATACCTGACCAGAAAGAAATGTCAACACGTACAAAAAATCAAGACAATACAAAGGAATCGACGTCTTTCAATATGTTTAAAATCCTTTTGATAGTTTTCAATAAATAGACCAGCGATTGTGGAAGTCGGAGAAACTATCAAGGCATGGGTGCAGGTTTGATCTACAGGTCGGGAAAGGAGAAGGGTTACTAGTACCTGAAAAGTCATCAAAACATTGGTCAAATTCTAGGGCCAAGACCCCAGTTGTTTACACCTCAGACAATACTTATAACCTTGGCAGAAAACATACAAGAATTGTAAGAATCAAGTGCAGCATGCAGTCGAAATGATGAATCTTGAAAGCTAGGATTCTGACTATTCTTTTGATGAGGATTAAATATAGGCTAAAATTAAATGTACGGGACTGATCATTGATGTTTCATGTGTGCGTGTTAAATTAATAAATACTTCTCGCATAAATCAATATTGATGCTTCATGTGTACATGTGTGAATTAACAAATACAATTAACATAAATCAAAATTAATGTTTATTCATGTATATAGAATTTAGAATCTAAAGATAAAAACTCGCATTTTTGTTATTTCTTCTTTGATTAAGTAAAGGCCAATGGTAATATTTCAATAATATTTTAATATTTAATGAAAACGTAAAGATAACACAAACTTGGAATTTCCATCAGCACGAATTGCGCTCCTTGATAAGCTGACCTGTTTATATTTTTATGATTCAAGAATTCATTCAAAAGCTTCTACATAACAAGAAAAAATTATCTTGCTGTGGCCTTAAACTCGACATTTAGATATATCGACGACGTTTTATCATTTAATCAACAATGATCATTTTCATTCATATGTCGATTCAATATATCCCAGTGAAGTTGAAATTAAAGACACCACATTTTTCCAGATCTGCTTCGTACTTAGATATTTTACTGAAAAATAGATGCTGGCGGTAAACTAACAACTTACCTTTATGACAAACGGGATGATTTAAATTTCTGCATCGTCAACTTCCTTAATCTAAGTGGCAGTATTCCATCATCACCTGTATATAGTATTTATATCTCCCATCTGATTTTATACGCAAGGGCTTGTTCTGCGTATGATCAGTTTTTAAATCAAGGCGGGATACTGTCCAAGACGTTGCTGTTACAGGGGTTTGTACAGTCTAGTCAAAGTCAGCATTTCGCAAATTTCATAGTCGTTATAACGATCTAGTTTGTCAGTACAACTTTCCATTGGGCCAAATATTGTCTGACGTGTTTAATACCGATTGTAAGACCGTTCTTGGCAACAGATTCTGACTACGGATTACTCCGTTTACCTGATTGGGACTTATAGCTCACGGCGGTTATGACCGATCGACAGGGGATGCACACGGCTTTGTACCTAAATTGTATTTGCAAATACGATCATTACAACGACTATGCTGAAATGCTGACTTTAAACAAGACTTTTGAAACATTAACTTGATTGTTAGTACCTTTTCCACTATTTAAAAATTGGTGATGCACAGAATGTATCGAATCATTTGAGGGGAAAAACATCATATACAATGCAGGGGATAATGGAATATTGCCACAAAAGTACGGGAAGTTGACGATGAAGAAGCTGAAGACATCCCGTTTGTAAAGATGAGTTGTTAGTTTGCCGTTAATATATATTTTCAATAAGATATCCATATATGAAGCAGATATGAAGACAGTGGTGTCTTTTATTTGAGTTTCCTGTATATTTCAAATCGATATATATATATACTCTGCAAAAAAAGAAACGCATAATGGATTTTTTAAGATTTTAGTAGATGTATTTTGGATTATGATTTTACAATAAAAAATGTAGATATTCACTAGAATTGTTTCAATTGAAAAAAATTACAGTCCAAACCTTAGATATTGGTGAAAAAAAAGTCAGATCATCACAGTTAAGAACACTTCCTGTCACGTTTAAGTTAGTACCGTGTATGACCACCTCGAGGTGCCAACACAGTTCTGCATCTCCTTGGCATAGAGTCAATCAATGTTTTTACGTTATTGCGTGGAATTGTTCGCCATTCCTGTTGTAACATTTGACGGAGCTGATCGAGGGTCTGAGGCGGAGGTTGGCGCAGGCGCACACGTTTATCCGGTTGGTCACATAAGTGTTCAATCGGATTCAAATCCGGTGATTTGGAAGGCCATGGTAGCACATTAATGTTGTTCTGCTGAAGGTAGTCAATTGTTAAGCGGGCTGTGTGAGGCTTAGCATTGTCATGTTGGAATAACTCCCTCTGTCGGTCAATTACGCGCATAAGGTGAGGTTGGAGAATTTCGTCTCTGTACCTTTGAGCCGTTAAATTGCCCGGGGCATGTACCAGTTCTGTTTTACGGTCATTAGAGATCGCCGCCCACATCATGACGCTACCTCCACCGAAGCTATCCACTTCTTGGACACACGAGGAAGAGAAACGTTCATTCCTGCGCCGGTATACACGGATTCTTCCATCACGTTTCTGTAGCAGAAAACGGGACTCATCGCTGAACCAGATTCTACGCCAGTTGCGGAATGTCCAGCCCCTCAATCTGTTGCACCATCGGACTCTTTCTCGTCTGTGTAACGGTGTCAAAACTGCTCCAAAATACGGTCTTCTGGGTCTAATGCCATATTGTCGAAGTCGGTTGCGGACTGTCTGCGAGCTGATTCTTCTCAATCCAGGTATTCCGACTGCAGTAGCTGTTGCAGCGACGGTTCGATTCCGTAGATGAAAGACCCGGATGTAGCGATCTTGTCCAGGAGTCGTAATGCGAGGTCGCCCACTCCTCGGTCGGTCATTAGTAGAGCCAGTCTGCTGGAATCTGTTCCACAGCCGAGAAATTGTGCTCTGATTTACGTTTTCAGTTCGTGCAATCTCACTTTGGGATACTCCGGCCTGGAGACGGCCAATGACGATATTTCGAGTAGCAGGGTCCAACCTTGGCATGGCAGCATTTTAACGTTATGATGAATTCAAGCTTCAAACTTCGTCCTTTTATACGCTTTAATGTAGTGGTTGAATTAAGCACAAAGTTCTCGTGAAAAACGTAAGCCAAATTCCATGGCGATAGAGGTGATGTGCAATTTTAGAGAGTCGCCGAGCTAATTTGGCAGAGAGCCAAATCAAATGAACAGACCTTTAAAGTTTCATACTTACCTGTAAAAAATCAATTACTCAATTGACCATTTCAGTTTACCTTGTAAAATACATAATTTGCATTTTTAAAATTTCAAAAGGGCTATGCGTTTCTTTTTTTGCAGAGTATATATATATATATATATATATATATATATATATATATATATGTGTGTGTGTGTGTGTGTGTGTGTGTGTGTGTGTGTGTGTGTGTGATTTGATTGGTTGTTTTACGTCCCATCGAGAATTTTTTATTCATATTGAGACGTCAGCAGCTGTAGGTGAAGTACTACAAATTTAAACCCATCCTTGCCACTCAGAGCCCTGGCAGTGCAAGTGCCTGCCGCGATATGAGACTTCGGTTTTTAAGGTCATATCCGAAGGACTCGTGATTCTCACTTCTGAATGCGGAGCAATCGACAAAGAAACAATCACTACCTATGTTTACGTCGAAGGGTTGACGTGGCCATGGCATGAACGGGGCTTGAAGTCACAACCTCTCAGTTGCAATAGGTCCTCCGTGGCCGAGTGGTTAGAGCATCGCGCTCAAAATCACAAGTCTCTCACCTCTAGATGACACGGCTTCGAATCTCGCTCGCGCCGATATATGTGAGAAAGTTTGCCGTTTACGTTCGGTAGGTCGGTGGTCTCTTCCCGGGTACGTTGTATCTGAATTATCTCCTCAACCACTAAAACGTGGACGCCACCAGATAACTAAAAAAATGTTGAGTGTGGCGGAAAGCAACAACACAATCAATCTCAGTTGCAATGTTCTACCATTGAACTACCACATCCTGTTCCATGTCGAAATGAGCTCAAACGAATTTGAACTCTACATGTTTGATGCACGTAGAGCTTGCCAAATCACTTCATAATCTCTGAATATCATTTTCGGCAGCGGGGTTCGTCTCCTGGCCCCGCATCAGGGATCTGCTTTGGACCGGCAACTTTTGTCCCTTTGATCCCCAGTATGTTAAGAGTTATTCTTTGGCCTCCTACTTAAGAATGAACTCTACTCATAGAGACAGCACTAGCTATGGACATAGTGCTATAAAGTTTGACCTATGCATGACACTCTAAGCGGTAGGACTACCAATGCCTATCGTGACAAAGAATATTTGTTTTCAAGGTGATATGATGTCTGATGCATTGCGACAGAACTTTCACAACCTATGTTAAACACATAAGGTTTGAAGCATTCCATCCAATGCTTTGTATTGCAGACATTACATATGACAACATAGCTTGGTAATTAGTAAACACATCAATTCAAATTGTTCAGAAGAAAGGATATTTTGTCAAGGCCAATGTTTCTAGCACTGTTCAGACCGAAACTCTATCCATGTGATAGTTTAATCTTATTCCCTTATTGATTATGAACATGGATCTCTGTCAGTCAGCCATTACCAAGGTATCTGATGGACAGGCTTCAGGCAATTACCTTTTTAATTTAATGAGGGCGATAACTAGTGCATTTGTTTATTTATAGTGCATTGTGAATAGTAATCTTGGTATTTTGTTTGCATAATATTTTAAGCCATTGGCTTTTAAAAAAGCCCTAATTTTATTTGAGCTTGAAAAGCATTAAAAGAAATGGACATTGGTGCATCTGTTTCATGAAAGTACGAAACTTTTCTCATAGTTCGAAAGATGCACCATCAACATGCAAAACGTCTAGTTTTCATATGTGATACTCAAGTGATTGTTGGGGCCTACGCTCTGCTTGTTAAAACTTGTTTAGGCTTCGACCTTACTTCTTAGCTATGAGGTGTAGGCATTAAAGAACAAGGATACATATAGTTTTAAATTCTGTTACTTCTTGTCTGCATTTCAGTGATTGTAAACGGGGAACATTGCAATGACCGGCACAAGAAGAATGGTATGTATTGTAAAGTCTCACGTTACGTAGTCAATTTTCGTATATTTGAACTCATAATTATTCAAAAATAAACAATAGTTATATGTATATATTGTAATACAATCTAAATGTATTCATTTTTTTGTAGAGATTATGCACAAGATAAACGAATATTTTAATCATCACGTAGACGTAGACTTCAACGTACTAAAATTAGGTATGTATGACTTTTTAAAAAGGTTCGATGATGAAATTTTTCCTCTAATCCTCATAAACCTATATACTTAAAGGTATACATCCCGTATCCATTGAATATCATCAATGAAATAACAGATTGGTCTTTTTATCAAACAATATAAGCTTATATTTTAGGTATCAAAAAATTAATAGTTTCTCACGCCAAAAAATTCAAATTTTGATGAGGCAGGCATGTAGTACGAGTTACCTTTTCCTTCTCATAATCGACAATCAGTCAACCATATACATGTTTATATAGAATAAGCAATGGAGTTTTTATTTTAAAAAAAACCTTCACATTACTTACTGTGAAGTGTATACTATACACCTTAAACATTTGCACATAAATGAGAATGAATTAATTATATGATCAAAAATATACCTATAATTTTATTAAACCTGATGAACGTTTACCATTGAAATCTGTAGGAAAAAAAGTCGCCTCATTTACGTAAACAATAAAAAGAAGAAAAACAATTTCATGCGGTACCTTTTTCAATAGATGCGACGGTGCCTGAGAAAATGTGGATTACTTTCTTCCTTATGCAAATTATACAACTTAACTCGATTGGATGAAAAATCTTGGTAGGTTGTGTATTGTTTAACGTCCCGCTTAAGAATCGTTCACTCATATTGAGATATATGGAGGGCGGCAAACTTAAGGCCTACGCTCGGCGCTTACCAATCTAATTAAAATCAGATCTTCTCTACTTTTTACACTGGAGAAGGTTGTGACAGCATTCCGTTTGAGGTCATGTTGTTCAACCTTTCACACATTTTCACTATTGCATCCAAACTTTTTAAGTACAAACAACCTTTACAGTGCTTAGATATAGACAATCTTATACTCAATCCACCTACGTGTTCTTGTTCTTCGTCTTCTTTTAACTATAGTCCAGCTGGACATGTCATTACTGGTAATGTCTGATATAGTTAAAAATGAAGACCTAAACTCACTTATTTTAAAAGGTCCTAAATTCAAAGAACCTCGGTCTTTCCATTGGAGACAGAACTCTATTATGAATTCCGCCGAAGATTATGCCGGACGATGGGCTAAATCTGAAAAGAACTTGATATCTTCTCAGAATGGATACAAAGTAATAAGAGGAATATTAAAATCCCGTATCAGACATGTCAAAACAAAAATCGTACCAGCTATCCTTCTGTTTGTAGTAAATCAGAACTGATAAAAGTTTACATGAGGAATATGTTTTGGTTCCAGCTGACAAAGCTGGCAACAACATTGTATTTGTTTGTAAGTCTCATTATTACAACTACATTATAAACGACCTTGACATTATTTCCACCTTTATAAATCGCACGTATACTCCACTTGCCCTTTCAAAAGATGAACTTCTTCAAATCCATGCTTCAGTTTTAAATACATTTAATATTCCAGTCAATGAAGCAGAAGAATATGAGTTACCGTACCTATACTGCACCCCCAAACTCCACAAAAACCCTTACAAACAAAGATACATTGCTGGACCCAGTAAATGTTCCACCAAGCCCCTATCTTTGCTCCTTACGAAAATATTAACTGCTGTGAAGGAGAAACTTCAAACGTACTGTGCCACTACATATGCCAGAAGTGGTGTTAATCAAATGTGGATTCTTAACACTTCTAAAGAACTTCTATTGAATTTGAAATCACAAAACTTTTCTCGAATTCACAACATTAAAACGTATGATTTAACAACTCTTTACACGACCATACCTCACGATAAATTAAAGACTAGACTTTATGACATCATAGACAGTTGTTTCGTGAACAAAAATGGTAAAAGGATCTATTGAATGATTGGTCATCCAAAAAATTATTTTGTTAAACACCACTCTGTCTCCACTAAAGTTGATATTAAAAAGATGCTAGAGTTCCTCGTTGACAATATTTTCGTAGTCTTTGATGATCACGTCTTCCAACAGTCTGTTGGAATTCCCATGGGCTCGAATACGAAGCAGAACTTATTGAAAATCTTCTACGAGAAGAAAAAATCTTTTGTTGTGGCCTTCAATTTTACATTTAGATATATCGACAACGTTTCATCTATTAACAATGATTATTTTTATTCATAAGTCGATTCGATATATCCCAGTGAGCTTGAAATAAAAGACACCACAGAGTCTTCCATTTATGCTTCGTATTAGATATTTTACTGTAAACAGATGCCGGCGGCAAACTAACAACTAAACTTTATGACAAACGGGATAATTTCAATTTCTGCACCGTCAATTTCCTAAATAATCTAAGTGGCAATATTCCATCATCCCCTGCAAATGGTGTTTATATCTCCCAAATGATTCGATACGCAGGAGCTTGTTCTGCTTATGATAAGTTTTTAAATCGAAGTGGGCTACTGACTAAGAAATTGATGTTACAGGAGTTTGTACAGTCTCGTTTAAAGTCATAATTTCGCAAATTTTATGGTCGTTATAACGACTTAGTTTGCCTGTACAACTTACCATTAAATCAAATGCTGTCTGATGTTTTTCATACCAATTGTTAGTACAACTTACCATTAAGTCAAATGCTCTCTGGTGCGTTTCATACCAATTGTTGGGCCGTTCTTGACGCACTGATTCTGACTACGGATTGTTCTGTTTACTTGATCGAAATATAGGGCTCACGGCGGGTGTGACCAGTCGACAGGGAACGCTTACTCCTCCTAGGCACCTGATCCCACCTCTGGTATGTCAAGGGGTCCGTGTTTGCCCATCTCTCTGATTTGTATTTTCTATAGGAATTACGAGATTGAATACTGTTAGTTATCTTAGCCTTTTCACATGACCATTCAAATGACGGCTTTCCCAAACAGGAAAGTTTTTCTGTTAAATCAAATAATCCTATAATTAGACCCACTCTGTAAGGGAATTTTCGACATGATGTATTCAACTTTAATTTCTAAATTTGGTTTGAAAGAGCTTAAAACAACGAATTACAAGAGATATTGGATATATTTATTTCTCTTAAGATAATGGCACTGTACTATAGTAATAAAATACACAGTTTTACGCAGATAAGACCACTGATTTGGAAGTCTGAACGGAACATGTGATTTGTCACTTGACTTGCTATTTAAAAAATAGGCATTCAATTATGATTGATTGATTAAATATTGTTTAACGTCCCGCTCGAGAATCTTTCACGCATATAGAGACGTCATCATTGCCGGTGAAGGGCTACAAATTTAAGACTATGCTCGGCGCTTATGGCCTTTGAGCAGGGAGGGATCTTTTATGTGCCACACCTGATGTGACACAGGACCTCGGTTTTTGCGGTCTCATCCGAAGGACCGCCCCATTTAGTCGCCTCTTATGACAAGTCAGGAGTACTGAGGATCTATTCTAACAACCCGGATCCCCACGGTGTCGTATAGGCATTCGAAATGGCCGTATGACAGTTCTTTGTAAAAACCGATTTAAAAATGATTACAAGGTGGATAAAATTTGTTGAAATTCGGACCATGCAAGTTTTTTTAAATGCCAAGAAAATTGCCAAGTCTTCCTTTGTTCTTCTTTTAACGCAGGTATTTTGAATTCGTTTAAACACAATTTTATTAATATTTTTTAACGATGCTGTTTTTACAATTCGAATACGCTTATTTCTGATTGGTCCTTGATTCTTTGTCAAGCTGCTATTATTGGTCGAATAGTTAGTGGATTATTCATGAGACTGGGGTTAATAACATGACCTCAATTGGAATGCTGTCAGATCCTTCTCTAGTGTAACGATTACAGAAAATCTTATTTTAACTAGATTAGGCATTTACGGCCTTTACGTAAGGAAGAACCTTTATCGTGCCACACCTGCTGTGACACGGGATCTCGATTTTTGCGGTCTCATCCGAAGGACCGCCCTATTTAGTCGCCTCTTACGACTAGCAAGGAGTACAGAGGATCTATTCTAGCACGGACCCCCACGGAACGGATTAAAATGTAATTTACTATCCTGCCAGGATACTAAACGCCCTATTTCAAAATGTTCATGGTCACGTGCCTCGCAAGCTTAATGTAAGGAGAATATGGTGACGTGAAAGGATGGATGGCCTGCAGGTTGTTAGCGAAACGCATTCAGCGATAAAAGTCAGTCAAGGAACAGGGTAGGGAGAACCTCTTTGAGTATTGGATGTGTGAAGGGGGGTTAATATAAAATCACTTTTAATGGTCCATTTAATTTTGTTTTAGAATTACGGCCTTTGCACTTACAAAAAAATAATGTAAACAATCAGTCCCCCCCCCTCTCTCTTTATTTTGTTAGGCTTGCAGGTATTTATTTGATATTCGGCACACTGCTTTACCATGACAAGTTGCAGATCGAGTTCGAATTTTGTTCCGGTCCATTGATATTTTGCTGAGTTATGACCCTTGAACAAAGAAGTTTAGAATTTGAATCTGTCAAATATGGCTTTTATTTTATAGTACCTTGTGCATAAACTGTTGACGTATGATTATTCACGCAGAATATTTGTAGACGACTGACTTGAGTCCGTTAGGGGGTCATGCATTGGTAACTGATACTTACAGAATGCTTGCTTCATCGTTATATTGAATTAATTCAATTTTCATTGTCTATTTACCATCGACAATATCTTTATCACTGGTGTTCTGCATCTCATGTCTCACTAAATAGGAAACACTTCTTGTTTCTGATAGATTTGTGGAGAAAGATACACAAGGTCTGAGTCTCTGATGTCGGATCATATTTCCTCACTAAAATTTCTTCATCTGAAGGGGCACTGTTTTCTTGAGCCCAAGTGACTTTAACACTCTTTGACGTCCTAGCCCTTGATTTAAGCTTTTATGTGGTGAAATCATTTCATGTCATTTTTATACTTATGAAAACAGTAGGAAATTCATGAATAGTTCCACCCTCCCCCTCTTCTTTAACAATTTCCCTTCTTTGCTGCGCCGAGCATAGGCCTAAATTTTGCAGCCCTTCGCTGGCAATGGTGATGTCTCCGTTCGGTTAAGATAATCTCGAAAGAAACGTTGAACAATTTTATACAATCAATCGATCCGTCTTTACGAAATATACAAGCGAAAATCAAAATTAAAAACCCGAGCAGGAATCCTGGTGTGCTGGGGCTAAAATAAGTCAGTTTCTCCCAAAGTACAAGTACCATCTTCTTTCTTATAGGAACTGGCCATCAATATATACGTAGGATCAGAGAAACCTATTATTCCACATAAATCATGAAACGCTCTATTTCCTTATTATACCCACGTTCGTTTGTGATTCCCATACTATGTCCTAAACCTTATTTGAAAAGACGTTTAAGGTAGTGCACAACAGTATCCGAAAACCTATCATTTCGGAAGCACCTCGAGTAATGCAATCGTTTACACACACAGTTTCAAAGCGCTTGAGTCCAGAGTTTGTAGCAACAAATAATACAGACGATAGGCTAGTACCCGAGGCCTTCCGAGTACAAGAGGAAGGCCTCGGGTACTAGATTATACAAACGACACCAATGGAGCATAACAGTCTATTAAGTGAAGGGATCTTTGTAAGATCTATACGAGGGTTACAATTGGGGGAAAAAGCAAGCGAAGGTTTTGGGAATTCAAGATCATAATTATGCACTATTATAGTCCGATAATGAAACTGGCCGTGATGCTTAATGTGTTACTGGATATATGTGACATCGGAAGTGAAGTGAAGATGTATCTAGATGGAAATGGGCACGGCACACGATTGGTGTAAAGGAATGACAATCATTGAGTTAGGCCACCTATCCACGTGTGATTAAATAAAAAAAACCACAATGCCCTCGCCTAGTTAAACAATTGTTTTTGCCAAACATGTAAAAGGAACACGATAAGGACTTCAGTGTGTCATTAAAGATACTTATAAATGAACTACATGTGTGTCATGATTTTGTATATTTATATACAATTTCTAAGTATCCAAAGCGAATATTATGAGATTGTATGCTACATATACAACTTATTAACTTACTGCATACGAAATATGGAAATAGAGGAGGGGGTTCCAGTTCACTTTACGGTTTGATTCTAAAAGTACCGATAGAGATTAGGGAGAAATTATACATATTGATGAATATTGGGTTCAATTAGGTTTGAAAAGTTAAATAATGAATGATAGTTAAAACAATAGATTGGCATAGAATTTAACAATCTGCTGATCTTTGAGAGGGGGGGGGGGTAGTAAAGTGCGTCCTAAAATGAAATCTCTAGAATGAATTTTTGTTGTAATCTTATTGTTTAATCTATGAAATGCCATTTGTTAGTTTTTCTTTAAAATTCAGTTATACATTCTTTTTTTACACAATGCTGAGTATGGCACATAGATTGCAAATTTTACCGTCGTACATATACATGTATCCTCATATGTGATTATACAATTACAAAAATTAATTTGTGATTTTCATTATCATCTGATTGGTTTTTCACATTTCATTTACCTCTTGTTAATGCACTACTACAACAAAATCTACATTTTCTAAACATTTTTTTTTAAACCGTGCACTTAAATGAAAACTACTGGATTTACTTCTTTTCTGAGGGACGTATCGAAGACTGGATTTGTAACCTTTATGAAAACAATTTTACAGATCAATTTCTTTTAATTTTGCACACAGAACCAGTTTAAACAAATTCTGTAATATTAAAAAAAATAAATTATAGGAATATTTTGCGTTACCTGATGCGTACTACCTTGAAATTCATAAATTTATTATCTCTTATGATCATTATAGATTACAATACTGTGATATATTTAATGTAGAATGTTATATGAAAGGCAATGCTTTAAAAACTATTATGAATCCATCAAATGTAAAAACAGCAAGAAGATTTTGTAAATTTCTTAAGTACAGTTATGAATTTAGAAAAGAAAATATGAAAACCGTTTAACTTATACATAATATGTGCATTTACTTTAACAAAACTATGTATTTAACTGACTGTTTCAAAACCATATTGTGTTCTCCATTCTTTGTTTCATGTAACTAGTGATTTGTTGTATTTATGACTATATGCCGAAGTGTAATGATGTTGTCAATAAATTCATTCATTCATTTATTATAGTACTGGTAAAAGTAAATATGGTATAAGACTTGTTGATAACAAATAATAAGTTTTCCGATGAAAGTGAATGAGTATATTCATGTAAATTTTACCCCACCCCCAACTACCCCCCCCCCCCCCCCCCCCCAAAAATAAATTACCAGAATTACGAAAAATAAATAGGTTCCGAAATAAGAAACATATAAAGTTGTGTCACTAATGAGAATCGATACATTGTCAAACATATCGTGTTATTACGATAGCGAGCCTCCAAAATATCAAAGTAATACAGTTCAAGGCTAAATATAAACGCTGAGATAACCTAAATATAAAACTAAATATCAAACTACTAATTCTGAAAAATACTATAGTTATGGATTTATAATTCTACCCTGAACCTCAACTTCACTAGGACATCTACATTTCAGCAAGAAATATCTAATTCCTATAGACTGTTTCGTAACACTATGTTACTTTTCCATGCTGTGTGTTGAAAAACCCTACTCCACGTTAATGAATATATAAATGAACAAGGAATTCTCGTAAAGTACGCATATAAGTTCTTGATACTAGCAGGAAAAGTGAGAGGGTGAATCTCCCTCGTACAGCTCTTTATATAGGAATGACAAACTAATAAGATATTTAAATGAATGTTTAATTTGATAAGCTAAAATTAAGATTTTTAGCCAATAAAATTGTAGAAAACAAATAGCGTTCAAGAAGACTAGCAAAATGGCGGGTATAATGATTGATTGTATTGTTTAACGTCCCGCTCGAGAATTTGTCACTCATATGGAGACGTCACCATTACCGGTGAAGGGCTGTAAAATTTAGACCTATGCTCGACGCTTATGGCCTTTGAGCAGGGAGGGATCTTTATCGTGTCACACCTGCTGTGACACGGGCCTCGGTTTTTGCGGTCTCATCCGAAGGACCGTCCCATTTAGTCGCCTTTTACGACAAGCAAGAGGTACTGAGGATCTATTCTAACCCGGATCCCCAAGACAAAAGAACTATTTGTTTATTACATGTTGTCTTACGTTCACGAATTTTTCAGTCATAAGGGAACACCAACAGGTAAAGGTAAAGTGCAACACTGTTATTGATTACCTGTGCATAATGAGTCCAACCTAAGGAAATATAACAGTGTCTGAAATATTAAGTTGACTGTTCTTACAATATAACAATGTTATAACATGCCTGGCAAGTGTCAAATGTCCTCAATGACTTGCACAATTGTTGTAAATCCAAACCTTTCAGAGACTGCCTGTGGAAAAGTGTGGAGAGATGTCGTTTGTTGTTCTGTTTAATGGTGAAACCTAGAAATGATTCAAACATACTGATCGCCTATGCCAAATTAGGTGGATCTCGAATGATGGGGGGGGGATTAATAATGTGTGTACATTTCAATTAAGTACTGGGCAATGACACAATACATTCTACTGTTATTATGTGGTGTCATTTGATCGTATATTTTCAAAAGAGGGATTTGCACTCTCACATATTAACGATTATTTCATGTATTATAGTTATGGAGCAATACATCTATCCAGACATCTACTTGATTGACCTCGAAAGAAATCCACAAGTCCTTCAGGAGCACTCTCATCATGAGCATCATAAACTCCGTACGTAATTCACTGGTCAAATTATATAACTCCGAGGGTATACTGCGGGATCATTATTATTATCAAATTTCGTGGATGTCGCTATATCCTGCGAATATTCTTACCACAACAAAATACAGAATGTATATGATGTTTCAACGCACAAAAACCATTTCCACGAAGTTGCATCCCAATGCAAATGTAAAATCGTGACATTCCATAAAAATTAACTTCCCCCAATGATTGCACAGTTCTAGCTTATTGAATATCAGGACGCTTTAGGAACGTGCGAATAGCTACAAGCAAGGACTTGGCTAGAATAAAGTACGCGCGCCTTCCAAAGGGGAAGGACAGAGGTATATTTGTGCCCTAACGATTTCCAGAAGTCTCTAGGATGTTATTTCTAGCTCAACTGAGCTGAAAACTCAAGTGAGCATTTCTGATCACCCGTTGTTCGCAGTCCGTCTGTCAGTAAACATTTCACCTTTTCGACTTCTACCCCAGAGCCACAGGGCCAATTTCAACCAAACGTAGCAAAAATCATTCTTTGGTTAAGGGAATTCAAGTTTATTCAAATGGCGGGCAACACCCTTCTCCAAGAAAAAGTGATCATGCAGAAAACAAAACACATTGATAAAATTTAAAAATCTCCTTCAGAACCAGCAGGCGAATTTCCATGCAGCTTGGTACAAATCTTTCTTGAGTGAAGAGAATTCAAATTTGTTCAAGTAGATGGCCAAACCCGTTTCAAAGGGGGAATAATCTTAAAAATGTAAAAGTAGGGTAGGGTCATTTAAAAAATTCTTCTCAAGAACCACTGAGCCAGAAAAGTTCCAATTTACATTGAAGCTTCCTGACATAGTTCAGATTCAGGTTTGTTAAAATCATACCTCCGGGGGTGGGATCATGATTTTAGGGTGGGGCTACTATAGGGGATCAAAGTTTTTAAGTCACCTGAGTAAACTTAGGTGGCCTATTGCAATTGGTCGCCGTGCGTCGTCTGTTAACGATGGAACATTTTTAACTTCATCTTAATAACTACCATTCCAGTTCTTTTCAAATTTGGTATGAAGCATCTTTGGGAAAAAGCGGATATACATTGTAAATTTCAGGACTCTTGTCGCCCAGGGGCCCAAGGGATGGGACCTAAACTGGCAAAAAGACCAATTTTCAAAACTCTTCTCTAGAATTGTACATTTGTAGGAAACACGAAGTGCATAGTAAAGTAGAGCAGGAAAGCCTCTACCTAACTTGTATATTTCATGATCCCCGGGGTAAAGGTTATGACCCAAGGGCAGGGCCAAACTTGGTATATGGTATTTATGTGTAAAACATTTTTTAAAAAACACATCTTCAATGCTACTGATGACAAATTTAAACTAAATGGACATTGATAATGAACATGTAGCCGTTTACTAAAATTGTAAATTTCATTATTCCAGGGATAGGGGTTTTAGTATGAGGGTGCAATGTGGTCAGTGATTTGATGTGTTAACAGTTGAACATCTTTAACTTCTTCATCATTATTACCATTCCAATTCTTTTCAGATTTGGTATGAAGCATCTTTGGGACAAGGCGGACATAAATTGTAAATTTCAGGACTTCTGTTCCCCTGAGATCTTAAGGGCGGGACCAAAACTGACAAAAATAAATCTTCTTCTCTAGATCTGCACATTTGTAAAAAAAAAAAAAAATGCATAACAATGTAGAGCATGAAGACCTCTACCACACTTTTAAATTTAATAATCCCCGGGGTAGAGCTTATGACCCAAGGGCAGGGCCAAACGTGGTATATTGTATTTATCAGTAAAACATTTAAAAACCATCTTCATTGCTATGGACTACAAATTTAAACTAAGTGGACATTTATAATGAACATGGAGCCACTTACCAAAATTGTAATTTTCATGATACCAGGGACAGGGGTTTTAGTATGAGAGTGGGGCCAATGTGGTCAGTGTTTAAATGTGTTAACAATTGAATAGTTTTACTTCTCCTGATAACTGTCATTCCAATTCTTTTCAGATTTGGTATGAAGCATCTTTGGGACAAGGCAGACATAAATTGTAAATTTCTGGACTTCTGCTTTCCTTGGGTCCTAGGGGCGGGGGCAAAACCTGTTGGATAAGAGGATTATAAATTGTGAAATTTGTTATCATAAATCCCCTTTGTGTCTCATATTTTGAGCCAAATCTACAAAAAAGTGAAAGTTTTAAAAATCCCCTCTTCTCCAAACATGTGGGAGAAAATCCTAACCTATAACTGGTGACGTCTCAATATGAGTGAAAAATTCTCGACCGAACGTAAAACAAATAAAACAGAAAATCCAAAACATGGTTGTTATGTCCATGAAGCCCTTTATCAAAATTGTGAAATTTATTGCACCTTGCAGGTCAGGGAAATGTGGGCTGATTTTAAATGCTTCAATCTGCATCTTTCCTTCTATTGTAATTGAATGGGAATTGTATGCATGTTTAGAAAAACTATAAAGTTGTGAACAAAAGACTACAGAAAGAGGCTGAAATGCAAATATGATACTCCCTGACAGGTCGGTGTATGGACTATGGTACTCAGGTGACCGTTATGGTCTGTGAACCTCTTGTACGTGCGAAAATACAGAAAATCTTTTAAATCTTCTTTAGAACCACATGCCCAGGAAAGTTCAAATTGACATGGCAGCTTTTTAACATAGTGCAGATTCAAGTTCGCTAAAATCATGGCCCCGGAGTAGAGTGGGGCCACAATACGGGATCAAAGTTTTACATGCGAACATATAGGGAAACTTTTTATTATTGATTGATTATAATATTGTTTAACGTCCCTCTCGAGAATTTTTCACTCATATGGAGACGTCACCATTGCCGGTGAAGGGCTACAAAATTTAAGTCTATGCTCGGCGCTTACGCTTTATCGTGCCACACCTGCTGTGACATGGGGCCTCTGTTTTTGCGGTCTCATCCGAAGGACCGCTCCATTTAGTCGCCTCTTACGACAAGAAAGGGGTACTGAGGATCTATTCTAACCCGGATCCCTAAAAGGGAAAATCTTTAAATTTGGGTCAAGGTTACGCAGGTGAGGGATATGACCCATGGGCCTCTTAATTCTTCTTGGAGGTTTTGATATTTTCTGTGTCCCATTTTTTACATGTGTCACTCGCCTACGTCACTGACTTAAATTTGAAATCATTTACTGTAACTAGTCCAATGTGTTGCATAACTACATAGGTTACGTTGCAGAATCGCCGATAATTGATCGTCAGATTGTTCGACATATTTGATGAGTGATTTTACATTCTATTTGTTTTGTTTCTGTAAATTGTGTAATGGTTAAACTTCCGTACATGAAATTCAATTTCATACAAATTCAAAATTATTTTGAAATTTTAGATGAAATGTGTGTAGAAAGGTGTACTTCAGTTGTTTACAAACGAAGAAGCCCTGACCCTAACCCCTATCCACAGTCCATTTGTAGATGTGCCTTGTAAATGTTCATATTTTAAAACATCAAATTACCTTGTTTCTTTTGCGAAGTCCTGTGATCCACCACTGTGCTTTGTTAAGATAAACAATGGAAGGAATTTGGAAGATGTTAACCGTTTTAATTAGAAGTGCGACTTCAATGTTTAGGTTCCCATTTTACAAATATACAAGTGTATGTGTTTCAAGAAATAAGTAACATATACATTTACTTACCTCTTAATGATCTGGGGATTTTTTTTAACAGTTTATATTCCAAATCGTACCAGATGCCAAGAATAGTAGCATTAGATTAAAGATTCATTCAATATCAGTTAAGTCTGATAATTGGCGAAACAAAGGAGTCTCTATATTTGATAAGCTACTAGTATATAACAAAATTAAACCGCTCATTGTCCTCGATGTATCCAGACTTTCGTCCTGCGGCGAAATCACCTGGTACGAGATAAACAGACTTGCTTGCGAGCGAGACTGTTGCGAGTGAGTTCGAGGAAAGCGAGGCTTAGCAACTCATAAAAGAGGTAGAACGTGTTAGCTTATAAATCTTCTCCTGTCATTTTGTATCCCATTTGTACATATAGGAAAGATGGAATCACGTCAGCATCAAAGCATTGAGTACATCGAAGTTCAAGGACACACTGTCTATCTGTCGATTTATCTTCAATGCTAACATCATAGCTTTTGATTTACATAATGTCATAGTGAATTTGCAAAGTAGCCGATAAATAATGCATGTGGTGAGATGAAAAATTGAAATATAATAATGTAATTCAGTACAATATACAAAGATTATTAGATATGACAAATTAATTATTATGTTGTTTTCATGACAGGTACGAGGGCGAGTCAATAAGTAACAAGCATAATTTATTTCCGATTGACCGAGACGGTTACGATTTTCATGCCTTGTTTCAATTCGTTTTATAGCTGGGTACAAAATTGCACGCGTATAGAGTCATTCGTTAATAATATATTGAATGTCAGATATGGTTAGTGATGCAAAGGCATACTTTTCATCTAAAGCTGAGTACCGTCCTGCAATTCAGTACTTGTGTCTAAAAGGTAAAACAAGCAAGGAAATACACGGCGAGTTAGCCGATGTTTAAGGGTCTTGTGCACCATCTTTAACTGTCGTCTGCACCATCTTATGATCAGGTTAAATTATGAGTATGGGAATTCAAACGCGGTAGAACGTTTTTAGAAAATGACGCCAGGGCTGGACGCCCACTGGATGCCACCGACGAAGAAATGTTTAACAAAGTTCAGGATCTGGTATACTCTGATAGGCGAATTCAGGTATATGAAACAGCGCAGGCATTAGGCATTTCCCGTGGTGGCGTTTCAACAATCTTACATGATCGTTTATGTATGTAGAAGCTAACAGCCCTTTGGGGCTCCAAATCCCTTAGCGATAAACAAATGGCAATCGAAGCATCACTATGCAGCGCCTTGTTGAAACGTGTTAGATAAAAGATGATTTCGTCTGCATCTGGTGACTGTAGATGAGACCAGGGTTCATTATTTTGAGCCAGAGAATAAAGCTCAGAGTGGTCAGTGAGTAGGGCTGGGGTCCCCGACGCCAAAGATGTTCAAGACGCAGCCATCTGCTAGCAAGGTGATGGACACAGTATTTGGGATGCAAAAGGCGTTATTATGTTGAACGTTTTATCCAACAGAAGTACAATAACTGGAGTGTACTATGCAAACTTGCTAGACTAGCTGAGAACCCTGAAACACGCCGAGGTAAACTCTCTAAAGGTGTTTTGTTGCAACAGAACAACACGAGAGTCCACACTTGTAAAGTTACAATGGATGCAGTAAAACGAAACGAGTATGAATTAATACCACATCCTGCCTGTTCGCCTGACCTAGCTCCTATCGACTTCTTTCTTTTCCCAAACTTGAAATATGATATCCGTGGATGTCATTTCCGATCTGACGAATAAGTCGTGACGGCAATTGTGGAGTGGGTCAATGGAAAGCACAATAACTTTTTCAGTTCTGGGCTGATGGCACTTTAACACCATTGGTCTAAGTGCATCACATTAGAGGACAATTGCATCGAAAAAGAACAGGCAAATCTCAACCGGAAATAACTTACGCTGATTACTTATTGACTCGACCTCGTATTAAAGTTAACATGACACTAAGGTGGCCTTTATGTATTGCACTCATGCTCATTCGCTGTTACCTCTTGAACTTTTTGTTTACTTTTCTGAAAACCTACACGAACAATTTGGCCCAAAATTGTTTTCTGCATCCTTTACAACAGAGAACAATAATTGTGAATGCATGGTCACTGCCCTGGTAATGGGGCGAAAACCTCTAAATATAGAACTCTGGTATGTCCAGGGGTCTGTGTTTGCTCATCTTTCAGATTTGTATTTTCTATAGGAATAGGAATTGCGAGATCCAGTATTGTTCATCAAAAAAAAATCTTCCTTAAAGCTGACATGAATTAATAAATTCACACATATTTCACACTTCATTCGCTATATTTCTTTCAGGTAGCATACTTTACTCTATCCGTATATACCCAAATATGATCGTCACACCTGGGTATTTTTTTAGCTGGACTCAGTGCACATTTTCGATAGGAATGTAGAGGAAAGCATGCTTTAAAACATTATGCAATGCTCAAATTTACAAAATACACATTGTATTGTAGCAAAACATTCTGAAAATGTAGATAAATGAGGCGATAAGGCTTTGTTGCATGCTTACACATACATGCAAGTATTTACAATTACGTCAATAAAACGAAAACATCGAATTTTGTATGTAAAATATACGGACTTTGCATGTTAAAATAACGGAAAAAGTAAATTATCGAAACGTAAAAATGTGGGAGGGGAACAAACCAGACATTTTGCCTATTCCCAACTCTTCTGTATACGTTTACATATTGTCAACACCGTGTTGAAATATTAGGCCCATTTGATAACTAAATGAATACTACGGTATATAAATCCGAAGTGTAAATTATATAATGTTTTCCAGGCTTTGTGAGTCTGACCATACAGATACTGAAACTACTAATCAATGACTAAAATTTGATTGGTTTGTGCAGATCCCACTTATGCATTATTTTTGACATCGCATTATATAAAAAACCCTAACACGAATTTTACTTATTTTTGAATACTGATATCGGATGATATACAACAATCTGAGATTTAGACATACAGCTGTATATCTGGTGTTCACTATTTACAAAATAAAAATATTTCTGATTTACACGTGCACGTAAACCTAAATGCAATTATTATGGCATGTTACAGAAATCTCCGCTATTCTTCAGCAATGAATGAATGCGGTTTTCTTGAAAATTTATAAATTTGTGAATGAAGTTTTGTAAGCTTCAAAATAAACTTTGATCGTTATGCATTTGTGTGTGTGTGTGTGTGTGTGTGTGTGTGTGTGTGTGTGTGTGTGTGTGTGTGTGAAATGGTTTACCACTCCTTACATGTGTAAATGACGGAAAATTTTGTTTAAAGTGTGCAATTATACACCATACAATTAGTATACAAGTCTTTATAGCAACACATAATGTAACAACCAGACAAGTGTCATTGTTCGTCGTTTTTCAAATGGGAAAGTTGTTTTCTCAAAATAATAATTCTTTTGTACTTGCACATAAAAATAACAATTATATAAAATATTAGCACTTATAAACCTAATTTTAACGAAACTAGTCATCTAGATTCGAGCATATCTTTGATGTAACCATCCTTCGCGGACACTGATCGCCATCTCCCGTGTATCTTTATTAATCTGTCTGAAACACCAGAATTCGCACAAACTGTGGCACCACCCGCTCTTAATCTGTGCAAACTAAATTTTGATATAACTGGAACTAATGAGTGGAAAGCTTCAATAAACAATTCCCGCATTCTTGAATACGTCAAAGGTTTCGAATCTGTCGGAAATGAAATTTCGATTACAGAATGCGCTCATCGAATTCCATATAAAGCTGGGAATAATACACTCACAGAAACTTCTTCCTGAATTAAACTTGCGAGATAATCACAAATCACTAAGGGTTTCGCAGTGGATGTTTTATCATGAATGCCGTTCTTCTCTAACCAAGTCACCCACTTCATACAACTGCGGTAGTATCCTCGAGTTGTCGAACTTGCGCAACATTCTGCTAATAATTCTGGAATGCTACCTCTGCTTTCTTTTACAGATTACGGAAGAATAGCTATATCATTTTCATATGTCTGTAAAAAATACATGTAAAATAAAAACACACTATAAGCAAATTATTTTAACTAAAATCCATTTTCAAACATAGCATAGAAAAAGTTTACTCAACATTACCAAACATTGACTCGTAGCTTTTGCCACAAATATAAAAGTCTTTATGTTTTGGTAGATAAACAACACCTTTAACAAAATAATCAAAGTTCATCCTATCTGAACACAACATAGGCCAAAAGTTAACAGATTTCCACATAGGAACTACCAAAGCGCCCTTAGTTTTATCTTCTGCCATTTTGGCTAAAACTCTACAAACTAGAAAAATGGGCGTAGAAAACCAACCATTCACATTTGTCCAAGTCTCCGTAAAAGCATCAATTCCTGAACAGTTCACATTCCAGTACCTTGAATAAAAGTTACCTACTTTGTGATTGCTATCACTAGCAAACCAGTCCATTTCGTATCGTCCCCATAATTCACTTATGTAATTGAAAATGTGAACAGACACACCCCAGTCGTCAGCATCTCTAAGTTGACTTTCTAAAATCTGCTTTTTCATTAAGAGACCTTGGAATGCCATTAACTAAACAATGCCTGTAGATATTCAAAGCGACTTCTTGCAAATCTTCCTTCATGCTACCTTTACAAATATTGCTAACTATATTTTTGTTATCAGTAAACCATTTAACTCTATTCCCTCCAACTTCGTGATGCAAAGAAATCAAAACTCTCTGAACGGCAACCAACTCTCGCCAAGTTGAACTTTTTGCCATCTCATCTGAACTCCACATTCCAATAGAAATTCCATGCTGGAATCAACAACATAACCCTAAAAGCTTGACCATTATAGTCTGAATAAACCAGCTTAACACAAGAAGGCTGACAAATTAACTGTCTGGTGTTAATAGCTTCAATGTTATCTAGCCAAAACTGAATTTGTCTACAACTATCAAGTGACAAAAGTATAAAATCATTCCATGATTTGGAATTAAGAATATCAATTCTTAAGCTCCTGGTCATCAGCTGACTAACTGACCCCACTACAATGGAGATTGAAATGATCTGCCCTACAAAACTAGCTGCTTTTCTGACTTTTTTAAAATCTAACAATATCGGACATGATTTCTGTACCCTTATCCCGACCTTAATCTTTTTTTCAGGAACTTTTAAAACAAACCTCACAGAATCACTATGAAATCCTAACCACGCTAAATTCTGCACAGGTAACCACACAGATTTACAGTCATTGATGACAAACCCACTCAACCTTAAATCTTTCCAAACACTCTGATATTGACCTCGTTGACTGAAAACCATTCCAAATACCGATACCGTCGTACAAATACATAACAGACTTGCCCTCTCCTCTCCACTTCTTAATTAATGGTCTAGTAACCTTTGTAAAAACATATGGGCCGATTTCAAACGAAAAGGAAGCACCACAAATTTTAAATACTGTTGTTCACCGTTTCTAATCCATAATAATCCAAAAAAACATTTCAATATGACGATAAGCAGAATGCAAATCAAAATTAAACATGAACGAACTGGCTTTAAGATACACTAACCCCATACTTCACACTTTGTCTAAGAACATGCAAATTAACACATCTCAAATCTAAAATGAGGCTCTTTTTGTTATTGGACTGCACAGAGACTGTAAGTGGATTAGCAATGTATAGAACTTTAGTGCATTGTTCAAACCTTGATTCAACAATTCTAAGATTACACTGTCAACACAGTCCTTATGTAATAACGAGGCTTGATTATGTTTATGAAAATTCCTACTAGGCATACTATAAACAGGAACTTTGTATCCATTTTTGATAATATCTAAAACACTGTCATAAGCACCAATTTCCTCGCAACATTTTACATTTGATTTTAATTTACCTTTAATGTTGTTACCACTAATACTTTGACTCTCAAATCCATAATTGTCAAGCTCATGATTCACAAATTTAGAAGTGTCAGATTGCACTCTGTTTTCTCTCTGACTGTCCCCCGGCTGAACTGGAGGCGGATCTTGTCCTGGTGATGAACGGGCATTCTCATTGTAAGTGGGTGAAATCCCCTCACACATAGTACCCACTAAATTGAAAGGGCTTAGTTCCTGGCCGTTGTTTAGGTTGTGCAGTAACACCTGGAACATAAGGAATAACAGAAGCGGGTGCAACTCAGCCCGGAAACGGATTTGGTGCAGTGGCAGCTGGATTGGGTTTCAAATCTTTTCCCGAACGTCTATCTGTCTTGCGCTTCTTAATAGCTCCGGTTCTCAGCTTTGTAAATCTTGCTGTCGCCATCGGAATCGCTTGCCACGTACTTGTTAACTGTCTCCCACCCTCCAGTTGAGAAATCGACAATTCTAATATGTTTACGCTCCTTAATTTTCTTACCTGCTTCCTTACTAACTTCTTTCGCATAATCTAATTTCGAATTTTCATTGGCCCAGTTTATTGAATCCAGAGATTCCTGAATATGAACATTTCGTCGATCATATTTTTTTTAATCGCAGTGCCAACTTGTATAAATGTACAGGCTAGTACTTTGTGCGTTGTGGGCATATCGTATTTTTAGTTAACTGTTTTAACTGTCGTAATCACAAAGATATTAAATTATTTTTTTCTAGTTTTCTTGAACTTTTTACTTGTCTGAAATATGTTAAAAAACTGATTCCATGAAATCATAATGATGGAAATAAAGCGCGACACAAGCGGAATTTCCATTCCCACTTGGCCAAATTTTGATTATTAAACTTGAGTGATTATCTGTGTATAGTCTGTTTTACTTGTGACGTACAATGTACCTGTCACCTGTTGTATTTGCATTTGTGTACTGAAATTGGCTAAATGCATGTTTCTAAAACTCTAAGCTACTGTGTGCAATTTTTGAACTAAATAAAACATGATGAAAGATATTGTAGTTCTCTATTCCAACAAAAGACCAATTTTAACTTTAAAACTGGTCTGGACTTGACGATGAGACGGTAATTTTCAGAATATGATTTACAGACATGCCAAAGAATCAATCGTTATTATAATGTGTACTTTGCTTAAAATAACTGAAAATCGTATATCTTAACATAAGAATAAAATTACATCAACTTTAAAAAAAAAACTATGCAAGATAAAGTTCTGTATTCTTAAAATTAAGTTAATTACATGTACCTAAAATACGAGGGACAACGTGTCAAAGGAAGGCCTGGGTGTTGTAAATACGCACTCAGATTGCTATAAAATCTGAACCATAACAGTCGAGCCTTTAATTTCCGGAAGTTTCAACCAGGTCCCTTGAACTTCGAGTAATCGAGAGTCACCTGTACATATAGCTTAGAGGCTTCTTTTGAATTTATGAAATTCATGGCCCATGAATAACAAGTTTATGAAGCAGGATTGGGCTATTTGAATCATATTATAGAAATGCATTAATTGTTTTAAAAAAGTCGTCTCTTGGTGCATAATTTTATGGAGCATGTATGCCTTTTAAAATTTTGAAATTTAAGGTCTCTTGAATAACGGTTCAAACCCATAACAAATGTTTGCACATCAAACATCGCCAATTGAAGTACCTACTCTATGCATGTTAAAGGTCATTGGAATCATGGACATTGGTCCACATTTGACAGGTATACGATGCATTGCTTTCTTTTCAGACTTTGTGTTGTTTTTGTTTTTTTGGTGTTTTTTTTGTTTGGTTTTTTTTGGGGTTTTTTTTATTTTGGCACGATTTGTTGTCATCATGGATACAGAGGACCAAACATTTACTTCAGCAGACTTTCTTTGAAAGTTCCTGCTTGAAGAAGTTATTTGTCATGGCATTTTATCTGCATTTAGTTGCTTTTGATATCTATGTTATGAAGATCCCACTTATAAAATAACTATTTACTAATTGTAAATTCTGATGCATTATAATAAAGTAAAACTAATAATTCTGTAGATTATGAAATTATCCAGGAGTAATACAATCCAAACTTCAAAATCCTTAAGTCGGAGGGGGGACTGGGGGGGGGGGGTCATCCTTCAATAGATGACTTAATTCATCGCTTTAAACTTACATTTTTACTCCCGCTTACAAATGCATGTTGTAGAAGAGAGAAGTAGGCGGATGGAGCCAAATCAGCCGCCAAATAGATCTACATTGCCAGAAAACCAGTACATTGTCAGTAAAATGAGGGCACTGTTATCACGTCTCCGTGTGATGGATTATTTTATTGGGATAATTATAGAGGACGAGTGACTGCAATCGATAGAAAACATCGCGATTGGAAGTAAATTTTACCAACTACTTCACCAGCTTAAATCAAAAACATTAATATCTGCAACTCTTAGTGGCAACTTTAATGTGTATTTTTATGACTATTATTATGTTATCAACTGATATGATTAAACAAATGTGATAGAAGTTAACTTCAGACCAGAGTAATTCAAGTAAACTGAAATAAAAGTCCGGGAAAAAATACCCAGTCTTCTATAAAACATAGAAAACAGTGGATACTTTTTTTCCAGATTTTTTTTTTGATTGTTGTGATGATGCATATACCGTTATCAATGAAACCCTCATCATAATCCTGAAAGTTATGAAAGACTGGGGGTCCTTGATTGTTTCTGTAATAATGTAAACGGACGTCCAGTTGCCAATCCATTCACCTGCTTTCTTTTGCATTTCTTGTCCGTTTCTCTTTCGACCAACGCGTTCCTTTTCCGGTGAATCCAACGGAAAGTTTTTAGCATGTCCACATCTTGAAATGGACACCATCGGACCATGGAGTCCGATTAGTGTGTTGTTGTGCGTCCCCTGTACTTACCCAGTTCACATCCCTTAACGTCTGGTGGACATCAGTTACAACCGGACTACTACCGGACAGGCGAGGTTCATCCGAATATGTAATAGACACCAACTGCATGTTGACGGACAAGAAATGCATAAAACACAGGGCCGGTGCAAATCTGTTCGTCTAAACGTTGAAAGAACTGTCATGGGTCAGTTATTCAGACGGTAATGCTCGTTAATCGACCGTCAATTGCCGGTACATCTCCAGCAATCGTGTGGTTAGGCGTTTTATACGCTTCATACACCGATTGCAGAAGCACCAAGCATCGGTGGGAACGCCTTTCATCAACGGATACAAATGTACAGCTCAAGTTTCAAGTTTCTTTATTCTCCTTACCTCAAAGGTCTTGAGAAAATACATAAATATGCAATATAATGTGGTCATAATATATAGATATATGCAAACTGCAGCAATATAAACAGAGTCACTATAGAGGGGAGAGACTATGATGAATAGCTTCTAAGAATTTACTAAATTTTCTTAATATGACAATATTATCAGAATTAAAAATAGATTTTGGTGGCGACCTTTTTCTCCATTTAATACATTGATTTCTAACTGTAGCAAATCTGCTACACTTACACAAATAACGGTATTCATCACCAATTTCATTATCATTACATAATGTACATTTTCTTTGGGATCTTCCTTTGCCGTACCATCTCCAACTTCAATAGGGATCGATTATTACATGTACGAGATCTACACAAAGCTATTCTGTCAGAAGAATCTAATATATCAAGGTTTTCAAAACAAAACATTTTTTATGCGATAGAAAAATCCTTTTGATACATTATTATACCATTTTTGTACAAACTGGACACAAATTCGTTCCTTAATAATATGTATGAACCATTGGAAAGTAAAACCTCCATTTGAATCTCACATATAACCTAAACCTAGATCATCTAAAATTTTATTCACATAAAGCATCCACTTAGAAAAGCCAGAATTTGCATTTACAAAATGCGTACATAATATTAGAAAATTTATCATCTCCTTTAGCATTATATCACAATTAATTTTATCCGTGCGACGTCCATCTATGCTATCCAGTAAAGTGTGACTGCTCTGTAATGTGTCCTTATTTTACAGGAGACGTGCTTAACGTTAATAGAAAGGTTGAACGCGCAGAACATGACGCACACCATGAACTAGAACATCTTCGGAAAGAAAGTAAGCAATCGTATGTTCTAAAACTAATAAGAAAACAAGACTAATGAGTTCATAAATATCATTACTGTTCTTTCACTTCTTGTGTTCATATATTTTAGTGGAACACATTGTACACGAAATGAACCATCTGAACGACATATGCATTTCCGAAATCCTCTATATGATTGAAGGTAAGTTTGAATTCAGTATTGGTAAAGGCGATTATTTGTATTTAATCAGTGTTGTGTACAGTATTACGTTTGTTTGTTTTTTCTCTTTAAATGTCTTTTAAAATTTCTTTTAAAAAAGTATTACGTTTGTTGAAAATTAACTTACAGAGAAACTTGGACTGCCTCATCTTGGAAAAACCTCTCCTCAAGTACACCAAACCACTCATGTACCTCACACCACGAGGAACCCGCCAACAACACAATCACACCTATCAACTACAACAGCGTCACCAACCACAACACTCCCTCCATTGAATATCTGTAAGACTGATGTGCAAGTCTTGATCTGAAATTCACCAGAAGTGAACTAATATCCCGGTGATCTTGATATTATTTAGATCTATATTCAATTCCCATTCCTGTTGCAGCCAATATTTGTGACGGACTAGAATTTGTGCAAGCAGCTGCATTGGGAATACCCCAAGTTAACCCAAACGCTGGTCAATGTACGGACAAAACAAACAGTCAATCCGAAGCCCTCGTACTAAACACGTGTCACGCAAAAGCACCGGGTAATTGGACGAAAGGTTATAATGTAAGTTACTTTTATATTGAATTTTCCTGAATATCTTTCACTGAAAAAAATACGAAAGAAAATGATATATAGTAAACGAACTGATGAACAGTTGCGGCTGCATAATAATGTGGGTGATTCGCAGCCTGGAAAACCTAAGAGGTGTAAAATTGGAAGTGGCTATTCCCTCCTCGAGAGCCCAACATTAGAGACACAAATTCACAGGATTTTTATAAAGCGTCACTTTAGAATTGCAATCTACATGTACGCGGAACAATACGTGGACATTTGGTTACTTAACGCAACCGCCAGCTACCACTTGTGATTGGATTGCGTGTACCGTTAATGTGCTTGGATCGCATATATAGTACCTTTAACTCGCTTCATTCATTTGTACGGCACCTTAAACTCGATTCGCATGTGTGGTAAGATGTACCTTTAACTCGCTCGCTTCGAGTGTAAGATACCTGTAACTAGTTTGGATTGCGAGTGCATAGGGTACATTTAAATCACATGGATTGTGTGTAGGATATGTTTTATTGTTTGTTTGTTTTACGTCCCGTCGACAATTTTTCACTCATATGGAAATATGACCAGTTGTAGGTGAAGTACCACAAATTTAGACCTATGCTTAGCTCTCAGGGCCGTAGCAGTGAGGGTTCTTTAACGTGACAACGCGTACCGTGACACGGGACCTCCGTTTTTAAGGTCATATCCGAAAGACCCGTGACTCTCACTTCTAAATGCCGAGCGTTTGGCGAAGGACCAATCACGACCTATTTACGTCTTACTTTTGACGCAGCCATGACACAAGCAGAGCTCGAATTCACGACCTCCCGGTTACGAAGCGAACGCTCTAACCAATAAGCTACTGCAACCTCCATGGCTTACGTGTATGGTGCCTTTGATTTCAGTGGATTGCGTGTAGGGCAACTTTGAGTCCCATGGATTGCGTGTACGCAAGCATCGCCTGTAAGGTACCTTTAACTTCCTTAAATCGTGCATAGGGTACCTTTAACAACTTGTAATCGTCAATGTATTCGTGATCTCCCTGTTCCTTGATGTAATGTTAATTATACTTCTTCCCGTGGGGATCCGGGTTGTTAGAATAGATCCTCAGTACCCCTTGCTTGTCTTAAGAGGCGACTAAATGGGGCGGTCCTTCGAATGGGACCGCAGAAACAGAGGCCCCGTGTCACAGCAGATGTGGCACGTTAAAGATCCTTCCCTGCTCAAAGGCCATAAGCGCCGAGGATACGCCTAAATTTTGCAGCCCTTCACCGGCAATGGTGACGTCTCCATATGAGTGAAAAATTCTCGAGCGGGACATAAAACAATATATAATCAGTCAATCTTTCTAGAGAAGCTGTTAATTGACTTGAAACTGACTTGAATTGCGTGAACTGTACTTTGACTTCGTTAGATGACATTTAGGGTGCTTTGATTTGCTTTGACTTTTAACTCGCTAGCAACGCATGTAGGGTCTCTTTGACAACTTACTGTCACAGAGTATTCGCAATCCATCTGTTTCACAATACAAAAATATTTTCCATTTAAAAAAGTGTTAATAAATCGTACAATTCTTCCCCGGGGCTTTCTAAATTGCATATGACAAGCACAATAAAAAAAACCAAAAGATAAAACAAAGAATAGCATACATTTACTATATCGATAGAAGAAAAATCAAGAAGTCAATATATTTTATTAATTTGGTGTGCGACAAAAGCAACGAGTAGAAATTATGAATCACCGCTTCAAGTTTGGAAATTAACAAGAATGACTAACTAGCAATACCTATAAAAAACTCGTACACTGAAGAGCTGAGGGAGAACTTTAAATTGTGTTTGATTGGTGTTTTGGTAGGAGTATCATGATTTAAATTGTGACAATACTCGAAGTTCATGTCCGACATGGGAGGTCTCCGTGGCCGAGTGGTTAGAGCATCGCGCTCAAAACCACAAGGCCTCTCACCTCTAGTCGGCGCGGGTTCGATTCTCGCTCGCGCCGATATATGTGAGAAAGTTTGCCAGTTTACTTTCGGAAGGTCGGTGGTCTCTTCCTGGGTACATTGGGATCTCGCCACCAGATAACTGAAAAATTGTTGAATGTGATGGAAAACAATAAATAATTAATCAATCATGTCCGACAAAAATACACTAAGCATAATATAATACAGTTAGCCAGTCTAATCTACCAAGTAGTGGTTTTGAGGTGCATTTAGAGTTGCATCAAAGGAGAGGGTACAGGCAAGCGGTGTTCCGTCCCATTCGAGAACGCCATTGATCTCCTTGAATTATTTATCATTAGGAAGTCCACAACACGTCCTCTGATAAACAGTAGATGACACATTCATGTGTAAGTTCGTAACAATGATATTTCTATTTACAATTACGAACAGGTAATGAGCAACTGTCAGCGAATTCCTAAATTTACCCCAATAGCTACCTTTCTATTTGGGGTGTATCCGTTGGATGGCTCTGCAATGTCTGGTGTTTTCATCAAATGTACAGCTACAGGATTTCAGGTAACTTTTATGGGTTTTTTTCAACTACAAGAACGCTGCACTTTGCTATGTAAGAAGTCCGAAGATAGAAGTCAGGTGCGGTAGAGTGGCAACCTTGCAAAAAGAAATTGTTTATCCTTCAAGATGAAGATATATGCTTCGTTTATGGCTAAACTAAATATTATCTTTTACGATAGTTTAGTACATGTATAACAGATATTAAAATAATGTCAAAATTGTGTACTTTGCGATTTATATTTGCTGTTTTTGTCTATCATGGTGAACTGCAAAGCTTTCAAATAAGATTTAAATATTACAGTGTTCAATGCAATGCTGGTCTTGAAGATTATGAATTCTTGAAATGATGTGCCTTGGATATTTTAAAATACGCGTATATTTTCACAAATTCGAGAAAACTGGAGACTAACTCGAAGTTTTTGGCATTACTGTTTTTAACATGACATACAAAGACAGAACTGTCCAAACAAATATTTGGTGTCTAAACAGTTCATAAATAGCTCTTGTTTACTTAGCATACAAAGATCAATTTCACCACGTTATTTATTTAGGGTGAAGATAACGTACAGTCATCAATCTCATAACTCCTATAAACTTTCGACGCCCGGATATTTTAAAGAATATTCCACTGAAAGGGGTGGGGTAGGGTGCGGGGCAGAAACAATCTTTTAAAATATGAACCACTGAATCATTACCCATTGTGCATCGAGGAAAAATGTGTTTGATATCCTAGAGAATAAGCATTGGGATCGGTCCTTTAGTGTCTAACAGACACTGTGCAGGGGTCACTCCGATAAGAAGTATACGCGAATGACTTTTTAAGACATGTTGTGTCGCTGTCCGTCCGTCTGATTGGCTCCCCGTCTGTGGTCATGTTTTCCAGACCTTTTGAGTCACCTGAGTAAACTCAGATGACCGATTACAATTATTCTGCGTCTGTCACCGTCCGTCGTGTGCCATGCGTCATGAGTTAACAACTGAACATTTTTTTTACTTCTTGATAACTACCATTCCAATTCTTTTCACATTTGGTGTGAAGCATCTTGAGGACAAGGGTAACATAACGAGTAAATGTCAGTACTCTTGCATCTCTTGGACTTTCGGGGCGGGGCAACAACTGCCAAATATTAACCAGTTTTCAAATTTCTTCTTTACATCCGCACATGTGTAAGATAGACTATATGCATAGTGATGAAGAGCAGGAAGGCCTCTACCAAAATTGTAAGTTTCATGATCCCGGGTTAGTGGTTTTGACTCCAGGAGGTGGTCAAACTTGGTAAAAAAAAAATTGAAAAGCAGCTTCTTTAATGCTAGTGATACTAAATTGAAACTAAATCAATATTTAGAATGAGCAGGTAGCTGTTCTTAATAAAATTGTAAATTTCATGATCGCAGGGGCAAGGGTTTTGGTATGAGGGTGGGGTCAAAATGGTGATCAGCTGTGTGAACAGTTGAACATTTTTAACTTCTTCTTGATGACTGCTTTTTCAATTCTTTTCAAATTTGGTATGAAGCATCTTTGGAACAAGGATGACATATAGTGTAAATTTCAGAATTCTCGCACCCATGGGGCCATAGAAGTGGGGCAAAAGCTGCCAAATTGACCATTTCTCAAAAAGCTTCTCCACATGTCTTTAAGATTAACTAAATGCATAGTGGTGAAAAGCAGGAAAGCCTTTTCCTCTATTGTAAATGCCATGGTAGAGGTTCTGACTCCTGTGCAGGGCCAAACTCGGTGTATACAGTGCATGTGTAAATATTTAAATAAATCTTCTTAAATGATATTGATTCTAAGTCAAAACTAAATAAAATAAATAGATATTAAGAAGGAATAGCTAGTCGTTTACCAAACCTGTAAATTTCATGATTCTAGGTGGTAAGGGTATGGTTCCAAAGTGGAGCCAAAACTATTATAGCAATTAATATCTTTATCATTTGAAAATCACTTTTAAATTTTCTGATACAGTATAAAAAATAATGTATATTTAGCAAAAGCAGAAAAGGAATGTACCAAATTGTGAATTTTGCAACCTCAGGGTTTTAAAGAAGTCTTTTTCTAGATAGTGATATTTCATGCTTGGGATGGTCACTGGTATTAGATACCTCAGGTGATTTTCAGTTCAAAAGATCGTAAGTGCAGTGATGTACTTTATGTATATGATGTCAGCTAGAAGGATACACCATGCAATTGATGTCTGCTCGACGTTCAAAGAGGGGAATATTCCACCTTTACCCATTCACCTATAGTTTGACGAGATATAGTAAAGAAACAACATATTGACAGCTTACTCCTGTCCTTCATGACCCTGGCGATTTCTGGCATTGACTGTAGTAATACATTTTAAACATTTTCATAGGTGCAGATGGCACAGCTGAAGGGGACAAATCTCTCTCTCTCTCTCTCTCTCTCTCTCTCTCTCTCTCTCTCTCTCTCTCTCTCTGTGTGTGTGTGTGTGTGTGTGTGTGTGTGTGTGTGTGTGTGTGTGTGTGTTGTTGTTGTTGTTGTTGTTGGCAGTCATATTCTGAGACACTCTATGCCTACATGGCTTCGGTGCCATGGGTGAACTGTTATGACAATTTTCAACATCAAACTATAAAATTTAACAGATTTCAATTTGATCGTGGTTCAGTATGGCGCCCACATTTTCTGAAAAAAGTCCTAATTGAAAAATCCACCTAGTACGTCACGCTACTCAGAGTACATTAACAACCCTCTGCTGCTATCATCAGTAGTTTTGGGGGCCTCCGTGGCCGAGTGGTTAGAGCATCGGGCTCAAAATCACAAGGCCTCTCACCTCTGTCGGCGCGTAATCGAATCTCGGCTGCGGCGTTATGTGAGCAAGTTTGCCAGTTTACTTGCGGAAGGTCGGTGGTCTCTTCCCAGGTACAATGTATCTGGGTTCTCTCCCCACCAACAAAAACTGGACGCCACCAGATAACTGAAAAATTGTTGAGTGTGGCGGAAAGCAATAACTAATCAATCAATCATCAGTAGTTTTGTGTTCCTAACTTTTTGATGATAACTTTATATATTTTTTGTCAGATAATTTTTATACCGTTAAAACCAGGACCATATCATATGGTCAGTAAACTTGTGAAATACATTTATTCAATTTCCATGTTGAGTTTTTTTTAATTTTATTTTAGAAGGTCTTTTATCATTTCAGCAGCAATTTTGTGTAACTCATTACCACAATTTATTAGAAAATGCACACATTCATCATCTTTTAAATCAGCCTATCTTAAACATTTTGATTCTCAATAATACTGATCTCTTTTGAGGTAGTTTTTATCTGGATATAAATTATCTGAGATATTTTCATATTTGTCTCGCCGTTAAATGGCTGAAATATTGCCAACTCGGCGTAAAACCCCAATCAATCATATTTTATGATATATGTTTTCGATATGTGTACATGTAAAAGATTGGACCACAATGTAAAATAGTTTGTACAACTAATTGTGCAATCCTGTATTTAAAAAAAAAAGTTATTTCAATCGTCTCAATAGTGATCAATTTATCAGATATATTAAAGTTTGCTATCATTACAAATGACGTGTGTCCCGCCATAGATTGTGGTAAATATTGATACGAAGCCATTTGGGGAAGTTTTGATACAATGCATGGCTTTTTTAAAGGACACATCATGTTTCTAAACTTTCTAATTTTTCAGCAAAATTAATTCTTTACATGCCCAAAATAACTTCAAATACGTTTTAAATGAAATAGTTTTCGTAGTTTTCGAGTTTGAAAGCGACCAAATTCAAATCAAATCAAATATATGCCTACTTACTTTTTAAGTTGGCGCGGGTTCGATTCTCGCTCGCGCCCACATATGTGAAAAAGTTTGCCAGTTTACTGTCGGAAAACATAGGCACTTGGGACATAGATCATGATCACCCCCCCCCCCCCACCTTATCACTCTATTTTTTATTTTTTCTGATCTGAAATAGACACACTGATTTTTTTTTCTACTTATGTTTTGTAAATATGCATTAAAGATAACCCAAATAGATTATTTGTCGTCTCTGTCACGTATTAGTAAAAATTACGTTATCTGTGACTATAAGAAGAGAAGGCGTGCAACTCTTTTCACATCGTCTGCCTCACCTGGTTCAAACTTCGCTTTTCAAATTTAAGGGTGTGCCCCCCCCCCCCCCGCCCCCAATTCAGATGAATGCAATATAAGCTGTAATTGACGGTATTTTTCAACTATCCAATTATGCACCAATTAACACCTATTGGTATAACTAATATAATCCAAGGGAATATTGTTTGAGAGTATATACCTACAACGAGCATTTCATATAAAACACCATTGCGTCATATAAACGGATGATTGCTGAACATAATCGGGTTGCTGAGACCGTGGTCATACAAAGATGGAGACAAACGTGAAAAACTATACATTTCGTTCGTTTTAGAATATTGCAACGTAACATGAATGGCTTTAAGCATTATAAGTGTAAGAAAGTAACGCAAATGTGCCACTCAAATGAAATTTTGATAATGAATTTGCTGTAAAATTCATATTAAATTGTTTACAAATCTGACACGCGTGCATTGCTTTTACAAACTGGTGACGTCCAAGGTCAATGCACATCGGAGATTACGAGCAGGAATTACAGTCAGGAAGACAATGATTCGACAATTTTCTGGTGTTTTGACGGATTTATTGCTTCGGATTCACTCTGATCCTATCAAGTTTATAGTTATATTCAATCACAAATTTGTTACTATATTTGTTCTTTTAGCTTTCAATTTATTTACGGTCAGTTACAGATTGTATTGATTTATAAAAATTAAAAAAATCCTTTTTTTTTTTCTTTCAGAGAAATAAGTGACAATATATTTTGATTTATTGTTACTTTTATTGAGAGAACTTAACTTACATTTTATTTTTTAAAAACTTAAAATTTGTATCTTTTTGTTAATTTCACCTCATTAAATCACAGAAAGTAGTAAAAATGCGCTATGACTACATAAGAGGTCTACACATTTCAAGCCTTATAAAATTTATATAAGATCCAGTAGGTTCCGAGGGTTTCGCCCCTGGGCCCCAATCAGGGTTTCATCCTGGATCCGCTGGGGGCCTTAAGGCGGTCCCCAGACCCCATGCTTCATGAAATTGTGCCCCCTTCCCCCATTCAACTTCAATTCGTAGATCCGCCCCTTGAGATAATTGGCCCAGATATTCAAGTTTGGAAAAGGGGTATTTTTAAAAAGATGACAAGAAAATCATACAACGCCAAGAAAGAATTCTTTAATCTTCATTCATCAGAATAAAATGAAGAGCATACAAAACTCGCCATGCCTAGAGAGTACTGCGCTTTTATTAAACTAAGCAAATTTGAGAATTCTTCTCCATAGGAAGCTTCGGGTGTCATCGTCTGCTTAATGTCATTCGGAACAGTAGTCTGGGTTATCGTTCCTGCACTTCCGGACCGGCTGATGCACAGCAACGAAATTTACTCTGATTGCGAGTGATTTGATTGATGTAATTAAATATCTGCGAGTTCTAAAAATATTACAGAAAAACGAGAGTAAAGAAAAATGTCTAACCAATGCACTGATATATGCGCATCCAATGTTTTGACTTGCTGCGAGTGAAAAATCAGGCGAAGTTTGAACCAGGTGAGGCAGACGACGTGAAAAGAGTTGCATGCCTTCTCTTCTTATAGTCACTGATAACGTAATTTTTACTAATACATGACAGAGACGAAAAATAACCTATTTGGGTGATCTTTAATGCATATTTACAAAGTATAAGTAAAAATAAATCAGAAAAAAGAAAAATGGAGTGATAAGGTGGAGGGTGGGGTGATCATGATCCATATCCCAAGTGCCTGTGTCGGAAACTGGGTGGTTTCTTCCCGGGTACATTGTATCTGGATTCCCTCTTCCACTAGTAAAAAAACCGGACGCCACCAGATAACTGAAAAAAAATGTTGAGTGTGGCGGCAAAGAACAAACAATAATTTACTTTCGATGATTTACGTGCCATTATGTGTGACTTGAGTTGTCTTTCTTACATACATAAACGTTTTGAACTGATTAAACCAGAAGTCATATTAATATAATGATGTCTCATTCCTGCCCCATTTTTTTAAACTGGGACTTTTGTGGCATCTTAGCAGCAGTCATATGCTTCGAGTGGCATGGAAGAAGGGTAGATAAAGAAAGTTAACAGCTTTAACCGTTATGTGAGACGACTGTCAAAGCAGATGCCACCTGTCGGTCCCCTCACTTGACTTTGATTATGAAAAACTTTAAAATATGTAATAAGACGACAACGTTAGCGTGAAACCTTCATGTCGAAATAAACTCAGTGTGTATATCATACTACACCAAACGATAAGGTTGACGTCACAATACCAGTCGGATCAATTACATTTAAGAAAGCAGTCATGACTCTTAAAACTTGCTGATTGACATGCAAGAGATTTCAATAAAATGAGGTATAACAGTGATGCTTTCAAAATAAGCGTGAAATATTTATAATCCATAGTGTCTTTATTGTGTCAAAGCGAATTTTTCAATTTATCTGTTCGCCCATGTGTATTATTACCACCATAAATGTCAAAAAATATTTAATGCTTAAAGATGTATGATGCACTGTGTAGTAGTTTTAAGCATGTATTCTTTGGATAAGCTATAATATGCATAGTAATTATAACAAGCGTGTTTCCCAGTTTGACGAGCAACATACATTTCGGGTTTGCTTGTATTATGAATTATTACTGAAATGATGCGGCCCATAATACAATTATGTTCCTTATATTTGTTTCATATTTTAATTTGTCAAGTTGAAAGGCCATTTATGTGTCACAGTTTTTATCGAAAATTGCAATAACGAAACTCTACCCTTGATAAGTGTAATTATCAACTGTTGAGGTGAACATAATGATAATGATTGATATCATTTTGTACTTGGCTGTAGTTCCAAAGTATGTTATTGCCTTATCTTTCCATCAGTTTACAGCTAAACTACTTATTGATTTGAAATTACGTTTTTGTGGAATTTTCGTATTTAAATCAATAGAAATAAAATCCTTGAAGTCCATATTGTAAATGCAAAATTCTGCAAATTGTAAGAATCTGCAATGAACACTGACATTGTATATGTACGAATTCGGGAATGGCGATAGGGGTAAAATTTTTCATAAACTGGCGTCAAGGTATATATATTATCTTTGTGTAATGGCCATCACGAGCCTAAGTGATTTCACATGAGTTAAAAGTGAATAAAATTAAGTCTTAGAAACGTATGTGTTGTTTTTGTATTAAAGTTCGTCAATTTCCATGTATATTCTGTATCATTACAGATGTCTGTTCAAATTTGTGGACATGGGCCAAAAATATTTGATGTGCAGGCAGGCTTGGTCCATGGGAATCGTGAGAATAGCAACAACTATTACACAATAAATTGGTGAATAAATTATATATAATTGTCTGTTTTTGTTGTTTAAAGACAGAATGAATTTCGATGCGGCGTATTATCGTGGGGAAAATTATTCCCACTACGATGTCGTGTTTTGTTATGATGAAACTCGCCGCAGTGGCTTCTTGGTTAAACCGTTCGCTTGGTGACCAGTATAGCTCCTTTACCAAAACCACGGCATTTAAAAGGAAGACTCGTGGATTTAAGCATCGTGCATAGGTCTAAATTTGTGACACTTCATCTACAACTGGTGACATCTCTATATGAGTGAAAAAAAATTCAAAGGAATGTAAAACAAATAAACGAAACCCCACTACTATGACGTGTGTTTTAAGAATATTAGTCCCATGATTATGCCGTATGTTATCTTGGAAAAATCAGTTGGATGCTGATGCCGTATTTTACAATCACATCATTCCCACCACGATGCCGTGTCTTGCCGTAGAAACATATATTATTTCGATTGCGATGACAAACCTTGTGGAATCGTTTTCCCAATAACGATTGTCGTAAAAAACTTTCTTCCCATTACGAAGTCTTGTTGTGGGAACATTTTCCTTACAATGCCGTGTCTTGTGATGGGGGGGGGGGGGGGGGGGGGGGGCATCGCGCTCAAAATCACAAGACTTCTCACCTCTTGTCGGCGCCGTTCGATTCTCGCTCGCGCCGATATATGTGAGAAAGTTTACCAGTTTACTTTTGGAAGTTCGGTGGTTTCTTCTCGGGTACATTGTATCTGGGTTCTCTCCTCCACCCATAAAAACTGGACGCCACCAGATAACTGAAAAATTGTTGATTGTGGCGGAAATCAATAAACAATCAATCAATCTTGTGATGGGAAAATCATTGCCATTATTATGTCGTATCTTGTCATGGGCTTATATTCCTATTACATTGATATGCTTTGTCGTGGGGACGTTAGTCTCATTAAAATGCTGCGTCTTGTTTGGGGATAATTTTCCCATTACGATTCCGTGTCTTTTCATGGGAAAATTATTCCTATTTCGATGCCTTGTATCACGATACACGAACGTTTACAAACGTAGTACTCGGTACTCTTGTGTTTTGGTGTAGTAAAGGTTAGTTTATTGATTGTTTATTGTTATTGCTCGAATATTTTTCACTCATATGGAGACGTCCCCAGATGTAGGTGAAGTTCCACAAATTTAGACCTATGCTTAACGCTCAGGGCCGTAGCAGTGGGGATTCTTTAACATGTCTACGACTACCGTGACACGGGACCTCCGTTTTTAAGGTCATATCCGAAAGACCCGTGATTATCACTTCTAAATGTCCAGCGTTTGGCGAAGGAGTAATCACTACTTATTTCACGTCTTAGGGTTGACACGGCCATGAAACGAGCGGGGCGCGAACTCACAACCTCCAGGTTACGAAGCGAACGCTCTAACCACTGAGCTACCGCGACCGATTTTGCATGAGTGAAAAAGTCTCAAGCGGGACGTTAAAGACGATATATAAACCTGTACAACCAACCCATTACGATGATGTGTTTCGTTGTAGAAACATTCCTTTCACGACGCTGTGTCTGTGGAAATATTATTGCCATTACGATACCTTTTGTTGTCGAAACATTCAAAATACGATGCATGTCTGAGGGAATATTATTCCCGTTACGATATCGTGTCCTTTGGGGGATATTATTCCCTTCACGATACCCTGTCTTGTTGTAGAAATGTTATTCCTTGTACGGTATTGTGTCTTGTCGTGGGTATAATTATTCCTACCTTGAGGCCGGGTCTTGTCATGGGAATATCAGTCCTATTTTTATGCTACTTACTCTCCTTAACATCTGGAAGAATTATTCCCATCACGGTGTTTTCTTGCTGGAACATTTTTGCTGTTATGATGTCGCATGTTTATTAGAGTATTCTATAACAACACCGTATGTTGTGGAAACATAATAATTCCCACTATCATATCTTACCTTGTCGTGGGACAGTGTTTTAGAAATAATGTTTTAAGCGACTTGGGGAACTTTTTCTGAGTTCATAAACATTTAAGATATTTTTTTTATTTCCATTAATCAATAGGACAAAATTATTTATTACATATTTTATAGTTTGCTAATATTTTCTTGGCATTTCTTCAATACTTGTATATATTATGGCTCAAGTATTATCTAAGCAGTAGGGGTAAGTTATCTCTATCTCTATCTCTCTCTCTCTCTCTCTCTCTCACACACACACACACACACACACACACACACACAAGAGAGAAAGAGAGATTACTGTATGCAGTTATGTAAATCTTGAGCATTCATAGGTCATTCGAACACACGACTAAAATAGGCTTTTCTAGATAAAGTGGTCCAGCGAATACGGTGTAGAGTACGTCAAAAGTCACGAGGTGTGTCAGAGGTCACGAGGTGTATTTTTGCCTATTTCGGATATGTCGAATTTTGCCAAAATTCGAACTGTTAATTCAAATTATAAAGCCAACAGTGTCTTTTTCTTGCATTTGTATTGTAACCACGAATACGTTGTCATGATTTTATAACACAAAATGACAAAAAAGCTGGTGCTTTTCATTTCAATGGTAAAATCTTATCTTATTTAAATATTTCATAATCCTTGACTAACATTTTGAAACTAAAAAATAACTCTACTCATGTAAAGAAGTGTAACCAAACCACGGCAATATATTACAAAAAGTTTTTAGTCATAAAGTTGAAGAACGTTAAATGCGGTATATCGTAATTCTGTTTTACAAAACGTATCGTACGCGTAACTGTATATCGTAACTCCATTGTCGCAAGTTTTGTTGGAAATATTCAGAGCATGAATAAAATAAAATAAGATAAAATAGAAAATTTGTCTGACGCTGGCATTGGAAATCAACATGCATCGGAAATTGTCTTATGTTTTAGATACATGTAAAATAAATGAATAATAAAGAATTGCATGTGTTACATATCAGTTATATATAAAATTTCTTAAAATCTTTTTTTCTGGAAAGATACACATTCAAATGGGAACGAAATATATAATAAATTGAAGACTCTCAAAGGACTACGTGTTTCGTGCAATGGGGCGTTTGGCGAAGGAGCAATTACTACCTATTTTTACGTTTTGGGTTTGAGACAGCCATGGCACGAGCGGGACTTGACCTCACGACCTCCCGGTTACGAAGCGAATGCTCCAACCACTGAGCTACCGCGACCGGTAATCAAATTATATATCACAATACTTGTATTATGATAAATAAGGGAAAGGTGGCGCCTACGCTCACCGAATTATTTTTGTAAACGAAAACATAATTTGAGGAGATGGATTCAATATAATGGTTCATAATTTAGTATTTTCTGAGAAGTTGCGCTCATTTAAACACATTCCTATATTTAACAGTCCTAAACAGGTATTCGTTTGGTTAACACCCCTCTCACAGTGCCAGGAAGTAAAAATTAATATTTCTAGTAAGCATGTAAACACGTTAACAAATTCCGAAAAGCAATTTAAAAGCGATAATATTTTGAAAATATTTATAAACTGTGACGAAATCATCGCTTTTCTTATTCTTTCGTTGGATACTGTAAGGGTATGCGTTTCGTGCTATTTTATCTAAAAGAAATGATGATAATTTCTATAAAATTTGACGATGTGTCAAGTTGACAATGATAACAATTCCGTCAGAGGAACGGTGCATAATGCGTAATTTAAGGCAAAAACCATCAAAATATTGGTGAAATAAACCGTAGTATATTCAAATCACGTAGACATCAAAATAAAGCTACCATGTTTTAAAAAAAAGAAAAACCACACATGGTTTAAATCGACTAAAACCTCTGGCAGAATACCGACATTTCTCGTGGTCATTAAAAACGCGCACCATGGACTTTCTCTGTAACTCGACAAAAATGTTGCTAGAAGTGTTCATCGTTCCAGATAGGTATTTTCAGTCGTGTATTATCAGGTCTTCATTCCTCATTAAAGCGATTTTTCCTACGGACATCTTCATTGTAGTTTGATACGCCCTTCGATACATAATATTTGTCTTGCGAAATTGTTTTAGCTCACCTGATCCATAGACTCAAGTTCAGCCGTAGATTAAGGATCATTTGAAGATACCATAATTGGCAAGTAGGTTGTAAAGATTTACAGTTCTTCTCAAGAAACATTTACATGAAAACTTCTTTATATCACCAAGATTCAAATTTGTTCAAACCATGACCTCTGGCTCCATAGATGGGGCAAGCCATAAGGTTACGCAGAGTGATATCGGTGTTAGAGTAGTTGGTTGGTTGTATATTGTTCAACGTTCCGTACGACAATCTTTCACGCAGATGGAGACGTCACTATAACTAGTGGATGAGCTGTAAAATTTAGACCTATGCTCGTCGATTATGACCTTTAGTTGCTTATGCATTGTTTAACGTCCCACTCGAGAGTTTGTCAATCATTTGTAGAAGTTACCTTGCCGGTGAAGGGTTGCAAAATTTAGGCCTATGCTCGGCGCTTACGGCCTTTGAGCATAGAGGGATTTTTATCGTTGCAAACCTGCTGTGACACGGGACCTTGGTGTTTGCTGTCTCATCCTAAGGACGGTTCCAATTAATCGCGTCTTATGACAAGCACGCCGTGGGGATCCGGGTTGTTAGAATAGGTCCTCAGTACCCCTTGTTTGTCGTAAAAGACGACTAAATGGGGCGGTCCTTCAGACGAGACCGCAAAAACCGAAGTCACAGTAGGTGTGGAACGTTACTGATCCCTTCCTGCTCAAGGGCCATAAGCGCCGACCATAGGTCAAAATTTTGCAGATCTTCACCGGCAATGATGACGTCTGAGTGAAAGATTCTCCAACGGGACTTTAAACAATATATAATCAATCAATGACCTTATGACAAGCAAGTGAAGAAGAGGACCTAGTCTACCCTAGATCCCCATACGGTAAAATATAGGTCAGTATAAATTGCTTATCTTTCCAAGTTAGCATTAAAATACCAAACAGAACGTATGCAGCTTTATTTTCCAGCTTGATTTCCACGTTCAGAATCTGGTGTTTTATGTGTACCATCCATTACAACGAAGACATACTAGACCGCCATATCAACAAAGCCGCTTCATGCCCCATGACCATAATTGAAAATAGACTAAAGTAAAAAAAAAAAAAACAAAAAAACAAAAAAAAACCAAAAAAAAAAAACCTTGAATTGTTAAAAATCACACAAATATTTTATTAATATCTTTAATTCAAAATCTACTTCTGGCTAGAATGTCATGGACTAATAAGATATCACTACTTAATATATGAGATCCATTTCAATATAGTCCATTCTCAGTTTATGGTCTTGAAGCATATGAGAGAAAAATTCTCTAGAGGGACTGCAAACAAAATACAACCAACCTGACCTATATTTTACAGGGAGCTAGTAAAGGCTACATTGAGTGGGGTTATGTGTGCTGTTGTCTTAGTTCGAGTGATGGATCAAACGGTGGAATTTACGCTCTGTGCATTTTCATAATCCAATAGCCATGTTACTAGAGAGTTTAGATACACAACTCGGTATTGTCTTGATTGAAATCATCCATATTTTGACTGGTCATAAGTTTAGATGAAACGTCACCTCAACTGTTGATATGTTTAACAACTAAATAGAGTTGAGCATCATCAATATATCAATGGTACTTCACATTGTGATTTCGGCAGTTCGGTACATGTCCTATCGGCTTGGCAAATATACAGTACGATCTTGATACGAATACCAATTAAAAGCTAATCCGATTCTGCTGATTCAACGGTGATCTGTTCTATTTTCGAGGTATAATTTTACCCATGCCAGCATAAAGCCGGATATCCTGATGGAATATACAAGACGACGAAATGTATTGTACGGTCAAATGCCGCTGAAAGATTCACAATCAAAAGCACTGCAATGTCTTTATGAACTACAAGAACTGTAGCTTCCATAGGGTGGTAAAAGCGATAAGCAGACTGTATGTAAGTTATCATGCGTGAATGTGATGAATTTCAATGCGGCATGCCACGATTCTTTCAATCAGATTGGATACAAATGGTGAATTAGACACTGGTCGTTTTTCTTTTTCCAGTTCAGGTTCCTTAAATAGAGGCCAGACAATTACCTGCTTCAAAACCAATGGAACTTTAGCCTCTGGTAAAAATCCGTTGGTCAGTATCTATCTTTATTACAGAATTCTTATAACGTGAGAGAAGACGAATTTTTAAGCAGTGTAGGTCTGACAGAGTGAAAATCATGAAAATATCAGAACTTCGATCTCTGTTAGTATTCGTTAGTAATGTTCTGTTAAAATACGGAATATATGTTTATAAATGGTATTTATACTGCAAACTGTAGCACAATTTGTGACAAACAAATAACAGATATAGCTAATATTTACTATTGCGGAATTTCAAGGTCTTCTAGCATGAAAAAATAGTGACATCGAACTAACCTTGACACAAACAAGAGCCGCGATATCCAGTATTTTGTGGGTATTATCAAATACATTTTTCAAGTTTTAATGTACATTCAAAATATCACATCTCAACCCCCAATGGATATATTAGAATAGTCCATCCTTAAGTGATACAGCTGGGTAGGATGTAATCGAAGGTGGTCATATCTGAGGTGCGAGTTCGATCATCGAGATGATCAATACTTTTCAGGACCAAATCAACAGGTGTAAGTTTGATATTTTCAATCAAGTTATTAAACCTTTATGATTCAAACTTCATTGATAGAGTATCTCTTAAATGAATGCCCAACGAACTTGACAATGATTCTTTATTATTATCATTTTATGGCTCGAGCAGGTGTTCGCAACTTATATATTATGGCGTTCTGTGATATGTGGTGGGCAACGTTGGAGAACAACCTATATGTATAATACGTTGACGGCTACAGGGACGTTGAGCGAGTTATTTACAAAGTGTCGCAGCGTGTACGAAGACAACCTGTAACTGTGTTTGTGTAAAGTACGGTAATTCTTGGGTCATCGCATTTTATTTCGGCATTTCACGTATTCACCAGCCCAGCTGCTAAGTACTTCAGTACTAGCATGAATTACGTATAAAAATTTGCTGTGACAAAATTAAGAAATTCATTTCAAAATTAAGGATTATCTCCCTCATGCATATCTCTGATCCTTTGCCGGATTTGACTCCACTATTTGGTATTTTTGGTTCTTTCAGCTGTGTGTGTGTGTGTGTGTGTGTGTGTGTGTGTGTGTGTGTGTGTGTGTGTGTGTGTGTGTGTGTGAAAGAGAGAGAGAGTGTTGTATGTGTGTATGCGTATGTGTTTAGATATTAGTTCCGAAATTGATCACGACAATAAAGTTATTTTCACATATACTCTTTGTCTTTCTTCAACGTTCGGTTTGCAGCGAGGGATTATTTCCATGCCATTATCACAAATGATGACAGTATATATAATAAACTGTGTAAACAGTTCCATTGACAACATATTTATCATAACAAGACCGATTAACCGCCTGGGCCTGCGTCACCATAGACATCTCAGATAAAACCACACAAAGTATATCCACTCTAGATTCCACATTTCATAAAAAGTTTAATATTTCAAAGAAACATTTTAATAGCATATATTGCAAAAATTGGCTAAGATGAACATGCTTAAAATGACCGGCAAAATAATTGGAGTATATAAACACTGCAAAAATGTTTGAATAATACTGATGGAAACCTGAGCGTGTCACGTTCTCTATTGACTTTTCCATCCACGGGGAATTATCGAAATAGTTTCAAAATAGTTTGACGTTTTACTGAATTTGTTACTTTAATAATATATGTGAACACTATTTTTAAACACTATAAATAATCAATTATAAATGAAATTGTAAAGAAATAATATCTTTATTACGTTCGCTAAAAAGTATGGAAAACCAATTGGGTTAAAGGTTTCATTTATTTTATATCTTTACCACTTGAAGCAAACATTTTCCATTAAAAACACAAGAAAGTAATTTTCAGACATCAATGGACACCTGCTGTATTTGCAATGAGCCAATACCTGCTGATAAATCTGTTGTTATCAGAGAAAAGTGCGCAAAGATGTCATAGCAGTGCAGGATATGGACTGATTGATTATGTATTGGTTTAAGTCCCGCATGAGAATTTGTCACTCATATGGAGAGGTCATCATTGCCAGTGAAAGGCTGCAAAATGTAGGCCTGTGCTCGGTGCTTAGGGCCTTTGAGAAGGGAGGAATCTTTATCGTGCCACATCTGCTGCGACACGGCATTTCGGATTTTGCGATCTCATCCGAAGGACCGCCCCATTTAGTCACCTCTTACGACAAGCAAGGGGTACTGAGGACCTATTCTAACCCGGGTCCCCACGAGGTGCAGTGGCAGGAGATGAATTACATTAGGATTGTCGTCAAGTGTAGATCAACATAAAGACCATTAAAATAAAATGCCGTGAACCCAAAAAACCACCAACCACTAGTCGTATCTTAATGTCTAAAGAACAGTTTAACTACAGAGATAACTGTCATCTGAGGGTCAGACTCATTTCTTGTTAGAACAAGTGGCTTTCAAAAAATATCATAAAGATATGTAAAGAGAGACTGGGCTATACAGATCCTTGCAAAAATCACTATGTACAAGATTTACATGTAGCAGACGTTATACATCACCAGCAGTGAAGTGTTATTAATTTCAGAACTGGTGAAAATATTCCGTCTTCTACCACTAACCAAAAACGAAAGGAACAGGTAAGGTCAACGATACATGGATCCAAGCAACCTGACTTGCATTCACTCGACAATTCACTTTGTTTCAGAACCGTCGAAAATATACAATGTTGACTCAGTATTAATATTTCATCAACTACATGTACTAGAAGGCAGTAAACATCATTTGTAACGAACCACTTTCCAATCCTGTGAAGTCTATTGTACGATTAAGCGGTTTCCACATTGAAAAGAGTTTCCTGGGATCTGTTGGGTATCTTTATGAACAATAGTGGTTTGACTAAAGTTTCGGAAAGTGTTTATGTCCCTGCCGCTGTTGTACACATGCTCAGTGGAAAAGCCGTTGCTCTGGCAATCCGAGGGCACTTCTTGATATACACATGTACAACACTGACCCTACTCCTTGTATCTGAAGGTACGAAATTTCTACCAACATCTTAAAAAATCATTGGTCTGAACACATGAATACTTTTTCTGGCGAGGGAAATGCTGCACTTCAAGAAGATCATGACCTTGACCTTAGTTGTTGTTGTATATGGTTTAACGCCCCTCTCGGGAATTTTTCACTCACGGAGACATCACCATTGCCGGTAAAGAACTGCAAAATTTAAGCCTATGCTTGACGCAGGGAGGGATCTTTATCGTGACACACCTGCTGTGTCACGGCCTCGGTTTTTGCGGTTTTATCCGAAGGACCGCCCCATTTAGTCGCCTCTTACGACAAACAAGGGGTACCGAGGATCTATTCTATCCCGGATACCCACGGACTTGTTTGATCAAGATATCAAATAAAATTATTCAGTTGTATATAAGCCTAAATCTATAGTATGTATTTGAATACAATAACGTAATCTGTGCATTTTAATTGATTAAATCAACTACATTAGTAACGTGATAGGTACATCTTACACTAATTAAATATCAGTCCTTTACAACAACAACAACAACAAAAACTGAAATATAAATCTTGACCCAAAGGATCAGATGAATCAATTTTTATTTACTAGTATTATTTTTTGCTCTCAATATTTGCTTAAATCCTCTTCTTTTACCTCACCGTGTATTCTGAGTAAAACATGGAAAGCGAAAAAATAATTGTGGAAGAACTATGCAAGAATGAATTGTAAGTTTGTGTGTAGTTTACTTTGCATAACTATATTTGTATTATACTCGTAAGATATACGATTTTTAATTGCCGTGTGCCGTTTACCTCGTCTTACTGCGTGTCGTATCCGGGTCTTCGAAATAACGTTTAGCAATTGTTGGAAATGTCCGCGATGCCAAATGAGGGAAGTCTGATGGATAATCCAAACGCTAATTTTACCCATAAAATATCAGTAGAGAACGAGTTATTCGCAGTGTTGATGTTTGTATTCTTTATTTTTACAACTATTGGGATGTTCTCATGCAATGTGTACACTTATACCAAAACCATAGATGCTATCAATTTGAATATTTTCCAAATCAGTAAGCAAGGTAAAAGTCATTTCCCAATAACTAGCTTTTACTGGGGTTCACCTTACTATCCTTCATGAATTATGGCGTTATGCATAGATCTATCTATGCACACAATCATTTGTGTTTGGGATGCATTTTATCTGTATTTGCTGAAGGAGTGATTGGGTTGTACTAGTTAAGACTGCCGTAACAGCTTTTATGTGCATGGTGGATTCTCAACGACATCGTTGTATCTTCTATGATGGAAAAATTGTACGATTTCACTTTGATTTACATAAACTTCGTTGATAAGGTATCCTAGGATGTTCCTTTAAATTAAAGCTTGCACTTCTAACCCAACATACCGTTGTCCTCTCGTGTCCCTTTGATCCATATATATCTCCGTCGTCGATAAACGGGGATCGAACCGAAGTTGCAGAGGTCAGAAGCTAGTGTGCTATTACTGCACTAATCCGGACACCCTTTATATTCAAGAAACATATATATAAAGTTTGTTTTCCTTATAACTAAAAAGATTCACAATCAGTAGAATGGTTTGAATTGAATGGTGTATGTAGTCACATCTGAGTACTAGAGAGGTTTAGTTACACATTTTAAGCAGATCTGTACGCATGACATAATCTGTCTTTTTCTTTCTTTGAAACATTACGTAATATGTTTACGTGAACCTAACCTGTTTTTATCTTGTATAGCACGCTATTTTAAAGCTGAATTACTGTAATAAAATATGTAATTTAAATTAGTAAAATAATAGACTCTGAGAAAAAACTATCAAAGGTAATTTGTGTTGCATTTTATCACCCCCAGACAGTAAAAATAATATTTTAATAAAAAAGTAATTCAAATTAGTTATATAATAGGCTCTAAGGAAGAACTATCAAAGGTGATTTGTGTTTCATTCTATCACCAGACAGTAAATATTATATTTACACGTCTCCGAAACGCTCCTATTTGTGATGTACATTTAGACTTGGGATTGGCTTAAAGGCATTGGAAAAACAAAATTCCCAACAGAAAAAAAGATTTAGACCACATGGTTTTTTTCTCGTTGATTGTTCTATAGCTATTGCTTTAGAAATCAATAGTGGTCCCTAGCTGAATTGATTGGTGAACAATTAACTAATTCCATTGTGGTGATCATATATAACAGTATTCGTCAAGTATTAACAGGTGTTTTTCAAAGATAGTAACTCTTAAAAGCTGTGGGTAGAGTGATGCAGTTGTGCCATCATCATTTGCATAAATTACACTAAACCTACCAACCAGTGTAACTAATGAAAGTCAGTCCATTTAATTACTCAGTATTTAGTAATCTGTCGAATGTTTTAGCATATATATAAAGTATAGTCTTAATTTTATAGAAGTCTGCATATTGGGGAGAGGAGGAGTGGTTACTAATCACCTGTTAATTGTTTCCTATATATAGTTATTGATACATTGCCGTATATCGCTTGTTTTATCACGATAACGCCTATTGCAAGCTTTAAAAATACAGCTCTCTAATGTGCAATAGGATGGGTTGACCGTTTTCATACACTTTACTAAATAATTGTTATCCGCTCATAAATTTTGAAAAATTTCCCTGACAAGTTCTGCTTGATCTTATTTTTGAGAATACTGGTATTTTCTGTATAGCACACCTTCAGTCAGCCGCACTAACAGACAACGACGTTTATTTAACTACTCGTATAGAAAAGAAAATGAAAAGGTTCAACAATATGACACAAAAATAATGAGGATTGATTAATTGATTATATATTGTTTAACATCCAGCTCGAGAATCTTTCACTCATATGGAGACGTCACCATTGGCGGTGAAGGGCTGCAAATTTAGGTTTATGCTCGGCAGTTATGGCCTTTGAGGGATATTTAACGTGCCACACATGCTGTAACACGGGGCCTCAATTTTTGCGGTCTCATCCGCTCATCCGAAGGACCGCCACATTATTCGCCTCTTACGACGAACAAGGGGTACCGAGGATCTATTCATAAGAACCTAGATCCCCACGGGGGAAAATAATGAAGAAAAACCCTGTCTCTAACGATAAAGTATATGAAATAAATCAACCCCAACCCAGGGTAAGTTTAAGTTATCCTGCCTTACTTTGCCGGATGGAAAGGCCTAAGTAAAATGAAAATCCGTAATTAAATGACATATTTATTTATTTTCTTAACTTCAAGGTTTTGGATCAAAAATAATTTAACAAGGGTCATCAGATGAAAACTATCTGATCAATAAATGATTGATGCAACCTGTTAAATACCCAATAAAACTTCATCTAAATGCGAAATTTGCAGCAAATTATGCTTGAAATTAAAGGTATTTATACTAAATGGAAACAACAGAAAATCATAACGTTTAGTCTAACGAATAATTTTTCGAAGGTATGAACTTTACTGGTATATTATTACCACCCATATAGGTTAATTTACGTATTTCCGGATAATTATCCAATGAGAATTAAGGTTTTCAAAGTTAAGAATGATCGAACTCATGGGTATGCAGGAACTATCCAAAAGACTGTATGTGTAATTACACAATTATAATGGAGGTCCCTGTAGTACAATGTCAGAAGCACATCGATGACGTTTTATCTAATCATTAACCATTAAAAGTCCCATTCATATGTCGATTCGATACATCCCAGTCAGCTCAGAATAAAAGAGACACCACAGAGTCTTCTACATCTGCTTCGTATTTAGATATTATATTGAATATAGATGTTAAAGGCAACCTAACAACTCACCTTCATGACAACGAGATGATTTCAGCTTCTCCATTGATGAATTCCCATGTTCATGTAGCAGTTTTTATCATCACCTGCATGTGGTGTTTATGTCTCTCAACTGATTCGATAGGCAAAAGTTTGTTCTGCGTATGATCAGTTTTTAAATTGAGGAAAGCTACTAACAAACAAGCTGATGTTACAATGGTTTCAATAGTTTCGTTTACACTCAACATTTCGCAAATTCTATGGTCGTTATATCGATCTAATTTGCCACTACAACTTGTCATTGGGTTAAATGCTTTCTGACGTATTTCATACCAATTGGTAGACCGTTCTTTACACTTTTTTTTTACTAAGGATTACTCCGTTTACCTGATGTAGAGCTCACGGGGGGTATGACTAGCCAACAGGGATGAATACTCCTCCGAAGCATCGGATCCCATCTCTGTTGTATTCGGAGGTCCGTGTTTGCCCAATACTTTATTTTGCATTCCTTATAAGATCACTGTTCCTTATCTTCACCTTTTCATAAAATGAAACATTAGTAACATGCCTATAAATTCATTCCTGCTACAAATGTTTACATCTTTCTTCATGTATTCGTGTAAATACAACTCTCTATTGTTTTTACGTCTGTACAAGCTACTTCATCTGTTGAGAATTTTTCACTCATATTGAGACGTTACGAGGAGTACCACAAATTTAGACATATGTTTAGTACTCAGGGCCGTAGTAGTGACGGTTCTTTAGCTTCCCAATGCCTGTCGCGACATGGGACCTCCGTTATTGAGGTCATATCCGAAAGATCCGTGATTATCACTTCTAAATGTCCAGCGTTTGGCGAAGGAGTAATCACTACCTATTTTACGTTTTAGGTTTGACACGGCCATGAAACGAGCGGGGTGCGAACTCACAACCTCCAGGTTACGAAGCGAACGCTCTACCATTGAGCTATCGCGACCGGTAAAAATTTTTAGAAGTGTTTTCAAAGTTTTATTTAGGTCACTTTTGGAATGCCTATACTTCTAACAAGTATTAATACTTCTAACAAGTATTAAAGTCAGGTTTTACCAATTGAAAATAGGAATGGTTGTACCAAATCTGCTACGTTACTTTAAATATTAGCTATATTGTCATAGCCAGACAAACTGTAGAGATTTCGAAGCTAGTTTAAGGTGTGGTGAGGAGGGGCATGATGGAAAGAGTTGTCACAAGGAATGTAAATGAAAAAATTGCAAAGGCGACCGCATGACTTCCTCCACACAATGTCCAATCTGGCTTAAAGAAAAATCAATACAAAATGTAACAGCAGAAAAACGCATTTATTAACTTACCATGAAGCAAAATTAAAAACTCATTAATATGTACAGTGTTTCAAAACCAAATCTGCCATCATAAGCAACAGTTTTAAAATCATCTTCAAAGAAGTATCGACACAAGTCTGTGAGAGTGATATATTCCCACAGACTTCTATAACAACAAAAACAGTTTCTTTGACGTCTCAGGACAAAAGTAAAATAAATTCAACATCTGCTTCTCCAGGGTCTGCATTTAAGACTGTAGCTGCAACCTTTGTGGAGCATGTAGCTGCAGATGCCCCCAAATCATCTAGGAAACGTAAGTCATCTCCACAAAAGTAAACCAAAACAGTATAGCGATCGGTTGCCCAAGGGGGCGAAAAATCTCATCGCTATACCTTACAAATTTGGAGTCTTGGAGGAAATGGAGTTTACTCCATCACACTCCTCATCACGAGCCTGGACTCTTTCTCCAAAAAATAAAGGGAGTATATCCCCAAAACAAATGCGAAATCGTGAATCACTCGACGGAATTGTCCAGCATTTAGAGGAAATTTCAATGAACTATCGTTACTCATTCAGACCCATAACCCGGTAACCATATGTTTACAAGAAACACATTTGAAAGATACAGGTAAGATAAATATTCAAAACCATACTATATGTATACTATATATAACCATTACGCTCAAGCAAACAGAACCTCAGGTGCTTCTATTACTACATAAATGGCCAAATAAACTTGAATGCAAATCTTTAAGCAATAGCAGTTCGTCTTTCCCTTGTTAAAACAATTACCCTTTGTTCTGTTAATGCTCCCCTAAACTATCAACTACAGTCTCAAGAACTTATTAATTTAATACATCAACTCTTAGCTCCTTTCTGTCTAATGGGTGATTTCAACGCTATGGGGTTAGTGATAAAATGACGGATAAAGGTTAACAAAATCGAAAATGTAATATCTCACCACGATCTTTTTAAACGATGGCTCTAAAACGTATCTTCATCTAGACAATGGTTTATATTCTTCAGGTGACTTTAGTATTACTTTATATCACTTTTTCGTTTTGAATTTAAACTGGTCTGCTCATGGCGATTTGTGAGGAAGCGATCATTTCCCTTCCCTGTTGTTTAAGCAAATGATTCTCCAGAAAACAATCCTTTTAAAAACTGGATACTCAGCAAAACTAATTGGCCGTATTTCAAAGTTCTGTGTCTGCAAAAATATCTCGGTTGAAAAGTTTGAAAACCACACAGACCCAACTCAAAAATTTACCAAACCTTTATTGCAGATAGTAAATAAATGCATACCTAAAACCTCGACAAATTATACTAACGTGAAAAAAAGGGAGGGTTACAGACGAATGCAATAAAGCACTTAAAGCTCGCAAAAAACAAAAACAAAAAAAAAACCAAAAAACATAAATACAAAAAAAAAACCAAAAAACAGAAAGACTACTCAATAGACCATCTATTTCTTTAAATCTGAATAATTTCGCTTATATCGATCAAAGGCTCGTAGAACCATAAATATAAGTAAACGAAAACTCTGGAAAACATTTGCTTTGAGTCCGAATTCGCTTACTCCTACAAATAAAGTTTGTAATGTGATAAGGAAAATAAAAAAAGAGGTTCCGGTAAAAATATCAACATTTGAAATCAAGTCACAGATAAACTGCAATTCCTGAAAACTCGCCAAAAGACGACACAAAAAAAAAAACAACTTGACACAAAGGTATCAGGCAGATGTTACAGAGAAATTATATTTTAAAAAAATATTATTATTGTTTCTCAGATCGGACCATACTGACGATATGCAGTTTGTGCATCTCAACAGGATGAAGAGTTTATTGTGAAGTCATACTTTAATTAATATGTCTTTTAGTCAGCAAAATTAGTTAGTAGAGACAATTTTACGCATAAGGTAAACGACTTTATATTGTACTTGTCTAGATTTGTCTCCCTTATCACCTCATGACCATTTAAATATATTACTTGTTGTATGAATCCGAAAATATAGTCTTGAATCAACAAAACATTGTACACCCTTTTTGTATTTCATGAGCGAACGGTGATAGAAATGAACTAAATTGAACCCGAAACAAAGGCAGTACGATTTGACGACTATAATATTTATTAGATATTATATATATTCTTGATTTATCTATCTAGAGATTATACAAACCAAACCCTATTATTAACAATAATTTCAATCCCCAAATAAATACTTACATTACAGCAATTTTTGGATGAAATCATTTTAAAAATATTTTTACGTTAATCCCACAGAAACGCATGTACATTTTAAAAACCCATATCAGGATAGACCTCGCTCATGCGCGGTCTGTAATGAGCCCAAATTTTATCTCGAACACAAATACAGAAGAATAGAAAACTTTCGATTTTATATCTGAAATCAATGAATGTTATAACGAACCATTTACTTATGATGAATTGCTCAAATCTCTAGACAAGTTTCTTGAAACAATTGTTAGTCCGGACCAGATCTATAATCAAATCATAGAACACCTTTCTAAATCTACCAAAGAATGCCTTCTGCAGATCTTTAAAAATGATCTTGGGAAATGGTAAATCTTCCTGGTCGCAGGCTACAATTATACCTATTCCAAAACATGGAAAGGATCACCAGATTCTAATAACTATCGACCAATAGCTTTAACAAGCTGCGTATGTAAAAGCATGGAACGGATGATCAACGAACGCTTTGGTATGGTTTCTTGAGACTAATAACATTTTATATGATATACAATGTGGTTTCAGGAAAAATCGAAACACAGTCGACCAATTAGTAAGACTTGAAAATTATATTGGAGATGTCTTTGTCAATAAAGAGCATGCCGTCTCTATATTGTTTTGATTTTGGAAAAACATATACCACCACTAGGAAATACGGTATCTTAAAAGATCTTAATAATTGGGGTCTTAAAGGGCATTTGCCAAACTTCATTAAGATTCTTTTAAGTAATAGACATTTCAATGTTTTCTTAGAATCTACATTTTCAGACAATTTCGAACAAGAAATGCGCGTGCCACAAGGAAGTTTTTATCAGTTGCATTATTTAATATAAAATTTTAAAAAACGACTTTCATGAAAGTCTATATGTCGATGACTTTATTCTCTGTTATAAATCAAAAAATGTGAATAAGATTGAGCGTAAACTACATTTATGTTTAAACAAAATCCAAAATTGGGCTGCTGTAAATGGATTTAAATTTTCAAGAATTAAAACGACGTGCATGCATTTCTGTTCTAAACGGAAACACCATGATGATCCGCAGTTGTAATAAGATGGTACTCCAATTAAAGCTGCAAAAGATAATAAGTTCTTAGGTGTGATTTTTTATAACAAACTTCTTTTATTCCTCACATCGCAATGCTCAAAGAGAAATGTACAAAGGCTCTAGGTATAATAAAAGTTGCTGAAAACACATAATGGGGCATATAAAAATACTCTTCTTCATTTGTATCGCTCTCTAATCCGGTCTGGGCTGGACTGCGGTTCTATAGTATATTGAGCGGCAAGAGCATCTTGTGCTTTCGAACCTCTCCTGCAGATGGTCTGGTCTGTATGTTGGGGCGGGCCCAGCCGCCTCGCTATCTGCGTGGAGTAGAACATATCTTGCAATACATTGTTTAAATGGGGGTTAGTGCTGACAATCGTGCATTTGGCTGCGTTTTCCATCCGCAGTTTGGGGATTTACATTATAGGAGTGACACATGTTTAAAATCTATTGGTCTCCGAGTCAGAAAATATTTGCTATGATAAAAATTAAGAAATTCATTTCAAAGCATAACTCTGATCCTTAATGGGATTTGGCTCCAGTATTTGGTATACATGATTCTTTCAGCTCTTCTAAGTTTGTTCTTATTTCGGATTTCTAACATTTTTGACTTGAGCGTCACTGAAGAAATGCGCAACTGGTGCATCAAAATTGCTACCGTTTATGTTTTATATATAATTATATGATTCTAACTTCCCTTTGGGCATCGTAAAATCCTTATCAATAATACCACCATGATAATTTGAAATACCACCATGGAAATTACTAAAACCCAAAGTAGACACGTCACTTTCTAAACATAAAAAGTCTTAAACAAATTCCGTGACTTTCAAACAAAAATTATCCGAAATAAAACAATCTTAAACATTCTGCAATTGATATTTATACAGATGATTCATACGACCAAAATAAAGTCCTCCGTGGCCTAGTGGTTAGAGCATTGCGCTCAAAATCACAAGGCCTCTCAACTCTAGTCGGCGCGGGTTCGATTCTTGCTCGCGCCGATATATGTGAGAAAGTTTGCCAGTTTACTTTCGGAAGGTCAGTGGTCTCCTCCCGGGAACATTGTATCTGGGTTCTCTCCTCCACCTACAAAAAGTGGACGCCACCAGATAACTGAAAAATTGTTGAGAGTGGCGAAAAACAATCAATCAATCAATCAAAACAAAGTCGCTGCTGCTGCATTAATCACTAACAATGTTTTCTCTGCACGACTCCCGAATGTAGTAACACTTTCTACAGCCGCAGCAAAGACTTTCCAACTTGCGTTTGAGTACTTTAAATAATTTAACATTTCTAATGACAAATATTTCACTATATCCCCAGACTCTCTATCAGGTCTAAACCAATAAGCAAAATGGATATTAATCATCCATACTTTTAAATAAGTTTAAACCAGTACTATCTTCTAACAAAGTACAATTGTTGAGGTCTGCTGGATTCCAAGTCAAATCATGGTATATATGGCGACAACAAAGTGGTAAATAATGCACTTCAGAATGATATTGTTCACTTCAAAATTCCATGCAGAGATTTGAAATATATCATAAAACTAAATAAATTTTATTCTATTCATTACAAGTAAACAGATCGTGTAAAATCGTAATGAAAAACCAAGACGAAGTTATTATTTCCAGAATACGCATCGGACATTCAAAATTGACATATTTCTTATTGCTTATGGTGTGTATATCTCCCAGTTGATTCGATGCGCGAGAGCATGTCATTCGTATGAGAATTTTTTAAAGCGAGGTCAACTACTGACAAAAAAGATGACGTTGCAGGGTTATAACGAATCTCGTTTGAAGTCATCATTCGCAAATTTTACGGTCGCTATTAATGACCTTGTTTGCGATTACGAAGTGTCTCTAAAATGTATGTTGAATGATTTGTTTCATACCCTTTGTTAGACTGTCATTTTTCATACTAACTTTGACTACGGGTAATCCTGTATACCTATTTTCGATTAAGGGCTCACGGTGGGTGTGACCGGTCAGCAGAGGATGCTTACTCCTCCATGGCACCTGATCCTACCTTCGCTTTGTCGGAGGTCCGTGTTGCCCTGCACTCGAACTTGTGTATGTCTTGGGGATTTATGATAATGATTTACACGTTGTTTACTTCGCCATTCGATAATTTACTAAACAGGGAACTTCAGCCTGAATGTATACCTTGTGACTGTCCATTAATAACTATATATCATATTCTTTTAGAATGTAATCACTGTGGTTTTGCGCCCATGCGAAACAGACCTTTTAATACTGTGCAATCAAAAAAGCACCGGGCATAGGCCTAATTTTTGCAGCCCTTCACCAGCAATGGTGACGACTCTATATGAGTGAAATATTATCCGAGAGGGACGTTTAACAATATACAATTAATCAATCCTTTGACCCAAAACCAGTAGGTGCCATTAGTAGTCCGCATATGTGATATGGTGACTCTAGATGAAAGGGATAACACTGAGACCCGGAATCCATTTTGCTATTTCAGTTTCCATCATATTTAATCTTTTGATTAGAATTATCTTTGTAACATGAAGAGTGTGTATGTATGATATGTGACTCTACGTGAAAATGATAAAACTTTAGATCGCTGAAACATTTACGTCTATAGGCGTACGGACGGATAGACAACCCATTTTCAGTATAACCACCCACCACACACACACACACACAGAGAGAGGCACACACACAGACACACACACACACACACACACACACACAACTTTGTTGCAGGGACTATAAATATATGTGTGAGTAGAGAAGACGATTTTCTCAGATTTAATACATTTTCACTCTATGACCACAATGCCCCACTTTAGGTCCTCGGCCCCTGATCCAGGAGACATGAATTTCACAATTTAGGTAGAGAGCTTTATGGACATCATAATCATGGATTTAGTTTTTCTGGAATATATGTGAAGAATTCAACATATTTTATTGTATATAATTGATACAAAAGGATCTTACCTTTCCCGTGAGGACCCGGGTTAGAATAGGTCCTCAGGACCCCTTGCTTGTCGTAAGAGGCAACTTCGGATGAGACCGCAAAACCGAGGTTCCGTGTCACAGCAGGTGTGCCACGATAAAGATCCCTCCCTGCTAAAAGGCCCCAACCGCCGAACATGGGCCTAAATTTTGCAGGCCTTCACCTGCAATGGTGACGTCTCCATATGAGTGAAAAATTCTCGAGTTGGACGTTAAACAACATATAATTAATCAATCAGTCGATCGACCCCTGACCCAGGATTCATGAATTTCACAGTTTAGGCAGAGAGCTTCATGGACATCACAATCATGCATTTAGTTTCACTCAAAGATATATATATGGGAGTAGAGAAGAAGATTTTCTAAGATTTAATTATCCTGATGTATTTGCACTATATGGCCATATTGGCTTCGACTTAGGGCCTGAACCTCTGGCCCAGGAACCACGAATTTCACAATTTTGTTAAAGGGTTTCATGAATATTATAACTATACAATTAGTTTTTCACAATTTAGGTTGCTAGCTTCGTGGAGATCTTTTCCATGCATATAGTTTATCTCAGAAATATCAGATATATATGAAAGTAGAGAAGATTTTCTAAGATTTAAATGCATTTTCACTATATGGCCACATTGGCCCCACTTTAAGGCCTTATCCCTGAACTAGGGGCCATAAATTTCAAATTTTTGATAGAAGGCTTCATGGACATCATGATCATGAATTTAGTTTTTCTCCCACATATGTGGGAAGAGAGAAGAGTTTTGAAAATATAGCCTTTTTAGCGTATTTGGCCCTGGCCTTGAGGCCCCAGGGGTGGTAAGGTTATAAATTTCACAATTTATATTTCTCTTACCCTAGAGATGTTTCATACCAAAATGAAAACAACTGGCCATATAGTTTTCAAGAATTTAAAAATGTGAAATCGTTAGATATTTTATTGAATATGGATGTTAACGCCAAAATAACGACTCAACTTTATAACAAACGAGATGATGTCAGCTTCTCTATAGTCAACACCTCATATTTCTGTAGTAATATTTCATCATCAACCTGCATATGGTATCTGTGTTTCTCAACTGGTTCGATGCGCAAAAGCTTGTTCTGCGAATGATCAGTTTTTAAATCAATGCAGGCTACTGACAAACAAGTTGATGTTACAGGGGTCATAACAGTCTCGTTCAAAGTCAGCATTTTCGCAAATTCTATGGTCGTTATAACGGTCTAATTTGCCAACACAACTTGTCATTAGGTTAAATGACGTACTTCATACCGATTGTTAGGCCGTTCTTTACACACTGATTTTGACTACGGATAATTCCGTTTACCTGATCACGATATAGGGATCACGGCGGGTGACTACATGTAGTCGACAGGCTTACTCTTCCTAGAAACCTGGTCTCACCTCTGGTATATCCAGGGGTCCGTGTTTTCCCAACTGCTTATTTTGTATTCCTTATACGAGTAATGAGATTGATCACTGTTTGTTATCTTCACCCTTTCAATACCGGTATTGTATTTTTAATATGCAAGAGATATTACTGCAAACCCAGGATAATTTTTCACAAAAGATCATTTTTATAGGGTGCATCTAGGTATTGAGTATATTTTGAAATATTTTAAATTAACATGATTAGCAAGAATTTATATATTTTATGATTTGCAAGAGATTAACAAATTTAATGCAAGCGTTAACACAAGCTATGATTTGCTTGAGATGAACAATTCAAGAGTTACAATTCTTTGATTTACAAGACCTCAATGCTCTATAGAGATGATACATTTATTCTAGAAATGTTGTGAGTAACACTTTTTAAACTAAATGTAGTCATTTTTAAAAGATGCATCATGCGTGAAACCAAATTACTTGAAATTTCAAAAATCCCAACAACGAGCCCTGATGAGCACGGCCAAATCCAATTCTGCTTCTTGATTACATATTTATTGAAAATAGATGCTGACAGCAAACTGGCAACTCAACTTATGACAAGCGGAATGATTTCAATTTTTCCATCGTCAACTTCCCTTATTTATGTGGCAATATTCCATTATCACCTACATATGGTGTTTACATATCTCAAATGATTCGATACGCAGGAGCTTGTTCTGCATATGATCAGTTTTTAAATCGAGACATGCTACTGACAAAAAATTTGGTGTTGCGAGGGTTTCTACGGTCTCGTCTGGGGTCCGCATTTCTCAAATCATATGGTCGTTATAACGATCTAGTTTGCCAGTACAACATTCCATTAGGTCAAATGCTGTCTGACCTGTTTATTGGGCCGTTCTTGGAACGTTAATTCTGACTGCGGGTTGTTCCGTTTGCCTGAGCAAGATATAGTGCTCACGGCGGGTATGGCCGGTCGACAGAGGTGTTTACTCCTAGGCAACTGATCCCACCTCTGATATGTCCAGGGGTCCTTTGTCTGGCGCGCGAGAAAGTTTGCCAGTTTACTTGCGGAAGGTCGGTGGTCTCTTCCCGGTACATTGTATCTGGGTTATTTCTTCCACCAATGAAAAATTGGACGACACCAGATAACTGAAAAAAAATTGTTGAATGTGGCGGAAAACCACAAACAAACAATCCAAGGTCCTTGTAAGTCCATCTCTATGATTTGTAATTTCTATAGAAATATTATGAGATTGGTCACTTTTCATTGTCTTAGACTTTTTATTGCAAAGGCAACCTCTTTTTAGATTCTTTATTTGAATATGAATATGGCAATAACTTGATCCACAGTTTCCTTTCTTGCTATGACAGTTCAAGCGATATTTAAGTTTTTAATATAATGCCCTCAGAACTAAGAATAAATGGTCTGCGAAACACTTGACTGTAAAAAAAATAATTACAACAAAAATCCCAAAAGAGGATAAGAAAAAATCCCGACATTTCTGTGGGCAAATGTTTAATTTCCACCAGGGATCCAATATTCTGTTGAAGAAAGCAGATGTAAACAGTAAGTAGCCATTACATTGTTTGTACTGTTTATAAAATGGTCAATGAAAAACATCACGCAGAGCGTGGACTCCAGGAAGTACTAATTTTCTTTTGGCTTCAAGAAGGTGATTTGTGTACATACATGCCAGAGTTTCATTTAATCATTCATATCTTCATCCACATAATTTGCCAATCATAATGGTCCTTTCCTTTTTCTTGCTCCGGTTTGCAAATCAGTCAAAGGATTTCGTGCAATTTTTACCATAAAAGGGTTGGTCTGTTGCTATATATTTGTAATGGATTTTAAATTCTATGCATTGTTTTACTTATGCAGGTGACGGTGAAGCTAAATGTTAATGTAGCCTGTAAAGCTATTTAAAGACAATACTGGATTTTCAAACATAGATGATGATCTGCTTTCTGTCTTTGTTTTCATTTTTATATTTCAACTTCAAGACACCAATTCCTCCATAGCAGCATAGGAATTAAACAAAACAGATGTACAGTATATCACGCTATCAACTTTTTGACTTTTGTATCTTTTGGTCACTACCTTTCATTACTTTCAGTACTTTGATTTAATCCTCTGACCACTACGTTTCATTATTTTGATTTAATCCTCTGAACGTTGACTGCAAACAAATTTGTGGAGAGAGAGAGAGAGAGAGAGAGAGAGAGAGAGAGAGAGAGAGAGAGAGAGAGAGAGAGAGAATGTACAAAAATTGAAACATTTGCATTTATTATTTGAAGACAACATTTTCCGTGTTTTAAAATGTGTAGCATTAGATTAGCGATAGGTGTAAAGGTATACACACATCGCTGGAATAATTTGTTTACAATTTTGTGTACTGGCTTGTGACTAGTGGGACTTGGCACGGCTCAATAGATACCTTGAATGACCGTTATAAACCCTGAAGTTGGAGTAGTTGTACCTTTCATTCTCCTGTCGGGAAGTCATTTCAAAGACAAGTATGCCTTTATACTCGGTAAGTTAGAGTTTTGTACTATTCACCTGCTATTTAAAATCAGTGTTCCTTTATAAATTATACATGCTGTGCGCTATAAAGACTGGGGAAAATGTGAGGGTAACAGAAATCACTCTGATATAATTTGATTGAAATACTGAGACCAAATATTTTAAAGAGAATATATCTTTTCCCTCATAAACGTTCTATCTTGTGACTTGCATCATTGCTTTCACGAGAGCACGCCTGTATTTGCATCTTCCCCGTCTGTGAATTTGCAACTTATTTTAGTGTCAAAATACTGGTCCCGTCCCGTCACATAACCTAGAAGAGGGAGAATATCATATCAAATCTAAACTTGTAGAAAACTTCCATATCTGCACATGTACTGTATGCTCAAAATGATAAGTGTAAATTAATACATATGAATAAACTGGGTAAATGTGACATGAACACCCTCCACTCCTAGCCTAGTACATGTAACAAGACGACTCGTAAAAATATTAACAATAGATTATCATTTGAATTGTTACTCGAATTTACTGAAACTTGTCACAACTGCATATACAATCTTTCATGAAAGCCCAAAGGTCGTAACTGCTGAAAGCGATATGTATTGACAACAAAGTTAACGAGAAAGACAAAGGCCGTAACTCTGCTGACTGGACCTATAGCTCATAACTCTACAACTATCCGCGAAGATTAGATCTAACTACAGTTAAATATACTCCCCTCCCAAAGAAATCCCTAGCCAACCAGAATACCGGAACAACTACATGAGCACTACCGACGAACAGAAGGGGGCAAAAATGCCACGTGCAAGGTATAGAAATAAACAAAAACCGATGGTATTCGAGCTAAAAACACATTTTTAGAACTAAAACAAAATGATTGCGTAATGAGAGTAAGAAATCGTGTCGAGTTGATTGAAATTACAGGTATATGCAAATAGAGAATACGAAATCTTACTATACTCATTTTAAGCAAAGGAAAGGCCTTAAAACGCAAAAGAAACTAAGAAGTAAAAACGCGAAATAGAGACGTTATATGTTGCGAAGGAAGGGCGTAATGACGTTGTAACGCAAAAGAAGGGCGTAATAATGCGGCTTTGAAAGGCTTGGTAACGCAAAAGAAAGGAACAAAAGTTGCAAGGTGAAAACCACTTTTTTTGCAAGTGACATGTTCACATAAGAATCACTCATATTCCCAGGAATGGATTTATATATAGGTACCTACACATGTATATATATATATATATATATAGGTACCTACACATGTATATATATATATATATATAGGTACCTACACATGTGTATATATATATAGGTACCTACACATGTATATATAGATATATATTTATGCGTATAGAGTGCCACAGGGACAGTCTACTAGCAATTACATTATCGTTAAATGATTTATAAATGCGTTACTTTAGTTTATGATATGATTGATTGTTTGTTTCACGTCCCATGGGGAATTCTTCATTCATATTGAGACGTCACTAGCTGTAAGTGAAGTACCACAAATTTAGACCTATACCTAGCACTCAGGACCTTGGCAGTGAGGGTTCTTTAACGTGCCAAGGCCTGCCACGACCTCAGTTTTTAAGGTCATATCCGAAAGACCCGTCACTCTCACTTCTGAATGACGAGCGTTTAGCAAAGGAGCTATCACTACTTATGTTAACGTCTTGGGTTTGACGCGGCCATTTCACGAACAGGACTCGAACTCACGACTTCCCAGTTACGAAGCGAACACATTTTATAATATGCAACAGGAAAATAAGAAGGATTAAATTTTCGCCTTTGAAATTCCAACAAATTGAGGTTACGCCTCTTCATTAAAGAGGATATGCAAGTCCTGTTTATATTAGAAATAGTACATTTGTATGTAAGACATTTTTGCTTTAGGAGAGGATGGCTACCTATACGTTTAATGTGGTAGAGAGCGTGGTCTTTTTTCCTACTTTGTAAAATGTTTATTAAACAGAAATATCTACGAAATATATAATAAAAGTATTTTCACACAATTTTTGAGATTAAGCATCAGAGAAAATGATTGGAGTATCCTAACTTCCCTTAAAGACATCCCATCACCCTTTAGTGCCAGATCCAAAACTCCTCCCTTTTTATATACAGCATCCAATACAGGTATAGGACCAACCATTTTTCTCAAACGACGGGCAAACATGTCACAATTATCTGAGTAGAACGCAAATGTATATATGAATGTGTACATATACATATAGTAAATCTATTTACAATAAACTGTCTATGAATAACAATCCCTATGAAATATGCAGATCGGGGCAGAGCTACGGTAGGAGGGAAATGCGTGTATATTTCGAAAAGAAGCCAATCACGTCAAACTTCGATGAAGGTGGAGGTCCCGAGTACTGTAATGAATTATTGTACATGTAGCAACAAATACGATCACGAGGACTTACCGGCCCTCCTTCTCACTGACTCCACAGGTCTCTAGCATTAACATTTTCTAAAACTTGGCTGTTTTTGTTGAAGGTAGTATTAACTGGGGAACGTCAAATATGTATACTAAATATTACATTTCCCATTTATCTCAGAAATTCAAGATAATACGATATAGTAATATGTAATGCATATCTTCCTTTTCTCTGTCTCTCTTTTTCTCATTGCGTAATGCGAATTTAAAGCCTAATAACGCAATGCTAAAAGACAACGAAACATTGCAAGGCAAAGCTTAAAGGTTGAAGTCCAGTATCTGGACCTAATATAAGCCTACTGGTCATGTGATTTTACGAAAAGGTATTATAGAGATATTGATTAACATTGTTTTAATCTTAACGGGCAATCACATTAAATGTCCTTATTGTGTTATAGGGATATAAATGAGGTTGCAGTTTTGTTTATAATAAATGATAATAGTTCTAGAAAATGTATGTTTTTCTTTTCTTTTGACAAGTCAGCATACAGAAATAACATAGAACTGTGTCTGTTGGGAAATATTAGTATTTGTGACTGTCGAATTTGTCCTTTATTGTATTAATTCGTCCCTTGTCTGACATTCAGTCTGTTAACTGTTCACACGTTCCATCTCTTCTCCAGAACTACTGGGCTAATTTCAATCACACTTTCCATAAGGCATTCCAGAATAAGGAGATTAAAGTTACGTTGATAAAGTGACATGTCCCTTCCCTGGTGATAGGATTTGGAAATAGAAAAAATGGGCTGTAGTCATTATAAATCTTCTCCCGAAGAACCTAATATGATCCCCTGGAGCAATTTGACGTTATAGATTACTGGCGTTATAGATTTTGAAAATGCTAACTTTACAAACGACAAAATTATTACATTAATAAACTTGGCCAACGGCAGATCTAGACGTGATATGTTAAATATTACATAAAGAGATCTATATTTATTAAACGTAAGCCGACCCAGGTAAAGGTTGTGACCCACTGGTCCTCAGTTTTATGAGTTAAAACATTTCACATTTTTATCTGAATTACAATTATATGCATTATGAGAAGTTTACAACTACATTTTCTGTTTGAAATGATAAATTGTAAGAACAAATCATGTACTGGTATTCTAATCTTTATCATGTTATTGTACAGAAATTTACTGCAAACTGTTGAGTCAATCCCTACATGTAACATAATCATTTCATTAGAGCCGTTCTTACTCAGACCGAAGTCGTCTTAAACGTATAAAAAGAAACTTGGCTTCAGTTGCATCCTGAGATTTTGACTAATTGTTCTCCTTCATCAGAAATATACACAGCTTAACCATAATCTCTTCTGAAGAAGTCACGCTATACTGTCACAAATCCTGATCTTACCTGCATGTCAGTAATATTGGTTGTCTACCGCCACCGATACCATGGATATACAATTGTAGGACACGAGTATTCCATGATACATTTTGTAATTCTCACCTAAATATAGCCAAAATATAACAGAGTGATTTCCTAATTACACTCATATTTACTTTTCACTGTAGGATGTTTTATGTCACGTCGAGATTTTTTCCCTCATACTGAGACGTTACCAGTTGTGTATGAAGTGCCACAAATTTAGACGCATTTTCAACGCTTACGGTCGTAGCAGTGAGGGTTCTGTAACGTGGAAACCTGTTGCGACATGAGAACTCCATTTTAAAGGTCACAATTGAAATATCCGTGATTCTCACTTCTCTATATACCGAGCGATTGGCGAAAGAGCAATCACTGTTTGTGTTTGACAGGGTTCGAACTCAACCCCCCCCCCCGATTTCGAAGCGAACGCTCTAACACCAAACTACCGCGACCAATGATTTTAGCATGTAATGTAAAACTAACAGGGCAAGCACGTAGAGAATAAAAGCGATTTTTGGATATCGTTCAGTTGTTATAATGACTCGAGAAACTGTAACAAACTAAGTAAAGATTCACATATGGTAGGCGAAATACTGACCGATACTATGAATTTTTAGCGTTGCCTTTCACTACCAAACATCACAAATTCTTATATTTGGAACTCTGATATTCGTTACAAACACTTTATGATACTGTAACAAACAACAGCAATGGCATCTACTACAGCGTGTTGTTAGTATTGTAAGGGATCTTTAATAAAATATCTATTTTAGTTACCAATAAACTAATAGTACCCGAATAATTTTAACGAACCAGAATTGAAGGAAATTCTTGTCCAACATATCACCACAATACAGATCGTTTGTGTTCATTACCATTTTAAACAATAAATCATACAGTATTGCCATATTTGTTTCTGAAACAGCCCTAGAACCTCTCAACGCGATGTTTACGTGTGCTTTAATGGAATATTCGTCAATATTTTCCTCCCGTAGAAACAGAGGCATGTTTATAATGTGTATATTTTCATTTCCAGTATTGGTTACTATTGAATATCTCGCCTTATTCCTTACTGGATCTATGAAATAGCAGATATAGCGTTGGGTCATTACTTGTGGCTGCCTCTAGCCATTTGTATCATTACGCTTTTGATAGATGTACACATGTAATTGCTCCTTTTAATTCCGCGTTAGGCCAACTTTTTTATTATTTGTTTTATGGGATTTTTTTTAAAATTGGGTCGGGGGGTCAAAATAAAAGTTATAAATTCAAGCACTCAGTCAAAAAAAAAAAAAACCAAAACAACAACAACAAAAAAAACCAATAGAGGGGGAAATTTTTTCCCTTTAATTTCTAGTCAGTACTTCAAGCTTGCGGATCTCTTTATTCAAGGCATTGTCACTGTCCTACAACTGTTAAAGGGACTGATTCACTTTTAATGACCAAAATCTACTGTTTAATGTGTTTAAAACGTTTCACAAAACATTAAGGTTTTTTACGCAATTTTCAAAAGAAATTGACATCGATTTCATTTTATTATATATATCGCATTTCAAGTATTCTTTAGACAAAATGCATCATTTTAATTTTAAATTTGTGACTGTGCAAATTTAAGATGCTTTAAATTACAAAATTAACATTTCACTGGTAAACATAAACAGATTCGAGTCTTTGTTTAGGTAACACAGAGTGAAGGCTGAAATATTGCTTTTATCCTTGCATTCAGATGGTCAAATTCTTGGCTGTCAACATTAAATGAGTTATATTTTTTTAAATATTTAACAATATTTTGTATCAAAAAAAAAAACAAAAAACAAAAACAAAAAAAACAAAAAAATGAAAAAAAAAAAAAAAGAAAAAAAAAAGAACAAAAACAAAAAAAAAAACGTGAACCAGTCCCTTGGTTTACTGTCCTACAACTGTTAATAAGTGTCTTGTTTATATCAGATGCCATCATCTAATTGATATATAAATCAATTTTATTGCGGAGCAATTTCATTAGAATTTCCTAAGTCATAGGTCCTGTTAAAGGTTAAATTCTCCATCTGTCTTCTACTTGTATTCCAATTATTGAAAGATCTATAAAGTGTGTTAATGAAATATTTTAGTGATATTATTTCGGTTGAGATTCATCTCGGCTGGACTGACGCCTTTCTTTGTCCATATATCCAACCAAGCCGAATCTCAGCTGAGATTACGCAACACTGCTGTCAACTTCAACGTGACCCTGACCATAAATATTTCATAACGGCCACAGAATTGTCCATCTCGTTAATGACATCATTGGAAGAGAAAGCGAGATTCGCTTTATTACGGGGGCCTCCGTGGCCGAGTGGTTAGAGCATCGCGCTCAGGTTCGAATCTCGATCGCGTCGATATGTGTGAGAAAGTTTGCCAGTTTACTTTTGGAAGGTCGGTGGTCTCTTCCCTGGTACATTGTATCTGGGTTCTCTCCTCCACCAATAAAAACTGGACGCCACCAGATAACTGAAAAATTGTTGAGTGTGGCGGAAAACAACACACAATCAATCAATTAATCGCTTTTTTTTTTAGATTGATGACTCTAAAGTTTTACCATTATGGTCAACAGTAACAATCTGGAATAACTGAATGTCTCATGTCCTGAGGCTGACGTTTCATTTTCGAGCTAAATATTGTCATACGATTCGATGTCTTTGATTGGATGATGTCCGTCGAACCAGGAAATGACATGTCTCCCATTATAAATACCCCTATTAGTCTGGTTCCCGTCTCCGCCACTCATTGATCACTCCAAACGAGTAATTTAAAATGCGTGGAGGAGACGGGAACCAGACGGACATTTCATTTTTTCTCACCCAATATGGAACGGTCGGCGGATGAAATTTTTAAAAAAAACACAACAACGAATGGGTACTTTTATTTTTATTTTAATTTTGCTTTAATTTGGGTCGGCGCTCCCGTAAAACTTTGTTTCGCGTTATTACGCCTTTGCTATGCCTTATTATGCCGTTTTGTATTATAACGTCTCTTTATAATTCGCTTTAATACGCCTTTAAAATTATATTTTTCAATAGGTTTTCGTAAGAGATAAACACACGAAATTGTCAACGATTTCCAACTTCTTTGATCTAATATTACAGCAACTAATAGATTGCATGTAGCGTAGATCAGTTTAAAATTAAACAGCATGTCCAGGGCGCACCTAATGATCGTAGGCAGTACATTATAGTGAAATTGTTACAATTATATCACAGCATTGCATCACAAAAGACTACCGCCATTTCAAACGCCTTTGAACTCGATCGAAGCTGGCCCACAATGACGTTTCTATAAGTACCTGACTTCTGGTTTAACGATTGGCCTTTTTAGAATATGAGAAGAAAACAAATAGCTAGGTACGATTGTTAGAATAACTAGGCCTTGTAAAATACTTTAAAATTGAAGAATGGTTATCAATACAAATCATGTATATTCATGATGACGATGATCCCAAGTATTTATATGTGCAAGTATATAGGCGGATCTAGGTCTCATATGGTGGTGTGCACTATTCATACCTATCAATTTCCGGAAAATTAGCGATTTTCTTCACTTTTTCCACCTTTCTATTTGATGTGGCCACATGCATGGACCACACAAAGCAATAAACTAGAGTTAAATTACATGTATCTTTAAAAGAAGTGATTTATGCATGTTTCGTTCTGGTTCTTGGTTGTGGACAATTTCATTTTTTAAACAAATCTAATCATCAATCGTCTGTTTTTGACGTTTCATCGTTTACGAGCGGATCGCGATGTCGTATGACAATGAGATGTACGGTGATGTAAGAAAATTAATTACAACATTAAGTACTTCTTTAGCAACCAATATGATATGATGCATTGATCATTACATTTTGAAATATATCAATTTATCGAATTATTGAAATACAGGTGGCGACCGGGGGGAATCAAATGTGGTAGGCCTATGGTGCACAACTGTACACCCAAAAGTCTTCTACTACATGTATAACTATAAATGTGTAAAATTGAAATGTGCCTGTCACTGATAAAATCATTAATATGCAAAACAAAACAAAATACCAATGATATAAGGCCATATAACTTAATCCAGCATTTTTAACATATAACATCAAAAAATTGTATTGAACATTGTTTGCATTTTACATTGACAACGTACAGTACGGACCAAACATTTTATATCAATTTGCTAGATTATTCGATATATTGTAAAATGTGCTTATATCAAAGATTTTGATGACCGTGAAGTTCAAGTAGTGCATTTTTCACTTCAAATGAGAACCAATATTATATGATTATTTAATTTTAAAATATGGCACCTACTATGAAGATGAAATATTCAAGACAGACGAACAGATTCAGGTACACATAAATAGAGAGATTTTTATTTGTTTGCTTGTGGGTTGGGTTTTTTTTTTTGGTTTTTTTTTTTGAAACTTTCAAAATTTAAAGCGATGTACTTTATTAGGATGCCACGTTATGGTCCGAAATATTATGATTTTGCTATAGTAGTATGCTGGTACTCACCATGCATATTGTCGAGTTTTGTCGATATTTACAAAACAACCATCATTCATAAATACATGTAGTGTGTGATTCTTTTTCCTCATCAAAATTATTGTCGTAATGCTAGTGAATCACCCATGATGTTTACCAAATACTATTAAGGAAATATGACAACCATAAATCTCAGAAGTGGCCTATAAAAAAGTAGGTCCACGCATTTGTTTTCATTGTGATCATGTGATGTGCGAAAATTTCAGCATGTTCTTATCATCATAGGTTGAACTTAACATGAATAAACAGTTTACTTCAAAGCTATGGCATATACAAAACTTTAACTTACGTTGCAATTTGATGTTTGTGTCCAGTCAAACAATTAATTTTTTTCTTAATTTGCCACTATAATCAGCACACATCGAATGCAGAGGATGTCCGCCATTCTGAGTCACGGAAGCGGATCAAAGCACGTTTTTAAAGGTGTCATGATTTAGACTGAAATATGTATACTTTGAGTAATATTTCAATCAAGATCCTGAGTTACACATGATGGTGGTTTTTCAGAGAATGACTCTTAAGAATTATTGTCATTATATATATTTTATTCATCCATCCAATTCTGAGTCCTGGCACAAAAAGCAAAATAAAATAAAATTAAAAATAAAAAAATAAAGAAAGAAAGAAAGAAAAAGAAATGCACAGATTTAAAGTAAAATACAAGATCGTCAAAGAAACAAAAATGAAGAATAAAGGTCCAGAGTTATACATTTTACACATTACACTGTTGATTAGGCCTAATTTTTATTTGTAAAGTTGACCCCTAATGCTAATTAAAATTTGACCCAGTAATAGTAAATTAAAAATGTTTACTGTATATTAGGCCTACGGGGAAAAAATTATTGCGAATCAATTTGTTACACTGAAGTCAAATAATGCATTCGGAAATGTTCTATGGCACCTGCCTCAAAACGGGACACATTTTAAACCCCCCCCCCTTTTTTTTTTAATCCGCAAAATAACCAAGTCCAAGTATTTTTCACGTGTGTGTAAACAACCAAAGTGCACCTCAGATAGTAGCCTCGGCTACCAACATCAAAATTACACTATCAGGGGTACAGAAACTAAGATCGCGCATTGAAAAAAATATTCTTTTACATATATGGAACGATCCGCCGCATGACAAATTGAAATTTCTCATTCTTTCTACTAAATTCAATTTGTTAAATATAAAAACGTTTTTAAAAGAGTACCAGACACCATATTAATTCCAGTCACATTCCTTTTAAATGTATTTTTACCTGAGTAAAAGTGTTTGACATGATTTGTAAAAATGTAGGCACCTGATCCACCATTGGTATGTCCAGGGGTCCGTGTTTGCATTCTTTAGGAATTGCGATATTGAATACTGTTAGTTATCTAGCCTTTACATCGATCAAATATAGAGGATCCGCGCAACATACATCAAGCTGAAAAAAAATATTTCAAAATGAGCTGATGAAAAATTAAATGAAAGACTGTTGCTGAAATATGAGTAGGAATAGTTCACATTTATTTCATTTCTGCATAAATCGGTTCAAATTTAGCAAATTTATTTTAGTAATGGGTAGAATGCTGATACGTTACAAACTCGTAATGGTTAATAGTAACATAGAGCAAGACAGTTTTACTGACTTATGAAAATATTATATGATTTCAACAGAAACATCATGAGATAAAATATTTTATTCCTCAATACTTTTTATTGACGCACGATAAATAGAATCAAGGCACTTTTAAAAACATTTCTCTAAATCAAAGATGATTATCATCTGTTTAAAAAAAATGGAAATTTTACATGTAACAATACATGTACATCAGGAAATTATATAATATATAACTACACGTTAAAAAGTGATATGGTCAATATAATCAAGTTTTCAATAATTGAAACCTCGTCAGCAATAATGAAATGCCGAAAATGTGTCCTTAGTCATTAAACTCCGTATGAAACACGCAGATTTTCGTTATTTTTTCTCTGTTTTAAATGGTGGGGGCAGCTGGAGAAGAACTTGATTTGTTGAATGAAATCTCATTTAAAGCAAAATAAAAAATAATAGTCCCAGCTGGAGTAAATGCACGGATAATTGAATCATTTTCTTTGTATTTGACAAACTGTGGTTTTGTTCTTAATTCTAAGGTTTAAACTAAACAAAACTTTCCTCCATTCTATAGACCAATATATATATATATATATATATTTTTTACTATTCCGTGCAGGATCGGATATAATCTGACCCATTAAATGAAATGGTAAAGGGCATTTATATAAAACATTATATCTTTGTGCTAAAATGCATTTTGAAATAGTCTTCTTGATTTTCAAGATGTTATTCATAAACGTCGACGTCATGACGTTATCTGCATTTTTGTAAGAAACAACGATATGTTCAACTAACTCTTACAAGAAAATGACATGAGATATATGGAAAAATTAACGTTTTCTGACAATGGTATATCGTTGGCATCTTACGTATTTAATTTGACTAAATTTGAAAACAGGGCCGATTTTGCTGTTTAACGTACCTAGCTCTTTTCATACAATATCTTTGTGATAGGTAAACTATTAAGTTTATCACTCGATTACGACTTTATGATGGCTTGTACATGTAGGTCACCTGAGACACTCAGGTGACTTGTTGTTTATCTATTTTCGTCCGTCGGTTGTAAATTTTTGAACATTGTCAGCTTCGTCTCTTGTTCTGTTGAAACACTTCAGCGTAGTTTGGTATACAACAGCTATGGGTCAAGGGCGACAAAATTGTGAATGTCATGGTATCTGCCTTTCTGAGGCCAGAGGGGTGTGACCAAAAGCATCAAAATCAATATAATCTTCAGAAATCTTCTTTACTTCTGGACATCAAACAATCAAACTGTTCATTTGATTATAATGAGCAATGACTCTTTGATCAAAACAGAAATCCATGACCCCTTTCAGGATTCATGCTCTGGGTGGAGCCAAGTTGATGGTATATTTAAAATGCACTATATCTTAGAAAATCTTTACTTCTGGAAATCAAGGAGGCAAAATGTTTTCATGATGATAATGAGCATTGAGCCCTCTACCAAGCTGTGAAATTCATGGCCTTTATACTCAGGCTCTAGGGTGTGGCTAAGTTGGCTATGCATTGGTGAGCAGAGCGATTGTGTACAGATGGAGCTCTGACTCGGCAACTGCACAGTGCATCTTTACTTTTTCATTGTAGGTAGAGTACTCGTTTTATGAACAGGGCGATCTTTTGGCATAGCGTGGGTCAAATTGAAAGAAAATGGGAAGAATTGGTGGTCATTAAACTTCACTTTTGTTTCTCATGCCTATTGACGAACTCGAGAATTTTAATGGCCATGGGTCAAAGGAAGAAGTTCCGTCTTTGTAGACAGGATACATCACTATGGGGGTTGTCAAAGTTTGTGCAAGTCTTACAAAGGCGAATTGTTAAATTCAAGGTTGGATGTCAAAGACCAAAGCCACTGACAGGAAAACCCTTAATATTCTTTTCATCAAACTTTGCATTCTTGTTCGTGATGCGTTGTTAAGCTATTTTGATTGCCATAGTTCAAGCTCACAGGAGGGAATTCTGCAACGACTATATCGTGCCATCAAACAAATATAAAACGTTCTACCGCTTTTAGGTTTTCAACAATAAAAATTATTCTCAGCCACTAATTAGACTTATATTTATTCCCCATCTGAAAAATTAATAAGTATGTACATAATAGAAGACTAACAACTTAGCTTCCCAACTAACAGGCAAGCAACAGAGACAGGTCGGCTCTATTCGGGCCACTATCTCTGTCACAACACCGGACCTATTCCCTGGCAACGTTAGTACGTGTACTATGGTCTTGGTCGAGCACCAGGAATGCTAACCGCTATGGATAATCAAGAGAATAACCAGTCGAGCTGTATTCTGACCGCTGAATTACTCTCTGGTCTGCCTTCAGTAAGAAAGATATATTATTTGGACTTCTTTTGAGAAGCGAATGACTGCGGATGATTGAATCAGAATGCTCAGATGCCGCTTTGTATATACTTCGAATAGTCTATGCTGGCTTATAAAAGGGGTGTTGGTTCATTCCATAATCTGATGTCATCTAAACGTTTGATTAATTAGGAAAATATCATCGCAATTCCACGAAAAATTTGTTGTGAGTTGTCGAATCCTTTTAAATTTAAAGATTAGGGTTAACGGTCAAGGCAACTAGGTGATATAATATCTATGATATATTACTAGCTGTTAAATGGGTGAAACTGTATATTGCGAGGCGATTCCACTTTTCTAGCTGCAGAACTGTAGCTCTATGAGAAAATACTGGGACTGATCTGTCCCAAACTTTTCTCATGTAGCAAAAGTTCTGCAGCCACCGCTTGTCTGTGTACCTGATTAACAGACAAGGTTTAATGATTTATACTAGCGTATCAGTTTCTGATGTAGCTAAATATTCTGGTCATATAACCTTGGTACAAGATCAGGGCATTTTGTGCCGAATATGAACTCCATTATAGAAGGTCCTGGAGAAATATTTAAGACGAATTGGATAGGATGAACATAGGTGCATAATGCCTACAAGATGTATATTATACAGATGTAGTCAGGAAACGGTAAAGTTTTACGAGCGATAGGTAAGAAAATTTCCGCCTCGGGCGAGTCGGAATAAAATGTGTAATTACCCCCAATTTATGCAGTTCAGCACTTATTAAAAAGGTAACATAGATCAACATCTGTTATCATCATGTCATATTTGATTATGAACAATTGTTAATTATCAAAATAGGGGCATTACAGAAGAATAGAGCACCGCTACACCATGATAAGCCCTCATACATTTTGACTTTAAAAAATCTAAGTCCAAGGGTCATAACTCTTTCAAAAATTTTGGGACAACATTCTCCTTGTAATATGCACATCTACACCTTGTGATCGTTCTTTGTATCAAGTTTCATTAAAATCCCCGAGGCTTTAGGAGGAGTTGTGAAGACAATGTATTTTGGATAGCAAAGATCTATAATAAGTCCAAGGGCCATAACTCCTTTGAAAAAATGGACAGTGTTCCCCCTTGTGATATGCATATCTACACATTGTGATCTTTCTATCTATCAAGTTTCAGTGAAGAAAAAAAGTTTAGGAGGGGTTACGAAAACAAAGTTAAGGGAACAGACGGTCAACAACGGTATATCATAATACGCCCCCATTTTATGCAGGGGTATAAAAACTGAATGTGACGCTGGAATCTCCAGTTGACTTTCTGAGGACTCGGAAATTAAACTTCGGTGATTCTCCAAAATTGTGCCACAAAATACAGACACTGAATCTATCAGTTACCATTTCGCTCAGTTGTTGCCTCATAGACATCATTTTATTATGCTGGCTTCAATCCCGAGATGGTGGTGCATGTAAAATGGCGTGCTTCAATCCCGACTCGATTGGCACTGTGCTGTTTTGTTTGTCTGTTTTATGTTTCACTCGTATTGATACGTCACCAGCTGTGGGTAAAAAGTAACACAATTGACCTATGCGTGGTACTGGAAGCCGCAACGGTGGGGGTTCTTTCGCATGGCCACTCCTACCGCGACACGTGACCTCGGTGATGCCAGTAGGCCTGACACAGTAGTAGTGTACACTTCCTCGCGGTCGAATTGGAATCCATCGGATTTAATGAATTTAGGTCACCTGGGTCACTCAGGTTGGTTGGTTTTATATCATTTAGCGTCCCGCTCGAGAATTTGTCACTCATATGGAGATGTCATCATTGCTGGTGAGGGGCTGCAAAATTTAGGCCTGTGCTCGGCGCTTATGGCCTTTGAGCAGGAAGGGTATTTATCGTTCCACACCTGCTGCCATACGGGGCCTTGCTTTATGCGGTCTCATCCGCAGGACAGCCCCGTTTAGTCGCTTTTTACGACAGGCAAGGGGTACTGAGGACCGCTTTAATACTTTGTTCGGAAGTTGTCTAGTTCTCCGTGAACGTTTAGCTTGTTCTGAAGTCCTCTAGGCGTGTTTGCGGTTTAACACAGCAGGGCGAGAGTAGAGAATCTGTACATGTCTTGTATGTTTTCTACGATATATAATATATTCAAGGACAGTTAATTAAAAAGTGCATGTATTTTTAAGATCAAATATCAAGGTAAAATAAGTTACACGACTTCGCATTCATATATGTACATGTGTATGCATACAAATTATATCGTTTTAGTTCAGATTGGTAGCGAATAGTATTACTTTTAAGTAATCTGATTTATGCAGTGGGTCCCATTTTTCTAGCTAATTATCCCCCGCCAAACGAAGTTTAGGGGGATATATTGATATCAGTATGTCCGTTTGTCTGCAGATATGACTGTTGGAATACTAGCACGTGGGGTTTTTTTTCTTGTTGTTGTTGCTGGTTGGTTGGTTTTTAAACATATACACTCTTTAATCATCAAAAGGCCTCTCATCTCTAGTCGGCACGGGTTCGAATCTCGCTCGCACCGATATATGTGAGAAAGTTTGCCAGTTTATTTTCGGAAAGTCGGTGGTCTTTTCCCGAGTACATTGTATTTGGGTTCTCTCCTCCACCAATAAAAATTGGACGCTACCAGATAACTGGAAAATTGTTGAGTGTGGCGGAAAACAACAATCAATCAATCAATCATCATATATAGATATTCTCTCATAAGTTGTTTATTTGCGTATGTGTATCCGTCCATATGCCAATGGATGCGATGTTGTCCAGACATTCTCTAAGAGACTAGTGCATGGATTTTCTGGGGGGTGGGAGTACAAAAGTCAAAGGAATGTTGTACCTTATATGAGGTGAAACATGAATAATATTGAAAAATAATGTTTCCTGGTTTTTAGC